>JBBIGA010000146.1:10252334-10265090 GCA_037576975.1 Alestes dentex
AAGGACACGCCCGCTCCCACGCACTGGCTGAGTCTGAGTGTGATGCTGAAATGGAAAGTTTGAGGGAGGATGAGGGTCTTCTGGCAGACTTCGTTTTTATAACTAGGTTAAGACAGCTGTAAGAGCCAGGACCAGACGGAGAAAAGTCATGGAGTGAATTCTGCTGTTGTATTCGCCCGAACTTTCTTTCAAGGTAAGAATGAGAGTTTTTGACTGTGAATTGAAAAGAGGCGTTGCTGTTTTCTCTCGTGGGTGAGTACGTGGGCACAGATTTCTACACTACATGGACAAAAGTATTGGGACACACCTGTTTTTCGGGATTTGGGCTAGACCCCTTACTTCCAGGGAAGGGCAGTCTTAATGTTTCAGCATACCAAGACATTTTGGACAACGCCATGCTTCGAACTTTGTGGACACAGTTTGGGGAATAATTCCAGCATGACTGTAATCTTCATAAAGACAGGGCTGGATGAGTTCTGTGTGGAATAAATTGACTGGCCGCACAGAGCCCTGACCTCAACCACATCCAACACCTTTGGGATGAACTGGAACGGAGATTGCGACTGGCCTTCTCGCCCAGCATCAGTACCTGACCTCATAAATGTTCTACAGAATGAATGGGCGCAAATTCCCACAGAAACACTCCAAAATGTTCACAGAGGAGTGTAAGCTGTTATAACTGCAGAGGGGGGACCAACTCTATATTAAAGTCTATGTCTTTGACTGCAGTGTCATTACTGTCGGTGTGATGGTCCTAATGCTTTTGTCCATATAGTGTACCTCTTAGTGAACACTTTCTTTCTCTGCTTTTGCACACGTGACTTTAAAGAGAAATAGTCCTCTGTAGCATCACTTTAATATACGACGCTATAGTGCTGCTGGACATTACAGTACTAAGAGATTGGGTATAGAATATCACAGCATTTCTGCATGATAAAGAAGACTACCACTGATTTTCTGCAGTACACACTGTCTGTTTTAAGGTGCAAATAAATATATATTTCTAAAATTGTACAGTAATTGTATGATGTGACATGTCATTATTTGATGCATTTCCACAGTAGTCACATGGCTCAAGTTTGTGTTCCTTTATACTGAACATAAACTGTACATAAACATTTTCAGCTTCAGTTCATGAATGAAAACTTTTTTTGCCGAAGATTTAAACTTATCCTGATTCACCTTTACGGTCCCTTTACTGGACACAGTATGCCTGATTCTCTTGCAAAATCAGATTTAGGTAGACAGATTGTGTGGAATTTTACAGTGCAATGTCTTCTTTGCTTAATAAAGTTAAGTAAAAAAAAAAAGTGTAAAAACTTTTATATTATCATTTTTATTGCAGCACACAAAAGGACTATGTAATTGTTCACTTCCCCAACAGTGCTGGTATGCAGCAATATTATATAATATTGTAATATTTAATATCATATAATTTAATTTAATATAATAACATTTGAGACAAAGCTTATGTTCTGCTCAGACAGTGCGCTCTTGTTATATCCTCTGTATTTTGGAGTTGGCTTCACACTAACAAGAAAAATGAATGCTCTATTTTCCATTACACATTAACTTCTTTTTTCTTTCAAAAACTCCTTAACTGCAAAGTAAAACGAATAGATATGCAGCATTTTGGGATAAGGAAAGTTCAGTTTCACTTCTACACACTCTACTGCGGAGGTACTTTACACCCCTCCAGCCAGCACTTGGCGTTGCGCATAGTGTGGCTGCTCTGGAACGTCATATTCTGTTGTTAGTGCTTTCCTCTGGGGATTTTATAAGCTCTGTGGTGCGCAAGTGAACACCTGTGTCAGTAATAAGGGCAGGCTAATGTACCTGAACTAAAATTATTTTTCTCAGCAGTAAGTGTGTTTTTGGCTGCAAAACCATGGTATTAGAACACATTAGAAGAACATTCGAATAAACAGTCATTAGAATACTTAAAAATAAGTGTAAGTAAACACGTGGATATGTGTATAGTATAGTGAAATACACGCATTTTCACAAGTCACACCTCTGGCTACAAGCCCATCATAAGTAAAGTCACTTAATTATATGCACATATAATTCTCTTTATCCAGCCAACTGGGAATTTCTTTCTTTTTTTCTGTCTTTTCTGTCTAACATACTTTTTTCATTTAAGTTGTTTGGACCTCAAAGCCAGACTTATTTACCTCAACCTCGGAGAAAGCATTTAATTGGGTTCTACACATGGTTTAGCTTTCTTTGTGTCCAGGCCAAGGCTATAATGAGAGCTTTTTATTATGGCAAAAGACTCTCTTTTTCTTTTTCGCTCACTTTCTGCACAGCCCTTCTTTCACTCTCACTCCATCCTCACCTCCCCCCGCGCACTCCGTTCCTGCTATTTCACCTTTGCTTTCACATGTGTTTTTCATAACTGAAATGCGTACAGTGGAAAAGTGTGATGGTGGCTGGGGAGGGTTGTTTTGGTCGTGGTCAGTCTGTCCGGGGCGCTGCCCAACCCTGAAACACTAAAGAGGTTTTTGTACGGTAAAAGATGTTTTTGCACAGAAATCTGTCTGTCCCAAGGCAGAGTTGCTACGATGGCAAAAGTTGGACTTTGATACTGATACCGAGGGCAGTCTTACGATGCTTGATACCAAAAAAAACGCAATGGCAAAACATTAAAAACAGTTACTGTCTGAACATCCAACGTTGTCCAAACAAATTATAGCATCCTTAACTTCTTTGATTATTAATTCTCTTTTTAGCTACACAAACTCTTTAGACATTACATATACATAAGATATTTTCATGTGCACTTCGGTTCACCTATTATAGAGTACAACGTGATGTTAGTCTATTTAAATGAAGAATTGAAAGAATAAAGTTACTAGAAAGTTTATTTTACCACACTGTGGTACTGAAGCAGCATAACTTTCTAAATACTGTGCGACACAAACACCATGAGGCTATTTAGTTTCTCTATTCAACTTATGAATTGCTGCAGCTCTCAGAAATCATTCGCCATTAGAAATGCTTTTATTCAAATGCAGTGATTTTCCTTTTGTTGCAAAAGGATATCTGTTCATCTGTGTGACTATCTGTTTCTGCAGTTTAGCCAGGACTGAAAGGGTCTTGTCAGCATGGCAGAGGGAGATGAGGGTGCAGCTGGAGAATGGAAGGAGAAGTATATGGCCCTGGAAACTCTGCTCTTCAAATTCCGAGGACAGATGAGTGTGATTCGGGAGCTCACAGCAGAAAAGGTTAGTGCGCCATCATCAGTGTAAGTTTCTAATCTCATAACATTTCAGTTCGGTTATAATTCTTTAAGAATAAACTGGAATTCTAGGCATTGTGACATTTCATCAAATCAGTTCAGTTGAAAAAGTTTCTTAAAAAAATACACCGTACACAGCAGCAGAATACGTTTTAGCTTATAAAAAGTACCGTGGTTGTTTTATTCTTGGGGGGGTCATCATACAGAAACATTATTAGATTATTTGATTAGATTAGCATTTTAAAATCAATTTGAAATGATTTATTACTTTATTAATTTGAATCCCTAATAGCATTCCAAAACCCATGCACCTCTTGACCGATGCTTCAGGATGCATCAATGAAATTCCACAGCCCTATTCCTCATTATCATATAACTTATTATCTTCCTCTCTGTGTCTCTGTCTCTCTCTGTATGTTCCTGTCTATGTCTCTGCTCTAACTGCCTGAATAACCGTCTAGCAGGGTCTTTAAAAGTCATTTTATTTAACCCCATGCTGAGTAAGTAAAAAACTACAACCCCCCCATGTCTCACTAAACTAATTACAGAGGAGCAATGTGGATTTAGCGTGTCTGTGGTGTCCTCCTGCAGCGTCCCACTGCTTGCTGCAGGCTCCCCCATTTTTAGTCCTGTGTATGTAATCTTGTCGTCCATTAACAACTACTTGAATTTGTATCAGTCACATAGCCAGCACATAGCTCTTTTTGGAGAAGCAGGCAGCTACTTACTAAAGTATTTACCATGTTTGGCATGTTGCAGCCAAGTCTCTTTCTCTGGCTCTCGCTCTCTCGGTCAGTGTGTGTGTTTCTGCACTCTATGGCCTACTTCTTTTGGTCTGTCTCTGGGGAGAGCTGATTAGAGGTTAATATAAACAGACGCTTGACCACAAGGCTCTGGACTGCTGCATTCTGGGATAGCACGAACTACATAGAATTGCTGAATTGAGATGGACCCTAGTATGCGAAAGAAAACGAGCGAGAGTCTGCATATATTTCGGCCGGCTTTCTTCAGCCAGGATTCAGTTAGAAAGCACTTACGATGAACTCCTGCTGTTTAGATTTGTGTTTCTGCCTCATATTTTCACTATCCATTACACATCCACGAAGCAAAAGCATAGCTGAACCATTTACACCCATATACACCTGCCCTCTCAGTCAGAGATAAGGCGTTGTTGGATAACTGAGCAGCCAGAATGCAGTTGTAATTCCAGTCTTAGCCAAACCATAATTGGTCAGTGTTATAGGCGTGTTGAGAGCAGGCATAAATGTGGTCAGTCCTCAAAACTGTTTTTCAGGATCAGCGTCATTATGGCTTTGGCAAGCTGGCGAGTTTAATGCAAAAGTAAAATCCTATTTGATTAATGATTGTGGCACATTGTTTTCTTCGTTTCAAGATGTCATTTAGGAGCGGTAACTAATATCTATGTTACAGTTCTAACAGGGATAATCAGCATTTAATATTGACTGTGAGTAACTGTTAATTGCAGTAATTACCATGTACCTGTCACTATCAGGACTAGTAGAACAGTGAAGTGACTTAAACAATTCTGCGTGTTAACTATTTTGATGACTTTGGTCCTAATCTGACCTTTGCCCTTCTTTATGGCGAGCCACTCATGTGAGCTCGTTTGTAAAATATCTCTTGGTATTAGTGGTCATCCCATTGCCTGGGGACTTGTTGGCCATGGGCAAACTCTCATATTGTTTCCTGATTAAACAGAATGTGTATTTAGCTTAATGTATGAGGCAGTGTTATCCATTTTTTGCTGTTTAGTCATGCAGGTCCCCTATTAGAAGAGATACGAGCATGTACAACTGATTCATCACATTTAGAATGTCTACCATCAAAACATCAATATCTAAACATGATCAATATCTCAACACATATAGGTCTAAAACATCTATGTTTTGTGCAGAAAACTGTATATAAATGCAAACTATGCATGTAACATTTATGTACTAGGTGGCACTGTGATGCTTGTTCTTACGTAAAAGAGGTAAGAAGTTGGTGCTAGTAGACACAGTCTACTCTCCACTTTCTGATATCAAAATCTAGTGTTCTGTGAGGTGATGAGCAAAGCACAGCAATGTAAGTCTACGTCTGTGCATCAGTTTTCCCTCGGTGGTCGTTCGTGAAAAATAAACATCTTTCAACTTTGCCATATGGCTCTTACCCCAGTCATAATAGGCTGAGTGACTGTGTTGAAAAGACTTGAAGAGAAGAACAATGTTTTTTAACTCACCATACAAGATGCTTACCATACGCCTGTGTTCACTGAAACTAGGGGTAGAGAGCAAAACTACAAATACTTAAACAGGAATGCTTGAATTTTGTTTCCAGAGCAGATTCTGGATCACTTTGCAGTTCACTGTTACATGCCATGCTGTTAAAGATTCTGAATGCACTTTAAGGATGCTGGTAAATGGTAAATGGTCTCCCATGAGGCTGATAAGCAGCAACACAAATCAGACAGCTTATCAGAGGAGGTGGAACAGAGGAGAAGAGCACTGACTGGGAAAGAGAAAGTGACAAAATGAAATCGTAAAGGGGAGGAGGAGGAGGACGAATGACTGGGATATGAAAAAAGAGAGGGAGTGAAAGAGAGGGGGTGCAGAACAGAAAATAAACCATCCTGTAATCACTGAGATGCCCATGGGAGGAAATGCCTGGGTCTGTAAACAGTGAGCGTGTTATATGGGAAGTCAACACACACAGACACACACACACACACATACACACACACACACACACACACACACATACACATCACTTTTCAGAGTGGAAGCAGAGATATATGTCATAACTTTTCTCATCTTCAGTTTGCTATTTCTCGGCCTGTGGCCTTCCTGCTGAGTCAGAATGATGTGCAACCCCACCGAGTGCCCAGTGCTTATCTTTCATCAACAAGTTCTGGTTTTGTTGATGAAACAGCAACATGTACTGGTTTTGAGACAGGAAGAACATTTTGAAGTAATTTGGTATCCGTTGAAACACATTCAAAACAGATGTTTATCGCATAAACCTATAATTAAATACTTAACACCAGTGTGGTCCTGCTTTTCTTAAATTTGCATTCATTACGACCGCATTCAAAAAGCACATTTAGGACTAGAAGCACTTAGCAAAAATGAAAAGAGAACTTAGGTGTGTGCTTTCTGTAATTTTTCCATGTGGTATTCTTTACTTTGTGGGGCCATTTACCACTGTATTATTTTAGCCATAATGTGCTGTACTACACCTAAACCAAACCTACCCTTAACTTCAGGACATTTTCAAATAGATTGATAGATTTTTTTTTTGGCATCAAAATGTTCATATTTTTCTTCACATAGGGACACTTGGTTCCGACAAGACATCACATATACACATACACACTTCCACCAGCGTATGTGTACACTGAGGGCAGTGTAAAACTGAGGGAATCTGTTCTCGGTTAGTCCTAGCTCCTCTTCCTGCCTGGCACACCCAGATTGATTCCACATTTGTGTGGGTGGTGGCCGCAGCGAGCCGGGATCAACTGAGCATAAAGCTGTTTGGACAAGCTACTACTCACTGTGGTGTTGTGACAGCAATTGCTGTTCAGCCATGGCCACAGTTTTGATCTGCACACCATACGTTGAATAAACATCATAGCATGTTTCATTATGTTAATATAAGATAAACCTTTGTTAGTCCCACAAGTGGGAAATTTGCACGGCAGAAAGTGGACAGTACAAAGTTAGGACCAGCAAAAATGAAGAAAACAATTGATTAGAATAAAGTGCTATACCAACAGTACAGTATAAAATGTACACTATACAGTCTAAAAATATATATATAAATGTAGATGTATAACTGCAGAGAAAGGTGGGTCCTTGGTAACACTGTCCTATTCAGCTTAATCTTTTCCTTATGGGTGTTGTATGGCTGTACCACATTTTTGTACATGATGATTAAATAACAGAGCCTGTGAAAAAAAGGTTTGTAAACCTTTTAGTAAAAAAATGTAATTTATACAGTTATTCATTCGCACAAGTGCTGTTGATGGAGCCAAGCTGTCTGATGTCTGAAGTGAGCTTCTTTAGTTTTGCTCTGAATAATACTGTTACCACTTCCCCACCCCGCATACCGAGGCGTGAGTGTAAGATGATGTTTGTGCGCGGATGCGGGGCGATGCAGGGGAATTTGGAGCCGTAGTGTTGTGCAGGCTGTCACAGAGGCCGCCTTTGTGCGCTGGCCCGGCTGAACGGGGCTCCATCAGGGCAAGCCGCACGCAGCCCAGCCTGGAATGCTAGGAATGGAGATTCTGGCTGAAGTCAGGCCTGTATGGGGCCGGAGAGGTGGGGTGGTGGCAGTGGTGGTTTAAAGAGATGTGAAGGGGAGCTCAGCTTTATATGTCACTGCATAACTGACACACATACTGACGGAAGGTTTGTTGTTGTTTGTTTTCTTCGCTTTCTGCTGGTTTGTTGTTGTTTGAAATCTTGGCTTTCTGCTGTGGGTGGGAGCTGTATTTTCATGTGTGGATTTATATTGATCATTGATTATTTACATTCATTATAAACCTATTCATTATAATCCTGTTTTGTATATTTTTATTGTTTGTACATCATCAAACAAACCACAAACACCAGCTTCCCACTGCACTGTGTGAATAAAATAGGATGAATGGTAACATTTGACCTGCCCTGTCTAGTGGCATAAAGCGGTCTAGACATAGACTACATACCTAAAACTAGACCCACAGCTGAGAAAGGTGGGCCCTTGGTAGCACTGTCCTACTTGTATCTTTATCTTTGTTTTTATTACGTATTGTGTATGTACGCCATATATTTTGTGGCATCTTTTACTGTTTTTTCAAAGAACATGTTTTGATTCATGGCATTCTCGTTGGGTCAGACATGTGCGTAAAGAGTTATGGTTGACATAAGAACATGAAGGATATACCAGTAGGGTCCCCGGAAATTGCACGACGAGTTCCCATATTTGGCTTGGAGTTAGAACAGTATGTTTTTTTTTCTGTGATTTAGGGAAAAAAAAACATACTTACCACTGCCTGACAATATTTATCATTTCCTGACAATTACTACATGAATGGAAATTATGCTCAATGTTTGAAAATTGTCAGCTAGAAAAGGGAATAACATTTCTAATTAAGGCCCCACTTTCCTAATGCAGTGTCTGTGGAGTTTCTGAGCATTGGATTTTGGTAGCTAAAATGACAACTATTATTAAATTATTAAGTTTTTAGCTGGCTCCTGGCTCAATTCAATCATGTTTATCTAGCACTTTTTACAACTGATGGCTGTCACAAAGTGGCTTTACAGAATCCAGGTCCAAGCCCCTAGTGGCGAAAGAGGTGAGGAAAAACTCCCTAAATCTGGAGGAAGAAACCTCGGGAGGAACCAAGACTTAACCCATTTGTGTACGGATTTAATCACTGCTGAAACACTTTTAATTAAAAAAGTAGGGTTTGAATGTGGTAGAAAGTGGTAAAGTGGTAAAGCTCACAACTTCTAACTTACTATATGCTCTTGTTAAAAGAAACCATTGGTCTCTATGTAATATTCCACGGTAAGGTAACTTGAGTCAACATACTTCATCCTTAGTCCACAGTTGGGGCATCTTATCAGTAAACTGCTTGTTGTGTATGTTGAAGGCCAGATTCCCACACATTTTGGCCTGGCTTATTGCTTAGACAGTAAATTCAGAAGTCATTTATTTGCTCATATATAGCTAAAGAGTTAAAGTATTTATTTATTGTCAGTGCCTGTTTACATGTATGATGACCTTTTCAACCAATGAGAGTCATATAATTTGATTCCTGTCATTAGCGGTGGGTAAAGTGGTCAGTTGCTAGTTGAGTGCTGTTGTGTCCTCCTACATCTGGACTCGGTGGAGTCTGTAATTACACTGCTGTTCCGCCTGCTTCTATATCTGTACATCGAGGCCCATGGCTCATTCTTATTTGTCTGTAAACCTGCCCACTAAAAGCTGGCTGATCCCTTCAGATGAAGTAGTGAGTGAGTTTGTGTGTGTGTGTGTGTGCTCCAACTCAGTGCAATTAATGTCATGTCATGTAATGAAATCAACCTTTTAAACTTGTCTTTGTGAACTGTGACATTTAATACATACCACATTCTGCTAGAATTGCCTTCAAACCTACAGATTTTGCATCAGATAGACATTATATACAGCGAGCAGAACTCCTGTTCCAGTGGTCTAATATGTCCAAAGTGACAAAAGGCCTAGTACATTGTGCTGCTATCTTACTGGGCTGGTAGGAGTCTAGTGAATAAAACACTTGCCTGTGAATCCAAAGACCACAGAAGTTGCAGGTTCGAAATCCCCACTTTCTGTTCTTGAGCAAGACACTTAACCCTCAGCTGCGCCTGGTGGTCTGTCCCTGTAACTAATTTATTGTAAGTCGCTCTGGATAAGAGCATCAGCCAAATGCCCCTTTTATCCTTTACCCTTCCTACGCATCCTGGAAAACCTGGAAAACAGTTGGAGATGGAAAAGGAGAGGAAAGAGTCAAACGTCCTGGAAAATGTTGTCTTAGAAGCATTCTCCTGTTTTACTTTAGCTGAGAAAGAACTACAAGGCTATTAATTCTTTCAAGAGCCTAGTAATGTTTTCAAAAATCAGATAACATTGCCATCTGAAATAGCTTATATTATATACACAAAAATATACTAAATACACAAAAATAGCTGACCTAGCTATTTTGTGTAAATAGGATAGTGTATTTCATATTGAGTATTTTCTGCTGAGTTTCTATTGGATTTATTTTGACTTTTATATTGTTCTTGTCTCTGTGTCTCTGTGTCTCTGTGTGTCTGTGCAGTCGTATCATAAGCAACGTCCTCCAGGATGAATGAAGTTTTCTGTTTCTGATTCTGATTCTAAGTTATGGTTAGAATCAGATCAACGTTCACATGGTAGTTTATGGATGAGAGTATTTTGTGCCTGGAGAGGCACAGCGGCTCAGCAGCCTGACCTTCGGCTGTGTCCATGTCCAAGGGCAGAGCCTTCAGGTTGCGACGTGTCCGGTGCCAGCTCAGAAAAGCAACTGCACTGTAAGGGCACACCTCATGCGTTTGCACTATTCAGAATTCCTGTAAACATACCCACCGAGTCAAGTCATTTCGTAGCACTTACCGGTTGGATCACATCATAGCTTAACACAGAATCATGTAAGTTACAGTATTTATGTACAGTTCAGTCCCTGCTTGTTGGTAAATGTTGGTAGTTCTGTTTAGGTTTATAGATTAAAGTTGCTTTTTTATCCTAATATGTTTTAAACGGCTAAATGATGTTAAATTGACTACAATATTTGGTTCAGTTGCTCAAGTTGCCGTGCGTTCTTTCTTGTTTTGACTACTGAGATTTAAGCTGTGTTATTCAGCTCTGGCTAGGAGCAATGGCTTCAAATCTATGTTGGGCATTGCTGAATAGGAAGTTGAATGGGAGCTGAATAGGAAGCTGTGGTCAAAACAATGAAAGGGAAATATAAATAATGTAATGTCCCCGAATAGAACAAACATCATAAACGCATACAATAGTCCTCACAGTGAAAATGTATTAATAATGATTCTATGTATATTTGATGTAACATTTGAATATTGGAGATCATCAATCGCCAACACTTCTTGCTTCTATAGTCCAATTTACAAAGCAGGGAGTAAGTGAGGAATGATGATTGATTGGCGGGGTTTGCCCCAATAAATGAGCTCCTGATGCCAGGCCTGATGGTGTTAGGGATGGTCATCCAGTGGAGTGTGGGAAGCCTGCCATTTTCAAGAGACAGCGACAAAAGACCAGTGTGTTCGATGACCACAGCTCATGCTCTTTTGACCTCTTTTTCCCATATGTGGCTTTTAAAGATCCATCCAAAGCACTTGTCTTTGAAGGCTTTCCGCAATTTTGAGCCAAGGAATGTGTGAAGTGTTTGTGTGCCAGAAGAACGGGAGGGAGAGTGCCCTACAAGAGGGATATTGTCGAATTCAACTCTACATTTGTGTGCTACAATTTAAAAAGTTAACTCACACAACGTGTCATTTGCAATTCAATAGTACTAATACTCAGATTAGTACACATGGATTTACTGTATAAACTGTTACTGATATGTTTCGTCAGAATGACAATAAAAGCCAAGTGAACTGTAAAGCATATTTATGTTGATATGTTTGCGTGCTGTTGATCTATTTTTGCTTCCATTGATATATGCTACTTTATTAAACGAACACATTTCTGTTCTGTTATATTGTTGTGTCATTCTTTACATGTCAGAATAGCCGCAGTGAGAAATTAGGTTGTTGAGGAAGAAGAGTAAACTAAAAAGCAGAAATAGGTGCTTTTCCGTCCTCAGCGTTAAAAGGCTAAATAAACCAAGGTGCTTCCACATATATATGTATTTACTTATTTCTTTTTATAATGACTTGTTTATTGTTCTTAATAAATAACGGGATGATCTGTTCGCTCCTTGGTCCTGCAGGTTACAGTTACCCAGTCAAACATTTATTGTGTGGGTGTGAGAGAGACAGAGAATGAATTTATTTATTTATTTATTTATTTTCCATTTTTGTGAACTCTTACATAAATTATGCACCCTGCTCTGAAGGCTTGGTGATCTATGCACTGGAAGTGCAGGCAGGGGAGTAACATTGGGGTCTATAGTTGGTGGTCTATGGTGACAAGGCCCTCAAGACATCGATCCCCTTGTGTTGCTACTTTTGATATTTTACACTCATGGCTCTGATGAATTAATAGTGTACATCACCTACAGTAGCCAAGACTAGCTGACTGGGTGAAGACGTAGCAGTCTTTTACAAATTATCCGCATTTTTAAATGAATTTAATTAATTATATATTTTGGCTCATAAGATCAGACTTTAGCTTCTGCCTACCATTCAAAATCTAGCGTAGCGTACCTCTGCCATACACATTTTAGCATTTTTTCTGGGCTAACACACCCACCTCAGCTCGGGAAGGGCTTGTTATTCAGCTGATTCATTTGATCGGGTGTTTTAGAGGAGACTAAGAAAAAGAAACACGTGGGATGCAGGGTAGGGTTACTCAGAGTCCCAGACATAGATGATATCTTTTTTGTTTTTAGTTTAGTGCCACCATCATTTTTATTTGTCTGGGATGAACAACACAGATGTTATGGTGAGTCACAGAGGGAAGGCTGGAATGGGAAAATGTGCTGAAGATCATGATATTGTGTCATTATGGTATTTTAAAGAGATTTTTGACATTCGCGTATCCTTAGGACTGTTTTGAAAAATGTGATTAAACTGGCATTTGTACTATGGTCAGCATGAGCTAGAGGCTCCAGCTGGAAAGTTTTCAAATGCTTGTGATTTCTTTCTTCTGTTTGTGTGGTTTTAGTTTTTTTATATGCCTCTCTCTCTTTCTTTCTCTTTCTTTCTCACTATTTCTATATATAATATGTGTGTGTGTGTGTGTGTGTGTGTGTGTGTGTGTGTGTGTGTGTGTGTGTGTGTGTGTGTGTACAACACATTCCCTCTCTC
>JBBIGA010000146.1:10265190-10281377 GCA_037576975.1 Alestes dentex
TGTGTGTGTGTGTGTGTGTGTGTGAGTGTGTGTGTGTGTGTGTGTGTGTGTGTGTGTGTGTGTGTGTGTGTGTGTGTCTGTGTGTGTGTGTGTGCACACTTGCATACATATCTTTGTGCCTCAGTATTATACCTGATTTCCTTTTGGATTTAGTTTGAATCAGAAAATGCCTCCCTGAGGGAAACAAACGAGCAGCAGGAGACCCAGATACTGGAAATGAAAAGGCAAATTCAAGGTCTGGTTACACATTCACATACACGGAACAGCTTGCGTGTTGCCTTCAGATCATTGTAATACCTAGTTTGGAACCTTAAACTGTGGTCACATTGAACTTTTCCAGTTCACTTCAAGGGTGCATAAGGGTTAGAAGCTGAGTCGCTTCCAATCAGATATCATTAACGTATTAATTCCATCTAGTTAAACATCAACCTAGCAAATTTGACATGAGAGAGGTGTGGACTCCTCTTTCAAGGAAAAAATATTTGTGGAACATAAAAGAAATAGCTGTTCCTTTGTCAACATATTGCTCACAGTTGCATGAAACAACAAATCAGAACAAACTAGCCGTGTCATTTCCTCCAAAACCACATTATATCAGGACTGCCAACAGTTTGGCTTCACCACTGCGAAATAAAAAGCGAGACAAAAGTCCAGTGTGACCATGGCTTTACCCAGTATTGCTAACAGTATCACATAGTTTTCTAAGTCGGCTGGGTTAGTGATGTCCTGTGTGTGTGATGTGTGTCAGTCCTGGAGCAGGCTGTCAGAACCCAGGCCAAACCCGGAGAGGCACAGCGGCTCAGCAGCCTGACCTTCGGCTGTTTCCATGTCCGAGGGAAGAGCCTTCAGGTTCTGACGGGTCCAGTGCCAGCTCAGAAAAGCAACAACAATGACAGCACACACCTCACACACTTGGACTGCAGGAGACCCTCCACTGGTAAGACAAACTGGAAACACTTCATTTGGATGGTGCGTTGCAGATGACACTAATCATCTTGTCTTTAACTCACATTAAATCAGATATCTATTAAATGTAACTGAATTTTAACTTGAATATAATTTATTCTGTTAAACCCAACCCTAAGACTGACCCTAAACCTAATCCTAACGCTCTTGATAATCTAGTTTGTTAACAATTAAAGTCTTTTATCTATAGGGCATAATTAAACCAAACTGTGAATATGAATGTGTATATATATATATATATATATATATATATATATATATATATATGTGTGTGTGTGTGTGTGTGTGTTTGTGTGTGTGTGTGTGTGTGTGTGTGTATAATGATCTCAACGTGAACTTCTACAACTGTCAGACTTCAAGATGGCTTTGTATTTTTGTCCATTTTTATTTAAATCAGTGTATCATACATTTTCCGATACTGCCTAATCAGTTACTAGATTATTAGTATTATTATTTAAACAGCCACGGAGTGTCATGGAAAACAATATTGTTCACTTTTCATCCATAAAAAAAGTTTAATGTAATGTGTAAACATAGTTACATTGTTCAAATGTACCATTCACTTATCATTACAAACAGTTCATATACCGAAACTAGGCTGCAAAAACAGACTGTTTTAAATTTGGTCACCAGCAACATCTTGGCAGATCAGTTACATTTGGAATAAAGTTGAAATTGTGCGTATTTGACTCGTTTGACACGTTTTAGTAAGCGTTAATAAGGGCTGCACAGACCTTCTACACAAGAATGAAGACATTTTGGACCATAAGATCAAAGCAAACTGGGCATCAGACAGTATAAATAATGTACAACAGTACACAGTAATTAATATATACCAATTTGTGTGTGTGTTGTCTAAAACATTTGATACAGCTGTGTTTATCTCAATTTGGGATCATGCAGTCATTCAGATTTTCTGTGTTTTTTCACAGACTGTAGTATTAAGCAGACTCCAGAGGCCGAAACTGGGAGTTCCAGTTGTAGAACTGAATCAGAGGAGGTGAGTGAGAGTGAGGCTTTGAGTGACACTCTGTCTCGTGGTGTTTCCTCCGTCCTGTCCAACGCTGCCTCTGAGGGCGAAGCAGGTGCATGCGGTGGCCTGGAACTCAGCCGTCCGGCCAGCGAAGCGTACTTGACCGCCTCTGATGACAGCAGCTCGCTTTTTGATGATGACATGCAGCGGGCAGAGCGTCCCACCTTTTGCCTCCCAGGACCAGATACTACAGCCAAGGTCAAAAGTTGTGAAAAGACGGACCTTGAGGACGTCTGCTCAGATGAGTTGAATAAGCGTTTCCAGTTGCAGTGCCTTAATTCGTCCTCCTCCAGCGAGGCCAACAGCCCCAGCCCCATCCTGACACCCGCACTCACACCAAAACGCCCTACGCCCTTGCAGGACGCCCAGGATACACCTGCCTCCCCCAAGCAGCCCCGCCTACGCATCCCTAACACCTTAAACATTAGTGTTGCGCTAGCCAAGAAGCATCTGAGCCAGCCTCAGCTGTACAGTGAAGCAGCTCACGGGAAAAGCCGCAACGCCATCAGCATGCTGCGCCCACTCAAACCTCAGGAGACGGACCTGGACCAGGAGCAGGAGATGGAAACCAGTGAAGGGTCATCTGAAGCTCCAGCAGGAGAGCAGAATACCCCTGAAGCATCTGCTGCTGTGCCAGGAAGCAAGCCCCCCACTCCTCCACTGCACAGGTTCCCCTCTTGGGTGAGTACGGAGCCTCTTAAAGTTATTTTATCAAAAATCCTAATTTGTAGAACTTGCAGTCAATACATGTTTCCTATGCTTTCTACTGACGCTGTGAGTCAAAGAAAAGTTCTATTTAAACAGGAGTACTGTTACTGTAATAATCATGTACTTCAACACAAGTTAAAAATAAAGAAGGAAATTACTCAAGTAAGAGTAAATAAGTTGTCTGCCTTCCAAAACTTGTTGCATTGCAAAAGAGTGGCTTGTCTATATCATTCAAAATAATCTGTACAAAAAACAAAACATGATATTGCACGAGAAAAAAATGGTTTAAAATAGTTCAAAAGAAAGTCCTGGGCCCATTCTGTCAAAAGGCATTTGTAAGGTAAGGCACTGAATTTGTGTGAGAAGACTCACAAATGAAGTTCCAACTCATCTTAAGTAGACTTGCTAATGTATTTTTAAAATGCAAATTGCATCACATAGCTAGAAACATTAGTAATGATCATTTGACATCAACGGTCCCAAATTCTGTTTATTTTTTCACCCATTATTCATTTTTATAGCACCAGTGCAGATGCAAGACAAACCAGCCAACCTCTTTGAAACAAATTAATGCTTTCTTTTCAGGAGAGCAGAATATATGCAGTGGCCAAATCTGGAATTCGGTTGTCTGAAACATCTTGTGCAGATGTAGCAAATAAAGGTAAGATTTGAAGCCAAATGTGTTGGCTGTAATGTATTTACATTTCAATCTTTTTTTCCGCACTGTATGTCCTAATTGTCTCATCACATGACGCATTAATGAACAATATTGGTAGATAAATAATGCTGTTTACTGTATTTTTAATACTGTCTGTCCATTTTGTGTTTACACGGCCATCACTCCAGGCCTAGATAACACAATAGATCTCAAAAGTCTGACCAGTCTTCAGTGGGGTCTGTCTAAGCTCTGAGTGTGTGTCTGTTCTCATCTCAGTCCTGTACTCTTCCAGACTCCTCCCACCCATCCTCATACCCAGCCTTCATGCTCTACACATCTCTGATCTACAGGAACATGAACACACCTGTCTACACCACAGTCAAAGGGGTAGGTGAGGGTTTTTCAGAGGCCACTTCTTTTAAACAGTTCGTAAGGATGCGTGGTGCATTAGGGTTGTTTTTTTTGTGTCCTGTAGAGGGCAACATTGCTGAGCAGTAGTCAAATATCAGAAGAGTCATCCAGCTCAGAGGAGGACGAGAGTTCAGAGGAGTGTCTCTCAAACTCCGGCGAAGAGGAGAGCGGCTCATACACCTCTGGCTCCATATGTGGCAAAGGCAGCAGCCATGATAGCCCCCGCTCTCTCAAGAGAGGTAAACATACACCAACAGGCCTCACTACTCTCATTTCTTCTATACTTGATTTTATTTCCTATTCCAAACCACCCGACCAGTTTGAAAATGCCAAGAATACTAATACAGATGTTAACCTCTTGAACACAAGTGTTAATGTGAACTGATCAGCCTTACAACAATGAAGATTCAGAAACTAATAGGAAGTAGTAGGATTTAGGTTAACCCTTTAGACCCCAACAAAATGCAAGACCTCTCTTGGGGAATCCTGACCATCCTGAGTTAAAGCTTTATTTATCATAGCTTAACACACATTTTATCATCAGAGCAGGAGAAAAATGACCACTACTTTAATATCAAGATTAATACAGTCCAGCAATGAGGGAGAAAAATCCCCGTTAACTATAATGTTGGAAAGACATATTAGCAGAAACGGAAAAAAATCATGTCAAATCCGCCTGAACACAGGCACGTTTCGCCCTACAGTTTCACCTATTTTCTCTGAATGGCTGAAAATGATGAAAATCTGAATAACTTCCAAAGAAAGTCAAATAGCTTTGGGTTTCCCCCTTCACTCACTCATCACATCATTGCTAAAGATTTTCAGAGAACTTCTCAAACTTATGAGTCATCACTGCTATCTTAGTCAGACTCGTCTGTCTCTGTATCAGACAAGTCACAGCACGTCTGAACAGTCTCCTGGCATCTTTGGAGCGTCCAGTAAAATAAGGATGTATACATATGTGAAACTATTTGTTAAAAAACTGGTAGATTAAAAACTGGAAGAATTAAAAAATGAATTCCTAAGTAATAGTTTGCGATGAAGGTGTCTGTAGTTATTCTGTTTCCTGTCAGAATTCACTTCACTTAGTTACAGAGTCATTACAGTGAAAAGGACAGCATCTGTCAGAAGCCACCATGGGGTCTAAAGTGTGGTCTGTAGTTTACAATAATATCTGGTAATCCGTGTAATTTAATGTGGACAGAAATAAGCAGGCAGTAACAGTATGATTGTTACTGTCAGTTGTCAGATATGCCTGTTAGTCCATTAAATATTTTTGAAATCAAATGAACTGTTACTGAGCAATCTGTTATTGAATAATATACATCTAAAACAAACCACTTAGAAGTAAACATATACATTTTAATATAGATAAACAACATGAGGTCTTTCCTTTATAAGTCTAAGAATACCTTCCTTTTGCCCTTGACAGTATGTTTGCTTGTTTTTCAGAAAAGCAACTTGAGAAAATGGAGAAAATAGTTTGAGTTAGCAATAAGGAACAGTAGTAGTTTCTTTAATGTAGGGATATAAAACATACACAGAGAGATTACTGGTGCTTTAATGACAATGTTCCCATCAGTAGCGATAAAACCAGTCAGGTCTTATCTAACACACTCAGTCCTCTCCTCCTACTTTTCATTAAATGTTTTCTCTCGAATTTGTTGCCTCAGCTGTGTCTCTGTCCTCAATGGCGTCTGAGAGTGACTACGCCATCCCACCAGATGCCTACTCTACTGATACAGAGTGCTCCGAGCCCGAGAACAAACTGCCAAAGACCTGCTCCTCCAGCAGTGACAGCGGCAAGAGTGTACGAAGCACACACACGCGCACACACACAGTCATGTCATATTTTAACTGCAGTGCAACACACCTTTACTCACAATCATTCAAGAGCTAATGTTGTGGTGGCCCAGGAGCCGATGGAAAAGTCTGGCTACCTGCTAAAGATGGTGAAGACCTGGAAGAAGACGTGGAAGCGCCGCTGGTTTGTCCTGAAAGATGGAGAACTGCTGTACTACAAGTCACCGGTCAGTCTCTTGAGTACAGGGAGTGTTTACGTTCATACTGTGTTTCCAGTGGCTCTTGCTAGAGTGGTCATTGTGTAAAGAAATCTTGGGCGTGATTTCCCGATTATTACATTTCTGTTTTTGCAGAGTGATGTCATCCACAAACCACAAGGCCAAATTGAGCTCAGTGCCTCCAGCACCATCGCCCGTGGGGATGGCAAACAAATGCTTCAGGTACTCCCTGCGTGTGTGTCTATTATTGGTAGGGAGTATACTGGTATACAGTGAGTACCTGTGAGAAATCTGTCTCTTGATACTGATTTTGCCATGCCAAATACAATGATAAGCCCCAAAAATAGCAAAACTGTCTGACCCAAGCTATAAATAAGAAGAATGTTGAGCAGTAAACTCACAAGTAAGTTAAAATAGCGCATTTAATAGGGACATAAAAACAAACAACACAGAACTAATCCCAACACAATAAACAAAGGACCGTTTAGTGTCACACTGTGCTCTGCAGTGTTTTATTTTTAAAATGTTAAAAAGAACCTTACTTACACAAAAGGCTTATAAAAATTGACACCATAGTGATTAATATTGTAAACAAATACAAAAATACTCATTCATCTTACCATAGTTGTTGACCAAATGGAAGGAAAAACTGTTTTGTGTGTGTGTGTGTGTGTGTGTGTGTGTGTGTGTGTGTGTGTGTTTGCCTGTGTGCTTGTCCTGTTCAGGTGGTGACGGGAAAGCGGGCATATAGTCTGAAGGCAGACTCTCCTAACCTGCTTGAGGAGTGGCTGAGGGTGCTGCAGTGTGTTCTGAGGGTCAAAGCAGCCAGTCCACTCTTCACCCAGCCTGACGTCCGACCAGCCATGAGAGGGCACCTGATGAAGGTTCCACAATTACTGTCATTTCTGTGCCACTTTCATTAAAATATCACTTTGCAGACTGTACGTACTTGTACGGTGGAAAAAACATGGCTCCGTACTCCTGCAGAAGGTGCAGAATGTCAACCGTAATTTGAGGGCATTTACAGCTTTGTGTCTGAATCATGGACATTTTTACACATTGTCCCCTCTTTTAAGTATTATTAGTGATAGGACTTTTTGTTCTTGTTGCCATCTCACCACATGAAGAGCAAAGAATTGTTAATGCCAATAAAGCAGACCCTCATAAAGCTGGCTAAGTCTGAATTTCAGAAAGGCAAGATCACAGTTGGCTAAAAAGTACATAATACAGCCTGTAGAGGGCTCCCAAGTGGTGTAACTGACTAAGAGGGCTGATCCCAAACCTGCATCCAAAATAACATGGCATTATCAGCAGTTACTCATCATTTGGTGATTAATATGAATCACAAACATCAGGTTAAAATAGACTGTAAATGATTTTTTTTTAATTATTTATTAAAATATTTATTTATAGAAATACATATTTATTTATTTTTTTATTACTTACTTGAGTATGTACTTTTTTACTTAAACCCAGCCAGTGGATTTCTAATAAAGGTCAATAAGCTGCTTTGAAATTATGCTAATAACAAGCTGACTGTCTCAAGTTTCCAGAACACAATTCCTGTTTGTGTTACCGGAGTTTTACATGTTTGAACATTAGTGGGGCGTGTTGCCATGACACTAAGCTTCATATACTGATCAGCATATGACTTTTACTATTAATGATTATGCTTATACTAGGGGATAGACAGGACATCCAAACACGTAAACATGTAAACATAAAAGATGATATTATTCAGATAGATGTCTATATGAGTTTCAGTGTACCTGCATGGCATGATTACCAAAGGCTGGTACATGCTTACTTCTTACATGTGTTTTCATACATAAATCATTTTCCCACAGATTAAGCATAATGTGCTACCATGCTTTATGTTTGATGCAGTCTCTTCAGCTTGTCCATTCCTCACAGATGTAAACAGAATAATTCATACTACATACACTATATAGACAAAAGCATTGGGACAAACCTGCTTTTCAGGGTTTGGACTAGCCCCTTAACTTCCAATGACAGGCTTAATGCTTAATGCTTTAGCATACCAAGTCAAACTGTGGACCCAGATTGGGGAAGGCCCTTTTCTATTCCAGCATGACTGTGCTCCAGTGCAAGCTCCATAAAGACATGGTTGGATGAGTTTGGTGTGGAGGAACTTGACTGGCCCACACAGAGCCCTGACTTCAACTCCGTTCAACACCTTTGGGATGAACTGGAACGGCGATTGTGAGCCAGGCTTTCTTGTCCAACGTCAGTTCCTGACTTCATAAATGCTCTACTGAATGAGTGGACACAAATTCCCACAGAAATCTCCAAAATCTTGTGGAAAGCCTTCTAGGAAGAGTGGAAGCTGTTGGAGCTGCAACTCCAGATTGAAGTCTATGTATTTGAATGCAAAGTTCCTGTCGGTATAATGGCTGGGCATCCCAATACTTTTGTCCATATAGTATATCTAGCAGAGCAGTTCTGAATTCAAAAGTGCTCCTACATTCTGAGCATTGGTGCCCTCTTGCAGCCAGTCATTGTCACTGGGTTACAAAAAGATGTAATGCTAGCACAAGGCCAATGTAACAGAACAGTCCAGTTAATAAAAGTGTTCACTTATAATCAAATCTAGCAGGGCCAGGTGCTAGCAAGTGATTTTGGCTTAGGCCATTTTTTGTGATGTGATATCAATACAAGAGAACACTATTTTATTTGTGCTTTGCTCAGGTGAAGCATGGCTATTCTAAACGGGTGTGGTGTGCCCTTATTGGGAAAACGCTGTACTACTTCAGATGTCAAGAGGACAAGGTACACCCTACGCTCTGGTGCCATCGCATATTTACCCTTAAGTTTGTGTTTGTGTAAATTAACTCATGCATGCTATACTTTCTTTACTCAGTTCCCCCTGGGTCAGATCAGGCTGTGGGAGGTGCAAGTTAAAGAAATGGAGCAGTCGTGTGATGAAGAGAATAAGAGGGAGCAGAGTGGGCTGTCTGCTCATTCCACCATCTCCATAGAGCCCCTAAACCAGGCCCCCACTTACCTGCTCATAGACTCCCAGCATGAGAGGGTAAGAGTAGGGAAAAAAGCAGTAATGCAGCCTAACTTGCTCCGCCAGTTCAACTGATTTTTTGTTTGTGATGCTGTATAAAACTTTTGTTATGCTGACCTACAAATGCCTCACAGAGAGCTGTTTAATCCTGATGAGTCAGCCACTGTAACTGATTGGCAGTGTTGTCATGCTCAAATAATAAGAGTTTAGCAACCAGGAAGGAAATTGGCTAGTTAAAACTGGGGTTCACTCTGTTTTTTTCCATGCTGCTTGTTGCCCGCAGGCAGCGTGGCTGTATCACTTGTCCGTGGCAGCCGGTGGCAGTATGGGGCAGGTGGGGACCGAGTTTGAGCAGCTGGTCAGTAAACTGCTCAGTGTAGACGGTGACCCAGGTAGGACTGTCTCCTACGCATTCGTAAACATAAACGCACAAAAAACGCGCTGAAATAAAAAGCCACAGAAAAACCACAATCAGTATATGTTTCATATAGAAACATATTTTGTAAATAAGCTCTGGATAAGAACGTCAGCTAAATGCCGTAAATGTACATTGTAAAGCACCTCCACATGATGTAAAGGCTCTGTGCTAGTTTTTCCTGGAACCGCACATCAAAGCCAAGAGTCATTGAAGAATGTTTGTCAGGATAATGCTGAATCGGTTTTAAAATAGTTTCTAGTGATTCCATTCCCTAAATCCTGTTTCACTGATCTTAAAATCATGCACGGATAAAATGTATATAAGGAAATGTCCCTTTGCAGGCTCTCAAGTGTGGAGGCACCCCAGTCTGTGCTTCAGTAAAGAAGGCCTGATTTCTTCTCTCACCACCCTGCCCTCACAAGCCCTACAGACTGAAGCCATCAAACTTTTCAAGGTCAGAATACTACCTAGCCATGCCAAGTGCTGTTTTGATGACAGATCCTTTCTCATTTTTTAAGCTCATGTCAGCTGCACTTTCCATCGTATGACTGTTTCATTCTGAATGGACCAATAGCAATGGTCTAATAACACAAGTCAACAGGTCAAAATCATCAGAGATAAGTTTATGTGGGTTTTGTAGTGCTTTTCATGCTGATTTCAAATCTGTGTTTCGTTTTTCCCCAGCACGTACAGTTTTTGTGATGAAGCTAGTTATATATTGCATGATAGTTGGTATTATTCGCATATAATAATCATATAATAAGCGTCTTTGAAGAAACAGTGGTAGCTGACTGACACTGATCATTATATCTATGTCACAGTGTGCGCCTATCTGACTTCGCACTGAAAATATTGAAACAGCTACTTGATTGGTGCCTGCGGTTTAATAAATCTAATATTACTCATAATTCAAAAAGTTGATGTGACTGAAAAAAACAAAGCAGATCTGAAATTAGCATGAAAAACTGGTTTAGAAAAAGTATGTTGTGGTTTCTGATGATTACAAAAAAAAAAAAATTGTTGACCTGTGTAATTTGGCATGAAATATTGTCACCAGATTTAAAGAGATACAAGTGTTGGATGTGATCGTGTTATGTTTCAAACACAACATAAACATATACCATTGCTTCCGTAATAAATCTGCACTATACCTCTGCCTCAGACATGCCAGCTCTTCATCAATGTGGCTATTGACACTCCAGCTATAGACTACCATGTGACACTGGCCCAGTGTGCGCTGCAGGTGTGTCTCGCACACCCTGAGCTGCAGAATGAGATCTACTGCCAGCTCATCAAACAGACACGCAGGAGACAGCCGTATGGCCAGCCTGGCCCGCTGCAGGTGAGGGCATATATTGTACAGCCTCACACACATGCAGGACATGAATATGGAGTTTGCTACATCTTTTATCTGAAAGCTTTTCATAAGAGCAATAGAACTTTTGGTTCAAACCCAAATATCGCTGAGAATGTACTGTCCGAGTCCAACCCAAACTACACCATCAAGTTTTGAGTTTGGCCTGAGACTCAAAATTACGTCTAAACTGGCTCATCATGAATTGACAGGACAGCACTCGTTATCATGCAGTGATGACAGCAGTCGTAAGATCACAAATGTAATAAACTATATAACAAAATAAAATAATAATAACTATAAGTCCAGCCTGCCTGGTTTAAAACTGGTTTAAGTTCATTAGGAAGAAAGAGTAATGTATAAAGAAAGTGAAAGCAGAGGAAAATGCCAGCTATGCCAGCATCCATTAACTATAGTTGTTCTAAAAAACACTTTCTGCTGGTTCAGTTATCTGGGAAATGAGCTGAGTAAGTTCATTATTAGAGAGTAGCTTGTTAACACAAGGGAGTTTGAACTGAGATCACAGCGATGACTCAACTGGGAGGGCACAGGTGCTTTGTTTTTGAAATGTGAAACCTCAGAGAGTGATAAAGTGGGATGTAATCAGTGTCACCACAAGGGGGAGTGTTGGGCAGTGTTTCTCGGTAAACATAACAGGCTATTTTTGTTTTCTCTCATATGTTTGTCTCTGTAGGGTTGGCAGTTCCTGGCGTTATGTGTAGGGCTTTTCTTGCCCCAACACCCCATTCTCTGGCTTCTTCAGGTCCATCTCAGAAAGCATGCAGACTCTAGGTGACTACACACACTTACAGAAAGCCATACACTCACTATTTACTTTACTAGTAGTACCTCCCTTTTAGTTCCTCTCAGTGGACAACTTATGTGTGTTCGTCCATTCTACATCCACTGTATAGGTGGACAATTACAGACGTACAAATTTGTAGTTATGTACAGTTTTGAGCCTATTCATGTCACCACTGGTTGACCATGGGACCTTTGTTGACCCGTTAGGTAGTGGACCATTCTCATAAGTGATGCTGACAAGGCAGTGGCATATAAGTAGGGCAGTATGTCTGGACCTGGTACGAATGTATCAGGTACGGCAGTGCTTCCGGGGTCCCTGCGTGCATCAGTGTTACTCTGTGGTTAAGAGTGGTCCAACTCCTAAAAAAAAAATTCACCCAAAAGCATTTCTGTGATCAGAAAGAGCCCTGATGTCTAATGACTAAAACTCATAGGTTTTGATTTGACACAGCAAGTTTCCTCTACAAAGTTTGTAGGGGGATAAATTTTGTTCACTTTCAACATATCCAGACTTGGCTTGTTAACAGTGTGTTGTAATTTGATTGTTCAGTGTAACAAAATATAAGTGCAAGCGGATGTTAAAAAATGTCCTGTTGAGTCTCACTCAAAAGTAATTTCATGAAGTAAATAATGTACATTTGTAGCCCAGTTCACTGTGTTTTTCTCTCTCAACACTATGCCTAACGCTACACTGACCTGTGTTACAGTGATTACACTTGGAAGGGCAATATATGTGTGAAAAGGTTTTAACAAGCAGAAAAACAGTCAAACACATTGTGTTCTGTTTTAGTTTAACCAACTCAGTGTCTTACTGAAATGAATACATATGCAGCTAATATGGTATTTAACAACTAGTATTGTATTTAATAGAGACAGTGATACTGATGGGCAGTAATACCTAATGATTCCTACGTTTTTATTGCTGAGGTTAATGAACAGTTTTAGATGATAATTGTAATGTAGTTAATACAGAAGTCTGTTATGATGCTCCATTATATTAGTGAATAGTTCTCATAAGAGGGAGATTGTTTGTTGGGCATGTCTGGTTTACTGTAATTATAGTCATTTGAAGTGTTCTGCATTTTGAATAAACATTCAACAGCACACTCCTGATCTTGCATATCACCAGCACTCATTACTAGTGTAAAGTCTTGAGTCAGGTGCTATGAGTCAGGTGTTATGAGTCAGATTGTATGAACAGTATATGCAATGAAACCTAAGCTGCTGTACAAATAGAGATGATCCTTTGTTTGCCAATTAGATGGAGTCACAAGACAGGGCTTTCTAATAAAGTGACCACTGAATCTATACTACAGGCATTGATTTATGAAACCAAAATTTATGAAAACCTTTTCCTCTCTAACTATAGAACAGAGGTGGGGAAGTATGCCATCTACTGCCAGCGCTCGTTGGAGAGAACCCAGCAGAAAGGCGATCGGCAGGCTAGGCCCTCACGCATGGAGATTCTGTCCATCTTACTGAGGAACCCGTACCACCACTCACTGCCCTTCAGTCTTCCTGTACATTTTCTCAACAACACTTACCAGGTCTGGGAAAGATGAGTTAATCATAAATGAGAAGCACAGTTGGAAATCCCAGGCTTCAAATTTGTCTGATTATGGGTTTTATTCGCAGGTTGTTGGTTTTGATGCCTCTACCACAGTGGAGGAGTTCCAGAACCGTCTGAATCAGGAAACAGGCATGAGAAAGACGGGCCAGTCCGGCTTTAGTCTCTACTCAGATGACCCCACCAGCCAAAACTTGGAACACTACCTACAGAGCAGTCTGAAGGTCATACTCTCACTAATACACACACACACACACACACACACAAACACACACACACACACACACACGCACACCTCCAGGAGACCAGTTGTTTGTTTACACAAACTAATATAAGGAACTAACAGCAATAATGGAACTAACACAAGTAATTTGATAATAATAAACTTCCTCTTTCAGTGAACGTCCTACCTCAATATGTACATATGGGAATGAGATACACTTTTACATTTACATGCCACATTTTGGCTTCAAGGCAATTTTCTTAAATAACACTTTATTTTAGATGTAATGCATCCTATTTGCAACTGAAGCCTTCACCAAATGTTTAGCATCATTGAGAGCATATAAAAAATAAACTTTCTCAAAAAATACCTCTCATTTTATGTTTTGTTTATGCTTCTGTAGATTTGTGATATAATATCTAAATGGGAGCAAGCCTGTAAGGAGCTTCACACGGGAAAATCTGAGAACACCAGGACTGTGAAACTCACCTACAAGAACAGGTAACGGAGGAATCAACTAGACTGCTCTTAATGTAAACATTCTCAGCACCCTCAGTCCTTCTACCATTCTCTCTCTTCCCAGGTTGTACTTTTGTCAGCAGCTGAGAGGAGAAACTGAGAGAGAGCGCCTGCTTTTGGCCTATCAGACTAATGAGGAGATAGTGGCGGGTCACTTCCCTGTAAACAAAGAGCTCGCCTTAGAAATGTCGGCCCTACTTGCTCAGGTGTGTGGCATATTCGGTACAGTTCCTTTCCACAGATTAAGTCACGTTAAATTCCATTTATCCCCAGATTTCAACACATGATTATGATGGAGAATACAAAAAAAAAACAAAACATGATGATACTGCTTGTATTTCAGTTAGATTAAGTTTAGTTAAGTGTCCCTCTGAGTGAATGTTTTTCCGTCATTCACAGGTAGAGTTTGGAGACTTTGAGCGCCCGTTCTCCAGTGCAGCTGGCTCAGGCTCTGGACAGGCTAAATCTAACCAGTCTCTCAAACAGGTCCTGGAGCGCTTCTACCCCAAGCACTACAGAAGAGCCTGCACAGAGGAACAGTTGAGGTAAAAATTCATGCATGAAAGCATATGATCTTTGAGCCACAGCACACACCCTAGAACTGTAGTTTAGCTACATTCCAAACTGACAGGTATGCCGCATAGTAAAGAAAACACTAGCAATGCATCTGTTGTAGATTTTCTTAATAGACCATCTGTACATTGTATATAATGGAATGATTTCTTATTTGTTACAGGTATTTCCATGTAGGTCTGCTTGATAAGTGTTAGGGAGGCATTATAATGCTTTTTAAGCTCTGCTTTTCCTGTTTCATGTAATTAATTAACATGTGTCTCTGCGTTGCTATTTACCCCCTCATTTTACCAGCAAGTTCAGTCAAAAAGTTGCTGCTCGGTGGGCGTCACTGAGGGGCCAGAGCACCTCTGAGTGTGTGCGGATTTACCTGACTGTGGCTCGCAAGTGGCCTTTCTTCGGAGCTAAGCTGTTTGAGGCTGAGGTGGGAGTGTACAGCTCATGTTAAGAAATGTATGGTAGTATGCTTCATTTTGTGCTTCCTTGTTTAATTGTCTCTTTTTCTCTCCTTTTCCTTCTGCCCGTAGCCTTTGTCACCCCTTCTTCAGCAGAGCACTCACGTGTGGCTAGCGGTGCATGAGGATGGACTGAGTGTGTTGGAGTTTACCTCCATAGTATGAAGATATCTTCCGACCTACACTAAGCTGATACATATTGCTTAATAACAGAAGTTATGTCTTCTTACATGAAATACCTCCTGCTTTCTTGATTTTTTTCTTCAGAAAGTCCTGGTGTCCTACTCCCATAAGAACATTGTAACATTTGGAGGTTGTCGTCAGGACTTCATGCTTGTGGTGTCCCAAAGTTCAGGAAACAACATAGTGAAAGACAAACCCACTGAAAAGCATCTGTTTGCCATGAGCCCTTCTAAGGTAGAGAAAATATTTGACTTTTTATTACAATTCACATAGTGGATCTTGTTTTTAAAGTTTTAGGCCCGTTAATGCCTTCTCAGACATGTGCAAATATAAAGTTAATTGTGTGTGTTCTTCCTCAGGCTTGTTTTCTTTGGTTTCTTGGCCTGTTGCATAGTCTGCTGTTAAAGCTGTGAAACTTACAGTATTCTGTCATTAGTTAAATTGACATGCACACCAGTGGTTCAATTAGTCTGGCTAAGATATGACCAAAAGTGTGGGGACACCATTTCTAATTATTGAGCTCAGGTGTTTCAGCCACGCCCACTGCTAAGAGGTGTACAAAAACAAGCACATAGGTATGCAGTCTCCAGAGACAAACACTGGCCGTAGAATGGGTCACACTGAAGAGTTCAACAGCTTGAAATGTTGCACTTGCAATGGTGCAAAGAATGTGGCACGTTTGCCACTATTGCCACAAATGAACTGTCTGCTCTGCTATCACTGTAAGAGTCTAGCAGCAACAACAGCTCAGCCACAAAGCGGAAGACCATGCAGACTGTCTCAGCACGCTCATCTGTTGCATGGGATTTCTTCGCTGAGCAGTAACGCAGTCTTAGATCACTATGTGCAAACCCAAGCATTAGCTAAATGTTTGCAAAGATATGGTTTGATAGGTCTGTGGTGGAGGAGCTCCAGTGACCTGCACAGAGCCCTGACTTCAACCCAGCTGAGCGCCTGATTTGGTCCTCTCGTCCAACACCTCACAAACACTCTTTTTACTGATACAAAGATTCCAAAAAAAAAAAATTGCAAAGACAAAATCTAATGGAAGCCCTTCTTATACAGTGAGGAACATAAGTATTTGAACGATTTTGCAAGTTCTGCCACTTAGAAATCATGGAGGGGTCTGAAATTCAGGGGTCAGGTGCATTCCCACTGTGAGAGAAAGAATGTAAAAAAAAACATTCAGGAAATCACATTGTATGATTTGTAAAGAATTTATTTGTTTTGCACTGCTGCACATAAGTATTTGAACACCTG
>JBBIGA010000146.1:10281477-10312593 GCA_037576975.1 Alestes dentex
GAGCCACCAGGCAGGAGGCTGAGAGGAAGACCAAAAAGGAGATTTATGGATGCGGTGAAAGAGGACATGAAGTTAGCTGGTGGGAGAGTTGAGGATGCAGCAGATAGGACTAAATGGAGACAGATGATTCGCTGTGGCGACCCCTGAAGGGTAACGCCGAAAGAGAAAGAAGAAGAAGTGGTTTTAGGCTGTATGGTCCCCTGGGGGAACATTGCTTTTGTGCCCACCCAAGCCCCACTTTTTCCAAGCACCCACACAGTATAGCACCCATACAGTATAACTTTTCACAAGAATTCCTTTATCATGTCCTCAGAGTGAAGGAAAGGAATAAAAGGAAGCACATTAAAAATATCACATCTTTGGACATGGCAGCCAATGGCCATTTCGCTGAAGGAAAACACATAGTCCCAACACATACACCAGTCCCACTCCGCTAACTGCTATTATTATCAACATTTCTTCTGCGTACCCTTAATAAAAGTCATTTTACAATGAAAATGCCTGGAGGACTGTTGAAGGACAGCTCAAGTCATCTTTATTTATAAAGCATGTTTAAAGGCAGCAGGAGTCAACCAAAGTGATGCATAATAAACCCTGCTCTAGTACCATGAAAAAAAGTTGCAGTGTCAGTACCATAAGGTCAAATTAACCCCATGGTAACAAACACACTATATCACAGCAATATGATTCACACCGCAACTGCGAATGACTTGTTTGACAGCTTGCACTGTTTGCTGCACTTCCAATCCCCGACGTGCATGTGGAATGATCAAAGCCAGGGCCAGTTCCTTCAAGGACTCTTGTCGCTTGTCTCTCTTGTGTTCGCCAAAGTTGGACACATTTTCAGTGAAAATAACAAATGCGTTCAGAGCAGCGCTGTCAAACATTCCACAGAAGGCCTTCACTGTCGTGGTGTGCAGGTGCACATTTCATCATGACTGTCCACACCACCCTTTTCCTTGTTGTAAACGACATTGATTTCTTCTTTTCCATTATCCTCATCTGTCTTTTTTTCGGAATGCATTGTGGACAGGAACACGATCCGCTTGTTTTTCTTTGGAACAATGGACGGGAAAATTGTTTGCTACATCAAAGACGTATCAAACCGTTCCATCTGCTGTTTTCTCCAAGAAACTGTGGCCAAGGAAATTGTCGTGAAATAATAGTCAGTGGGCACATTTCTGTTTGTTCTCGAAATTGACCAGACCACATCCTGAACAGCTTGGGTTGAAATAACAGAAAAAGACTTATGTTACACCGAAGGTACTAAGGGGTCCATTTGACCCCAAATGGAAATAAACACAAATAGAAAAATAAACAGATAAACACAAAAAGTAGCATACGCGTGCTACATTGTTAGGAAGGCCTTACAAGCAAATACGTGAAAAGGGAGGTCTCTATAGTTTAAACAGGGCTGGGGTCACATAGACACCACGGTACCACACGAGGGTAAAAATCAACTACAACAAGATAAACATTTGAACAAGTAAAAGGGGACAGTAAAATGCAAGGACTGCAAGCAATTTGAAAACAGAAAACAAAACAACCTCCTGACCCCGAGTGCGGGGCAAAGGGGTAGAAAATGGATGGATGGAGGGGAAACAAAACAAACTAAACGATTAAGAAAACAATAACAGTAAAGAACACAACTGACTGATGGCAAGACAGAACAAACCGAGAGATGAGAGAATAAGCAGAATAAGTTCTGCAGAAGTAGAGCTGGCTTTGCAATTTCGAGCCTGTGTAACTCTTATAGCTTTACACAGGCTATGCAATAAATGAAGAAAGGTTATGGCCTAAATTACAACCATCATAAAACATTAAAACACTTTGCACCATGCAGAAGCTCTAGTGACAAATGCCAGGAGATTTATGAGTATTAATATGGAGTTCAGAATCAGAGCATTTTATTGCTCTTGGAGAAAATTGCTTATGCAAAGACTGGACAGATACATAGAGACGCGAAGACAAGAACAATATAAAATATGATATAAAAAGTTGGCCCCCACTTCACAGCCTCCACTCTTCTGGGATAGCGTTCACCAACATTTTGGAAGTATCTGTAAGAATTTGTGCCTATTCAAACACTGATGCACTGATGAGGGAAGTCTCTTTGATGTTGGACAAAGAGAACTGGCTAGCAATCAATGTTTAATCGATGTGCTGAGGTCAGGGCTCTGTTCAAGTCACTGGAGTTTCTCCACATCAAATTCCTCTACCCATGTCTTTATGGTCCTTGCCTTGTGCACAGGGACATGCTAGAACAGGAAAGTGTGTTCCCTAAACTCCTGCCACAACACCGGAAGCATATTATTCTCTAAAATGTCTTTGTATGCTGTAGCATCAGCATTAATTTCTCTGGAGCTAAGGAGCCTAGTTCAAGGCAGTATGAAGGCTGTTATGCCTCCTCCACCAAATTTTACAGTTGGCACTATGCATTCCAGCAGGTAAATAGTGTTTTTGGCATCTGACAAATCCAGATTAGGACATCAGACTGCCAGATCAGAGAAGCATGATTCATCACTCCAGAAAACACACTACTCCACATTCCAGCGCACTTTACATCACTCCAGCTGGCGTTATGTATAGTGATCTTAGGCTTGTGCGCAGCTCTCGGCGCACAGTTCTTGTGCTGATATTCATTTCAGAGTCAGTTTGCCACTTTTATTGACTGATGTCACAAAGGTTACAATACATTTTTAAGACACTACTTGCTTCAGCACTTGTCAGTGTCACTCTAACAAGTATTTTAGTTAGCATGGTCTACCACTGTCCAATGACAGCATCAGGTTTGAAGTCACTGAGCTCTTTAGTACAACCCATTGTACTAATGGGTTCCTGCGCCTGTTGGCAAAGTACAGTTCAGGGTGAAAAGACATGTCTCTCAGTTTAGTTCCTTCTTTTGATACCATCAAGCCCCAAAACTGACTTTTAACTCTCAGCTCTAGTTTTGCAAGATGCTCCATAGACCAGGCCTGTAGTCTTCAGTAACAGTTTAAATAACTAACATTTACTTAATCGTTAATTGACCTAGATCACTTAATGTCTTAAATATTAATGGGATTTGTGAATATTGGTGCTAACTTTTCAGTTGTAGGTATCCCTTTGTTCCTTTTTAAAAGGAGAAACATCTTTACAATATTTAGTTGATGCATTTTACTAAAGTGTGATGGCTTTATTTTTTCCATATTTAATTTCTACAAAATGTGTTTGTTTTTTTTTGCAGGGAAGGTATAGAGCTGTGGCATAATTAAGAATACAAACATGCAAAAATAATAACAGCATTCTTTTCCATCTGCTTTGCAGACAGTCAAATGAGAAGACCCTTTAGGTTTTGTAAGCTGAAAGGTGGGCCTTCCATGGACTGGATTGGTTTGCCCAGCACATCCCACAGATGCTTGAATGGATTGATTATTTGGGACCAAGTCAAAACCTTGAGCTCTTTGTCATGCTCCTCAAACCAGTTTTTGCAGCATGGCAGGATGTATTATCCTGCTGAAAAAGGCAGCTGTTAGTGTTACCATGAAGGGGCGAATCTGGTCTGCAACAATGTTTAGGTAGGTGGTTTGTGTCAAAGTATCATCCACATGAATGCACATGAATGCCAGGACAAGATCTCCCAGTAAAACGTTGCCCAGAGCACCACACTACACTCATCAATCAGTTTGGTTTTAATGTTTGTTTGATCAGTGTACAATACAGGCTGAATGTCTGACCCTTACAGTGAGGGAGTCTGGAGGCTCTATTATGAAATGGAGGACATGGTGTGGGGCTATTTGTCTGGATAATTTGTGTGTGTGTGTGTGTGTGAGTGTGTGTGTGTGTGTGTGTGTGTGTTATAGTATATGAGAGGCGTGTATGCCTCTTAAAACATCAAATCAAAGAAACTTTCAAAACACCATATGATTCATGGTTTATACACATGTCACATGTTGTTGTTCACATACATGTCTAAATCTGTGTATGCGACATATATGTGGTATTTTTGTAACAAGGCTTTAATCTTTGAAAGCATTAAAGCTTTAAAAGGCGTAAAGTTAAGTAACAAACATTAAAATAGCTGTGTTATATCTGTGCTTAAATCTGTGCTAAATCGTGTCTCTAGCAGGTTTAAAGTTACCAGCGACATCTGGTGGCAGACAAATGACTTCTAAATAACCTGGAGCTTAATTTAAGCTTAAAGGTGGTGTGCATCAAGCTGTAGCCCAGAGACACTACTATCGAGTTTACGAAAGCACATGACTAAGCAAATAATAATGCAAATGCTATAATCTGGGGGGGGGGGGGTACAGGTAGATTTACCAAGATGCCTTAACAACGAAATATGACTCTTCATTGTTACTGAGTCCGTGATGGGAAAGGACAAGTGAGGTGTCAAAGAGGGTCGGTTTGCAAGGAGGACAAAACATAATCATAGGGAGATATGGGTGTTTCCCTTCTTCTGCTGTCACTGTCATTATGTTCTGTCTCAGGAGAGAGGAGGAGAGAGAGAGAGAAAGAGAGAGAGAGAAAGGTGGGCCAACATCACCTGAGATAGGAGCACAGACATCCAGAGCGGTCAGAAAGAATGCTGTCCGTCCCAGTGGTGGCCTAACAGTCTTCAGTCCATCTGTGAGATATGCAGTAAGTACAGATTTATGTATTTTAGCTTGCTGTTTAAATAACTATTTTGAACTTTGTGTTATTCACAGTGTCAGTTTCAAGATGTACTGATATAATATTAATAATTCCATGAAATATGACCCATAAAAATGCAGTTTATTAATTGTACAAATGTATTGCTTTATAAACACTTTTCTATATTCTTTACTACGTACTATAATAGTATAATAGCGTAAAATTTGAATTTGGTGTTTGAATAGTACTTCTGACTTCTTAAAATGGAGAGGTGGTTAATACATACTGTGTGCTGTTTTAACCAAATTACCAGGAAACCTACAAAATGACTTAACAGAAGCAGCAACAAAAATAATAAAAAAAGAATTACCATTGTGAAATGCACCTTCCGAATGTTTCAAAACGTGAGTGCTGAAGACATGTGCCCTGTTTTAATTCATTAATTATTTTTTGAAGTTCTGAAGGTTTATTTTAACACCTGACAATGAGAGAAAAATGGCGGTTCTGCAAATTGAAAAATTTGCTTGAGCTATTTTAACACAGTGTACAAGAGCGCAAAGATTCCAGCTACTCTGCTGCTAGACAACGCCTTCAGGCCCAGAGGATGGGATGATATTCAGCATGTAACTGAGTCAGAAATCTCAAATTGTTCTTATCAGTTTTCCTATTCATAAAGCCATGGATGCTAACTTCAGTGACACCTGCCTTGCAGACTCTCTTCACTGCCAGATTGTTTCAGATCATAGAAGAATCATATCTAAACATTTAATGATTTCTGGGGTCAGACAAGCCAGAAGACTTTTTAGAACTGAATTTGTATAGAAAAATGATCTTTTTCTGGGTATAAAATGATGACTCATACTACTTCCTTTGGGTGCTTACACACCCAGAGATTATCTTTTGGTTCTGTAAATGCCAGCTCTTCTCACACATTGTACTGTAGGCTATGTCTCGCACGACCCATTTTTTCTGACCTTGGAAATTTGAAATTGGAAACAGTAACTGTACCCCCTTTGCTTTTGTTCTGTGTGAAAATAGGTTACCTTTACAGTTGCATTTACAAGACCAATAACTGTAACTAATATTCCCATTTTAACTGCCTAGCATTTGACAAACGCTTGGGTCTTTCATCAAGATAAATCTCTAATTTAACCAGATTCAGCACAGTTCATGCACGGGACGTTTTGGCAATTGAGAAGTATACCAGTAAAAGTGTATTCCATTAATCTGCTAACAAAAAAGTACTTTGTGGTTCTAAAATGAGAGAGCTGAAGCAGAGAACACACTAACATGTGTTCTGCAATGGACTGGGACTGGTAAATATTGTTTATTGGATACTGTGAACATTTTGCTCATCTTCTCTAAATCACTATTGTATAACATCTCTGTCTCCATATCTTATGAAATACAGGGCTCCACTGCTATTTCTGTGTGCTTTGCTCACATACGCCAGTGTAGGTAAGTCTTATCTTTAGAAAAAATGTATTGTTCTGTTCTCATCTTTTCATATATCTGCACTGAGCCATGTTTTCTTATTCTCAGGTGCAGATCTCAAGGACTGTGAAGCAATAGGAAAGATATGCCACACGTATGCAGAGTGCCTCAAAACACGTAGCAACTTCACCTGTAATTGCCTTATTGGATACAGTGGAGACGGAATACAGTGTACAGACATTGATGAGTGTGCCACTGGTATTCACAATTGTCATGTAAGGGCACGCTGTGACAATACACCAGGCAGCTACAAATGTGTGTGCCTAGATGGCTTCTCTGGTGATGGCTTTGAGTGCGTGGACATTAATGAGTGTGAGGCGAGAAACGGAGACTGCCATGCCGATGCAATTTGTACCAACAGAGAGGGTGGCCGAGACTGCCGGTGCAAGACTGGTTTTAGCGGAAATGGATTTCAGTGCACCGATACTAACGAATGCACTAGGCCAGGCATCTGCCACTGGAATGCAACCTGCACTAATAACCCTGGTTCATATGTATGCACATGTAATTCTGGCTATAAAGGCAATGGAAACTATCTATGCCTGGACATTGATGAATGCTCAGAAACTCCAGGTGTGTGCTCAGCATCGTTTGGCTTTAAGGGCTGCAGGAACCTGCCGGGAACCTATCGCTGTCTCTGCAGCGGTGGCTACCAGAGCAATGGGAAAACCTGTGAGGATATCAATGAATGTGAAAGCAACATCTGTAGCATGTACGCTGATTGTACAAATACACCAGGGTCGTACCGGTGTACTTGTTGGGAAGGCTTTGCGGGGAATGGCCTTGCATGCATTGACATCAATGAATGTAGCGGGAAGAACAACTGTGACCCCAATGCGGCATGCATCAATATGCTGGGCAGCTATGAATGCGCTTGTCGCTCCGGCTTCCGGGGAGCAGGGTTCCAGTGTACGGACATTAACGAGTGCTCCGTAAACAACGTGTGTCCAGCCAGCGCGGCCTGTGTCAACACTGCAGGGTCGTTCAACTGTGACTGTGGCCAGGGCTATGTTTTTAATAATATGCAGTGTCAGGATCTGGACGAATGTGCTATAGGTCGCTGTAGTCAGTATGCTTCCTGTGCAAACTTCCCTGGTTCCTTTACCTGTGTGTGTTTCCCTGGTTACACTGGTGATGGATTATCTTGCATAGACATAGACGAATGTGCTTCATCCAAAAAATGCCACTCTAATGGCATCTGCACCAACTTTCCTGGGACCTACAACTGCAGCTGCATGGTGGGCTACACAGGGGACGGTGTGGCTCGATGCTCAGATGTAGACGAGTGTCTCGTGAACAATGGCGGATGTAGCGCCAAGGCCACATGTGTCAACAGTATGGGATCCTTTTCCTGTAGCTGCCCCTCTGGGTTCAATCTTATCAACAGCACAGTCTGTGAGGACATCAATGAATGCCTGGTGCTGGAAAAGCCATGCAGAATCAATGAGAAGTGCTCCAATAAAGAAGGTTCTTATGAATGTGCATGTCAGGTGGGGTTTAGCCAGCCCACAAAGGGCTCCGAGTGCTCTGATATTGATGAGTGTGCAGTAGGTCAACCCTGTCACCGCAATGCCACCTGTCTCAATTCAGAGGGCTCTTTCTCATGCACCTGCAAGCATGGCTTCAGTGGAAATGGCACCCAGTGTGTAGACGTGAATGAATGTGCGGCAGAAGGTACATGTCACCCACATGCTTTGTGCTTCAATGTCCCTGGCGACTTCTACTGCCAGTGTCAAAAGGGTTTTGAAGGAGATGGTTTCATGTGCACAGACTTGAATGAATGTACCCTCTCCAACACTACCTGCCCTGACTTCTCTGTGTGTCTTAACACTCCTGGAACGTACCTCTGCTCATGCTTAAATGGCACAGTGGCATACAATAACACCTGTGCTCCTCCTAGCCAACGGTGTAATCCTCCCTGCCATCCACATGGGCTCTGTTACTCCTCACCTATGGGATACCAGTGTGTGTGTGACCTTGGCTTTGAGGGGGATGGAAACATTTGTTCAGACATTGATGAGTGTCAGAAGAAAGTATGTATCCGAAATGAAACGGTGTGCGTGAACAGCCCGGGCTCCTTTTCCTGCATTTGCAAAACAGGTTACACCCAAAATGGAACAGAATGCATAGGTAATGATGTGGCCCTGGTTCAAATCTGTATATGCAGTAAAAATGAATAACATTTGTCTCCGTCTTTCTCATTCCTCTTGTTTCTCCCCTCCCAAGATGTGGATGAGTGTGCTTCTGGAAAGGATGAGTGCAGTGACTTTGCACAGTGTATCAACACGGTGGGGAGTCATTCGTGCTTCTGCCTCAGTGGTTTCACCGGCGATGGAAAAAACTGCTCTGGTAAGCCATTTTCTCCATTCATAAGTCTTTTATTTCAACTTTGCTTTTGGCTCAGCTCTCTTTTTAGTACTTTTAGGGCTCTTTCCCTGACTCTGTCCCATTTTGGATGACTTATAGACATTGATGAATGCCAGTCTCAAAATGGAGGGTGCCATCCTGTAGCCAGCTGCATTAATACCCCTGGTTCCTACAAGTGTACCTGCCCACTCGGCATGCCTGGTTCAGGATTTGACTGCATGGACGTGGATGAGTGTTCTGAGAATTCAACATTGCCCCACAACTGCAGCCATCTCGCCTTGTGTAAAAACACAGTGGGCTCCTATTTCTGCCACTGCCAGGAGGGATACCAGGGGGATGGCTTTACATGTACGGATGTGGATGAGTGTCTGTCACCACCATCCTGTGGAAGAAATATGACTTGCCATAATACAGCGGGAGCCTACACCTGTAGTTGCGTTTTGGGTATGGTCTATGATTCAGGTACCTGTGTGAGTGAGACAACATGTGAGAATGCCACTGATGGCTGTAGCACATATGCTGAGTGCAATGTGATATTGGGCTCACACTACTGTGCCTGCAAAAAAGGCTTTTATGGGAATGGAACTCAGTGCAGGGATGTAGATGAATGTGTCTGGGCAGGAGGAGAAGCGTGTCCACAGTTTGCCTACTGTTTCAACACAGAGGGCTCTTTCTATTGCAAGTGCTGGGACGGATATCAGAACAATGGGACACACTGTGAAGACGTAAATGAGTGTGAGATGGGAAATTTTACTTGCCCAGAAAACAGTACCTGCAAGAATAAAAATGGGGGATACTTATGTCCATGCAATGTTGGTTTTACGTATAACAACTCTCTGTGTTTGGACATTGATGAGTGTGCCACAAATCTGGCACTGTGCCCTAATTCTTCTGACTGTCAAAACACAATAGGATCCTATACCTGTGAGTGCTGGGATGGGTACGCAGGTAACACATCACACTGTGAAGACATTAACGAATGCGTGGATAACTCATGCCCAGAGCACAGCACTTGTGTCAACACAGCCGGTGGATTTCTGTGCCCGTGTGAGGTTGGGTTCTATAGTAATGACACTAACAGAACCCACTGTAGGGACATAGATGAGTGCTCAGAGCCAGATGTGGGCCCACAGTGCACAAATGGGACCTGCATTAACACTGTTGGGTCATTCTACTGTGAGTGCGATGAAGGATTTTGGAGCAATGTGATAGAGTGCCTTGATATGGATGAGTGCTCAGGATCCCTGAATGGTTCAGTATGCCAGGCTAACTCCACTTGTGTGAACACTCCCGGCTCATATGAATGTGAGTGCTATCAGGGCTTTATACAGAATGGTACAATTTGTCAAGACATTGATGAATGTTTGGTGGAAAAAAGTCCTTGCACTGACAATTCGCAGTGTATAAACACTGCTGGCTCCTTCATGTGCCCCTGTGTGTTTGGCTATGAGGCTCAGGGGTCAAATTGTTTAGACATTGATGAGTGTCTTTTCACTAACTCGTGCCGTGCAGACCAAGTGTGCATCAATCTACTTGGATCATACACGTGCTCCTGTCCCACTGGGTACCATGAAGAGAATGGGACTTGCACGGATACAGACGAATGTCAGAATGCCACAGCTGTGTGCCATGCCCTGGCCCGATGTTGGAACACTGTAGGGTCTTTCTCTTGTAAGTGCCCCTTGGGTTATTCTGGGGATGGCAAACAGTGCAAGGACATTAACGAATGCTCCTCATCCACCTCCCCCTGCCATCGACAAGCCCGCTGCATCAACACACCAGGATCTTATGTATGCACGTGTTCTCCAGGTCTCCTAGCTCTAGGGCCAGTATGTGTAGACCTAGACGAGTGTCAGCAGAACCGAGGCGGTTGTCATCCTGCTGCTACATGTTACAACTCCATAGCTGGTTTCCACTGCAAGTGTGCCAGTGGCTGGGATACGACAGCTCAGAACGGGAGTGGACCACACGGATGCACAGACCGAAATGAATGTCTCTCATCCAGTGCTTGCTATGGCGATACAAGTTGCATAAACTCAGCGGGATCCTTCCGCTGTATCTGTCTTGATGATAACACCAACTGTCAACAGCTGATACAAAATGGTCAGACATCACGTCATAACACCAAAAAAATTGTTTAATGTGTGCTGCATCTGTCACTTTTACTTTTACCTTAAATATTAACTCATTTTCCACAATTACTTTTATAATTACATTTATAATATATGTTAAAAACCATCCTGTGTAATGTCTTTTTTTGCTCATGGTTTGAGATAGCTTGTGAACTATTTCATTATGATTGCATAAACTGTAACATTGACAACGTTTTGAAAAGAGCGTATTTTCAGCTTATTTTCTACTATAATTCAAATCAAATACAACATTAAGTCAAGTGCAGGGCTAACTTCATCCAAGTCAAATTGTAGCACTCACTGAACCAACTGGCAGTGACGAATCACCCACTTGCACAAAGAGGAAAATTCTTATGGCACTAATGAAGGAAATGTAAAAGCACTTGAATAATTTTATATATATATGTCCACAGAGAGCAGGTTGTTTCCTTTTGGAAAGGAGATTGGTGATATGGAGTTACCAGTGTCGACACCGGATGGAAATTCTCCATATATAACTCCTCCAGGTGGTTTTCCGTTTATGGGCAAACTGTATGACAGGCTATTTGTAAGTATGCAAGTCCTGAAAGTAATTTTAAAAAGTAAATTCAATCATTTATCAAACGCATTCATGGATTTTAAAATTGACACAAGCCTAAAACCTTTACCGCAGGATTAGTGTTCTTGTTTTGAAGCTCACAGTTTCTAGCACACAATGGCATGAAACATTTTTCACATGGACAACTCAGATTGACCTTCTTAGTTTTCAGACAACGGGCTGGTCCAGTTCCAGACTGTCAGTGAGAATGAGAAGCTCCTGCTTCCTGCTCCGTTCCCTGCAGGCTTCAGGGGTAATGAAAGTCTGCCCATGCTGGCTGTGTTCTGGGATGATGCTGACCTCACATTAGGAGATGGGAAATTGTTCTACCAGGTTAGGGGGAGTCATGCATGTGCTCATGTGAACTGTGTTAATGTGTGACACATGCAGGTTGTAGTCTAGTATTACTTATTTGAATGATGTGATGGCAGGAGCATTGTTAATTCTATGCTTCTCTCTCTAATAGGAATATTACAGGCTAAATTTATCAGATGTCTACTCTCAAATAATCTTCAACCGTACAGTAGACCAAGTGAGTAATTTTGAGGCCCAGAGAGGGAGACCCACTTTCATCCCTTCATGGATTCTGAAAATCACGTGGGACCATGTACTGCCCGTCTCATATCAGAAAATCAACTTGTCTGAGGTAAGGTTGTGATTGATGGTGGCACCAAGAATTAACATCAATTTCTTACACTGTAATCAGCGCCACAATACATTATAAGCCCCTCAGAATTTGACACGTGCTTATTCAGCATGTCTTCTGAAATCAAGGGTATTATTAGGGAGTTTGTCCTACTCTGCTGCAGTAATAGCCTCTAATCTTTTAGAAAGACTTTAGACTAGACGTTGGAACATTGCTGTGTGGATTTGATTGTAGTCAACCACAATAGAATTAGCGAGCTCAGATACTGATGTTGGATGATTAGTTTAGAATCATAAACGCCACTCCAGCTCATCCAAAGACACTTGGTTGGAGCCCAGTTACTTCATAGAACGCAGTTCCTCTGCTCAACAGCCTAATGTTTGGGTGCCTTCATACCTCAAAAGCTGATGCTTGCCACTGGGCATGATGACCTTAGCTGATCCAGAGTATTCAATTCTGTTGGCAGGGCATTTCTGTGGAGACTGTACAAGCTGTGTGTGCAGAATTGAACACCTTAACTTGAACTCATTTTGGCTTAAGTTGTCAGGAGCTCTCCGCCACATGCAAGCAGGGCACAGTGTACGTCTCAGCCATGTAGAACATTTCAGAATCAGTCCACAAAAACACATGACACATGACTCATGAAAATTCTGTAAACTCTGTTCTGCATCTTTGTACATCTCTGCTGCTAGAATACAGTATCAAAATACTGTATTGATCCTCAATGTGGCTATTGTCAGTTGCACCGAACAGTGTCCTGTCTTGTCTCGTCTAGTTGTATTGTTGCTCTTGTGTTCTGTCCTTTTTGCACTTGTGTTTTGTTCTGTGCTGTTCTGTTCTGCTCTTGTGTTGCACCATGGTCCTGGAGAAAGTTGTTTCGTTTTTTACTATGTACTGTGGGTATATGGTAGAAATGATGATAAAAACCTACATGACTTGACTTGACTTGAATTGGACAGTGGAGCCTAAAGCATTCCATGGCTGATAATCCTTAATGTCCTGTAGAGTTAATATAAATACATTTAAGATCAATTAAAAAACTACATTTTTCATTTTGCCTGTGGGATTAAAACTGGCACTGCGTTTGTGCCTTTTGCTGTTCTCAGCTTTATTTAAATCAGTGCTCCTTGACAAGAAGCAACTGATTAATCAACTTCTCACATTTATGAATCACAAATTACCATGTAAATGTCACCCTCTCACACACACACACACACACACACACACACACACACACACACACATACATATGTCAGTACCATATTGCATTCAGCTGTGGAAGTATTTCTATTTATGTCCATTCCACATTTTCTTTGGGGGCTAAGTTGAATTGCCTTAGACTTAAAAAATCAACAGAATTCTTCGTATATATATATGGTTGGTTCTCAAATGCCGCATGTGTTAATTCACTTCCTAGAAAGCTTCAGGTTGTAATTTTGACAATTGCTTAAAAAGGAGCTGTATTACATTATTTATTATGTGGTGGCGAATGGTGATTGTGTTATTTACAGAGAAGCTTTTCTGATTGTTTCATTTCAATGTTGCCTCATAGACAAATACGTTCCAGAGCATCCTGGCCACAGATGGAACCCGTTCGTTTGCTTTACTCCACTATGGTGACATGAACTGGGGTCCAGGACAGAGGGTTTACAACAGGGCTCTGATAGGCTACACTGACGGTGTCAACAACTTCCACAACGAGATCCCCACCTCATCAGAAAACCTATTTCACCCCGGTGGACGTTATCGGCCCCAGACCCTTGTGGGTAACACAGGCCAGTTGGGGCAGCAAGTGTATGACCTGACAGGAGCCTTGGTGGTTAGTTCTGACTCTCAAAGACAGTGCCAGTTATGGGCACTGAAGGAACCAGACCCCAAGGAATGGGCACTAGGGCTGGCTCCATGCCCATGTACCCGCGTTCAGGCAATGGAGGACCTGGGTTTTGGCCCTGAGACTCTCCCAGGGGGGAACAACATGCTTGTAAAGGAGCTGAGGGGCCTACGCTGGGGTGGAAGTGGAGGCCAAGTCTTTCAGTCCATTCTCTTCAACAAGTACGGAGCAGGAAAAAGATGTACATATGACCTTCAGGGCCCTCTTCTGGCTGGATACAGTGAACGCTACTTTTCCGGAGACAAAACTCAGGATCACATTGGTAAAGCAGGCACTCTCAGCAGTTAACATGAATCAAATATACATTACAAAATCACAGAAATCACACATGTAATTTTGTCTCTGTGTTTACAGATAAGGATCTTTTACCTTTCCAGTGGTGCTGTGTCCAGTCCCCATTGTGCCATCTATACCTGGCCAAAAGACCACTGGACAGGTGTCAGGGCTTTGGATGGATCCACTCAGACCCCAACATTCCCGGAAACAGAGGTGCACCAGGCATTGGTAAGTACTAGAATAACATTTAATACATTATTAAATGTAATGAACAACACTTGGAATTTAGAACATTCTCAAATGGAAACTCTCATATATGACTTCATTCCTAACTCGTGATTTCCAAAATGTACTACTTAACCATCTACAGTGAATAATTACTTGTAATGGCACATTTGCTGGCTGGCAAATGTGAAACAAACTGTAGGAGATCATAAAAAACAATTGTGTTAATAAGCTTCAACTTTATGCTCTTTTGTGCTTGTTATGCTCTTATGCTCTTTGCATCCATATAGGTTTGGCATATGGAAGCCTCCATTTTATTACATTCGATGGAAGAAACTACACCTTCAAGGCCCTAGGAGTCTTTGTTATTGTGCGTCTGTCCTCCAGTACAGGCTCCAATGTCTTCACCCTGCAGGGTGAGACTGCAGTGCTGGAGACCAACAGCCAGCCTAAACGAGTGCCTGCATTAGTGCGCATAGCAGCATACCACCAGACTTTCGGCAAGGTTTGAATGTTATTTTGTGAAGGCTGTGTGAAGGTTCTGTTGGTAACATATGCTTACAAACTCACGCAAAGAAGAATAAAACATTTTAACCAGGGCATCAATAAGTTAGCTCGGCTCTTAGAGGATATGACCTTAAACCAAGCTGTCCCCATTTTGTCTTTCTATTCAAATGTTTTTAATTTGTGATACTACAGGTAGAATGGCGACATGCTGTATCTGAAGACAAGCTTATTGTGCTGATCAATGACGTGGATGTCCCAGTATCTGCAGGTAAGGACTGAGCTGTATAATTTTTTTACAATATGGCAGAGCCAGTGAGGAAGTAAAACTATGAAACACATGCCTGTTAAAACTGATCTAAAATCAGATTTAAGATCAACAAAACAAGCTAGACAAACATGAAACAAAAGTAATTTTGGAACCGAGGCATAAAATAGTGTAACACAGTTGAAACTCCCAGGACCTCCAGGTCCTCCCAAACTTTTTGAAGGGGACATATTATGCAAACTCACTTTTTGCATCCTTTTGTATTTACATTTGGGTCTCTACTGCTCCTATAAACACTCCAAGCATGGAAAAAAAAACATCCATCCGTTTTCTGTGAATCAAATGAAAGATTTTGGTGTCAGGTATCATATGCTTTTACGAGCCATTTGGACGGCTCTCCCCATTGTTACTTAATAGTTGGAAAATTTGCATAGAACCACCCCTCATCTGTCGACCCCTCACCCACTAGATTAGATCTACCATTTTTGTCTGCTGGTTTTTACGAGCACGCATAAGACGCCGAGCACTACGGCTGCAGGCAAAGGCAAGTCACTCATGAAGTGTTGTGTTCATCTCACTCTGGGTCCGACTCGGGGTCGAACATACAGGGCTGAATAGCGCCTCTGACTTTTTGACGTGTGTTAAACGCACAGCGTAATTGTGGGATGGGTGGGGTGTGGCCAGCAACAGCTAATTTGCATAAAAGTGACAGAGCCCTTAAACGACTCATTTTGAAAGGGACTGAAACTGTCAAGAACAGAGCTGGTGAAATCTTTTTATGTGAGAGTGATTTTGTGCAAAGAACTTCATGAACATGTTTTGTATAGCCCATAGACCTATTATAACTAAAGTGAGTTTTGCATAATATGTCCCCTTTAATACCAGGACCCACATATAGAGATGATGTTTGTTTCCGAGACCCACCACATATGAGTGAAGTCCTTTCATCACACTTTTACTTAGTGTACTGTTTAATACCACGATAAAAGAATGACATATGCACGGACCAACACCATTACATACTAAGAAATACTGTGGAGTAGAAAAATAATAAAATAACAACACTTACTTGTATTTAGATTTAATCCATCTAGACCTTAACCTCAGTTTGAACACATTACTAGTAATGCATAGTGATAAAATAAATATATTGCATGCTTGTCTTTACAGCGGATAATGTGCTAGAAGCTCTAAGCCTGACGACTGCACACTCCCTCCATCATTCAGGCGACATTCTATAACGACTTTTCCTGCTCTTGCTGTGTGGTGACATGAAAGGCCGCTCTGAGTGTCCGAAGTGGCAGCAGTGTAGCTGTGCAGCACAGTTTGAAAAACAATTGTTTATATTAGAAATGCTCTAACATTTTTTGCGGCCAGTTCATCAGAATTTATTAATCCACTGGCCACAGTTAATTGAACACATGAAACTCACTAGCACATTTCTAGTCATTGCCACAGGGCAAAGTCACTTTTACAGGACAAACTGGCATTTTAAAAGTATACTCAAAAAATCAATTGCGTTTTTGAATAATATGAACCAAATAAGGTACACACTGAAAGGCTGCAGGAGGCTAAACAGCACAGTGGGTCGTGCTGTTTCATTATCATGCTAGAACATTTTGGTACAGGTGTAGTAGCATTCTAATGAATTATCAGTGTAATCGCTTGTCTGAAGTTATTTACAATATGTCTAAGGTTATTTACAATATGAAATAGAAAAGAACAAAAATATCAAATTGGTCTGGTGCTGACCACACGCTTAGAGTAAAATCTGTCAGTTCCAGTCATGCATCTCATACGCATATTGATAAGGCTTTTGCTGATTTCTTTGACTGGAAGCCACTTTTCAGTATGTACAACACATGGAGGCACCAGTGTCACCACCGTGAATATGTGGTATCCGAGCTTTTAGTCGCAAGTCGCGTTTTTGTCTGAGTGGATGTGAGACTTTTTTAAGGAATGGTCTGGATAACATTTACTAAAACATGGCCAGCAGGTTTTTAAAATGTTAACACCACTCAATCATTTCTATTTGGCTTGTGTAATTGTCTTAGGCCACACAATGACATAATATCATCAGACAAAATAACAACAAAAGCTGCAACAATATTATTATTATTATATTATAATAATAATTATATTATCACCATTCGCCACCACACAATTTTGTTGTTGTTCTTATTCTTGTTGTTATTATTATTGTTGTTGTTATTGTTGTAATTATTATTATTATTATTATTATTATTATTATTGTTGTTGTTATTATTATATTTCACTGTTGTTGTTTTTAACTGTACCGTTTAGTGATATAAAACATTGTATTTTTCATTCAGAGAGCATAAATAGGACAAAACACATAGATTTCTAGAAGCCACATCTGGCCTGCTTCTGGACCGTCATTCCGTACAGTATATGGGCCACACGTAAATGCCAGATGTGGCCTAGGCCATGGAATGAGTAGTTGCACCGCTGCACTCTACCAAACGTTACAGACGCTGTCAGTGTTAGTCAGAAAGTTGTCTCTAAAATACATTTTCCATTACACAACATCTCCTTGTCTTTGAGTCAGACCTACCTCATGGTAAAAATAAGTGAGAAGTAAAGTGCTTCCCACTGTGTATCGTTGATGTGTTACTCTAGTGCCCCCTGTTGTTCCAACAGGTGTAATATATTTGGGTCAGCAAGGCTTTGCAGTGCGCTGCTCCACTGTGCAGAGCTGTGCTGCAGTTTATGAGGGAGGACTGAGCGTGGCTGTGTGGATGGGGGATGCGGGGAGACTGACTGTTCTGGTTCAGGTCCCTCAGAGCTTCTACAGTCGCACTGTGGGTCTCCTGGGCCTCTGGAGCTCCAACATTACTGACGACTTCCTCCTCTCCAATGGGCATCTGCTGCCTTCACCTGACAACAACCTTCCCTCTGAGGACAAGCTGGCAGTCTTTGGGCAGTCGTGTGAGTGTGTCTTACAATGGTTCAGTCCAGCAGTCTCAGCACTGGAGTATTCATATCTCTACATTTAGCATTTCCCATGCTCTGCACACATCAAATTAAATTGTTTTATTAAATGAGTTTCACCGTTAAAGAAACAGTTTTAGTTCCCTAAAAAATAGACAAATGGATGAATTTTTTGTCTAAAGTGAATGTGTGAGTGCACTATGGGAAAGGTGCAGTCAGTCTAAGACAACAGTTTTAACGGATCACTGGTTTAACGTGCAATATTTTAAGTAGAATGCAAACCTGGAAATGTAAGATGTTAAAAGTAAGATGTTAAAATCACCGAGTGAATCAGAATCTCTATTACTCATTCCTTTAACTTGATAACATTTTGCAATTTAGTTTAGGTTTATCCATGAATGTTAAGTTTAAGTCATTTAAGTTTAAAAAAAAGAGTACTACAAACTCAGAAAACAACTTTTTAATGAGCTTTTTTGAACCCAGTTTTCCTCTTGGCCATCACACAATGCTACTAAGTCTTCCTCAGAGTGTTAGTCACATCTTTTTAAACACTGTTAATACAGGATAACTGGACAGCTCTACATGTTTAAAGGAGGACACTCCCACTCAGCTAACAGATACCTACACTGACCATCTTAGCTGTCCAGAAGCCAGTCATGCTCTCTGGGGCTCCTGGACACAGATGGCTGCAGCATCACTGGGGATTGAACAGATGATCGGGCTAAAGCTTAAACAGTAGTGCCACTCGGGATCCTAAATGATTATTTGAGTGTATCAGAGAAGAGAACACAATAAAACACAAAGGGCAGAGTTACTCCAGGGTCAGGACTGAAAACCACACTAAGCAAATGTGACTACATAAAGCTAGGTATCTGGTTCTCCTTGAGGAAAAACTTCAGTTAAAATGTAACAGTCGAAATGACTTGCGTCTGATTTTCCACTGCTGCATCCTTTTATGGAAAGACAACACCCCAGCTTCTCTCAGAGTTGTGTTTACACACTGTTACCATGTCCCTCTATCCCCCAGGGGCTGTGCCTGTTCCGGAGAGTCTCCTATTCTCCACGCCTCCCTTGACATCCTTCCAGCCTGTGAGCACAGAGGAACTGATGTCGTCAGTTAGCCCAGTCGCTCTGGCTAGGGTGCAACAGACGTGCCAGGGCAGCATGCAGTGTGTACATGACGTCTTGGCCACTGACAACACGGGCCTAGGCCTACAGACTCTGCAGGACCAGCAGAAGGTCCAAAGCCTTGCCCTGACCTTGGGTGAGAGAGCCCCTCTTGACACCCAGCACCATAACCCTAGCCAATGTGTTTCGGACCTGTACAGCGTGGTAACAGCAGTTTAATCTTCACCTCCTGATTGGCATTTGTATTTTAGAAAAAGGATATTACTATGCTTAAAGCACTGTGTTAGGACAGATGAGATACTTGTGCTGTGCAATTAAAACCCATAGAGGATTGTCTGTTTCAGGAGGAAAGTTGCAAGACAAGCAGAACCTCTGTTTTCATTGTCTGATTATCTGAAACAGGGCACATGCCGCCTATGCTGAGTGAGCCCACAACGATCCGCTGTAAGGTGAACAGTACAGTGAGAGTGCAGTTTTTGGCCCAAGACGCGAACAGGGACACATTCAATTTCTCACTGCTCTTTCCACGACCGCCTCAGGCCACCATAGGCAGTGGTAAGACTCTTTAAAAGCCTCTTAATTTTGGTTCTTATATCAATGGTGCTGCAAACTATAGCACTGATTGTGTTGAGACATCTGCGGCACGGTCTTTGTATTTAACCAGAAGCTTTAAATGTATTGTTTTAAGCTCAAATGTAGGTTTTCACTTTAGCGCAGTGTTATACGCAATGGTAATTTCTCTTCCGGCAGGTGACGGCGTTCTTGTCTGGACTCCACTCAACATTCAGCCTGTACTGCTGACCGTGCAGGTCAGTGATTACAAGTCCAGCTCTCTGCTGAGCCCCATCCTGCAGCTCTGCAACTGTCTTAATGGAGGGAGCTGCCAGTACCAGAGCGTGGCTGAGAACCACTTGCAGGGCAAGTTTCAGGTATCCAGCACCCTTCATGCAGACCGGCTAATACCAGATAAAGGCAATATAAGTTCTAGACACTGGACTGGACAGCAGTGTTACTCTGCTAGAACAGCATTTACTTACACACAGAGTAATAAAGGTGCCCAAAAAAGATTATTTGGAGCAATGCTTTAGAACACAGTCTGGTTCTTTAAGCCTTAGCACTCAGAGCGTATAAGTAAGATCCGATTTCAACAAATAACAAGGGTCTAAAACTGTCTAAAACCAGTGTTTGCTGTCCTACACACTACGCTTTTGTCGCTTTGGTCTCTATTCTTTGTCCCTCTCTTTTTGTTTCTCTCTGTTGTCTCCTTTCCTTATCTCTTTCTTTTCTTTTCTCTCTTCTCTCCCCCTGTCGGACCTATCTTAATTATGGAACAAAAATCAAATGTATAAATAAACAAATAAAGACAAAATTTCAAGTAACAAGAGGGGCTTACAGCGAACCGTTATAGCTCCTCTTGGCAAAACAAAAGGTGTCTGGCACATCATAGCATCCAGCTTCACATCCTGTTTGCTAAACTGCCGGACACGGCAGGGAAAAAAGAAGATCTTGTATTGTTTTCCATTTGTTTCGTAAAGAAATTTGGGCAAGTTTGTTCTTTATGGTCATTTGCATGTAACACCCTTTTTAAAACCCCTGTAGCAGTTATTATTACATGTATTTTTTAAATTGCAACAAACTATTTGGTTCTAGGTGACACAGGAACATCAAACAAAGCTCAGCATGACATCTGACACCTTGAGTATCAACACAAACCAGAGGAACTTCCTTTTACCTTGACTTCTTTAGACTTTGTTTTTGTATAGCTACTGTGATAGGTTAGGTCTCAAGTTCAGAACATTGCGGTACATACACCCACACATGCTGTACCTCTATTTTTCCCTTTTGCTCTAGGTTGTGGGGTGCCTATGCCCACCAGGTTTCAGCGGCCGTTACTGTGGAAATAGGACAGATGTGTGTAAAGGCAAGCCCTGCTTCCCTGGAGTGGACTGCTTCAGTCAGAGAGAGCCAGACAGTTTCACCTGTGGAGCGTGCCCCCCTCCCACCGTCTCCCAGGACAGACAGGGCTACAAGTGCTTTGAGAATGGTTTGCTTTGCTCATTTTTTCAAGAATGAATGGCATGCACTGGCACTTTTTTTAAACCCTGGTGTCACACCCTCTACAGGGAACAAATTCGATTTTACAGGGGACATTTTTCTTCAAATTGGGGCCAGAATTCACATTATTTTGTTTAAATTGGAAAAAACAAAACATAAGGAATTGTGCATTAGAATGTGAAGAAATGTGGTCTCAGTAGCACATGTGTAGTTATTTAAACTTCATCTATCCATTTTATTTGACCGGTGTTCCCAAACGTTTACAAATGGCTATATATATATCTATATATATATATATAGATACATATATAGATATTTTTTTTTATTGTTATTTATTTTTTTATTTTTTTTTGATTTTATTTTTTGGTCAAAAAAAGCATTCATGTATTATTAATAGACCTTTTATTTTAATGTGGGTTTGTAGAAGGCAGAGTGTTTATGTGTGAATTGTCACTATAAAAATCTCTTTTGCTTCTCTATGAATACAGCATCATTTAGCCTCAATTATCATGTCCAAAAATGATATCCTGCTTTACTTTGGGCAGAAGTTTAAAACCATGTCTTCCTTGCTGGATTAAAGACACTAATGTCACTTCTCTTACTCCGTTTTCCACAGATTTCTGTCTACCTCCTTTTCCTGCCCCCTGTCACAAGATGGCTAACTGCTACAGCAATGGCTTTAACTACACATGCAGCTGTAAGCCAGGCTTTACCGGTGATGGAAAAGAGTGCACAGGTATGCACTTGTGCTTAGCCTTTAGGTCAAACCCTGCATTTACATGAAACACAGACCCACATGTCCTCTGCCATACACAGATATAGATGAGTGTCAAAACCCTGCAGCCTGCCCTAATGCCAAGTATGAGTGCGTGAACACACCTGGTTCATCATACTGCTCTTGCCGTTACCAGAGCAATGGAGAGTCTGATGGCTGTGGTAAGAAACACCTTTTATCTGGATTGATTTTTTTTCATTTGTACTATGAGGGGAAAGTAATCAGATACATTTGTTTTTTATAATGTAATATACCTCCAATGCATATATTTACACACAATGTCTTTTGAATTTCTTGACAGGGAAATGATATTCAGACACTAAATATAATGTAATATATCAAGTTATTTTCATATAAACGTTCTGCATAACAATACAGCAAAAAATAAATATGCTGTCAGCATATTGCTTAGTTGGGAAGAAGCAAACAAGCAGCAATCGTGAAGAAGGAGAAGGACATTTTTTAAATCCTTAGGGACAAGATTATTAAACAATGAAAAAGCTCAAATGGTAAAAGCTACAGAACTTTAGCAAATACCTTCAACATCCCTGTTTGTACAATTTGTCCCATAAAACGCAAGTGGAAAGTTCATGAAACCACAGTCTCTCAGACTGATAAGCAAGGTAGGAGGAAAGACAGTCACTTGAAATGATTTGCAGGATGACCAGAAAGCTGTAGGAACAACAGTTACACAGTTCAATAAGCAATGAACTTTCACAATCACCTCAGTCCTTATAGCCTGATTTAAAGGAATTTTCACTGGGCGGCAATGGTTAAGAGCTCAAGTTTCTATAGCTTTGATCACATGCACTGACCGTGACATCACGAATAACATGCGTGGTTGACTGCTTCACTGCTAGAATATAGGTCGGTCTAATATGCGGCATTGCTCTATTCATGATTCACTGACTGTGATTCTCTGTCTCCCTTAAAGCAACATGAGTTACTTTTAAAATTTCAACATGTAGAGAAATCATTTGGAACAATGTACTCTAGTCAGACAAAATAGACAAGAATTCAGCTTGACATGTCTGTAGAAAGGAAGGTTATGTGTATGATCCTCACAGTGTGAGCATGGAGGTGGGGGGCACTCGAGTCACACTGAAAATTCCTAATTTTGAAATTGTAAGTCAGGCCCCTTGTAATCTTGGGAAACTGACGACAAATGGCCTAGCGGAATGGACGAAAATTATGCCACAATGCTGCAAAAAGCTAATTACCTCTTGGCACAGATGTCTTGTTACTGTAACTGTCAACAATGGCTTTTGCAACAAAGTACTAATGTCATTTATGCTAATGGATATATACTTTTTGGTTCACATTAATAATTACAAAGTTTAAAGACTGACATGGTTCCTCCCATTGTAGAGAGAATCATGCTCAAAACATGCACTTCCTTGGCATCCAAAAGTTGCGTTTTAATTGTGTTTTATATGCCTTTGACATTTATATTCTTTGTTTTTACCCTTTTAGGTGATTCGGCTAATCCTCCAGGTGAGGACCTTGTACAGCAGACATGAACAGCTGCTCTATATTCATGTCTTTTATGCTGTATTAAGTTGACTCATTTTTTTCAGGTTGCAATGTTTTTAATGTATCGTTGGCCTGGAGTGATCAAAACACTGAACAGCAGCGACTAAAACAGGTATGAGTGTGCGATGCTAGGGCTGCGGTTCGAGTCCCAGTAGTTCCTGTACCTCAGCTGGTCATGCTGTCTTTTAGAGCAAAGTGGTGTAGTGCATAGATTATCATCTTCCTCGCCTTTACCCTCCTTGATCATTGCTACCCTCTTTATTAGATGACAAGACACGAATTCTGCGTAAATGTGGGATCCCATTATGATTACAACATTGATTCAGCACAGCAGTAGCTATATTACAACTTGTTACTCCAGCAATAGTGTCTGGAATGCGTCATAAAACTGACTGCAGAATTGCTTGTCCTTTCCAGTTGGAGCAGATCCTTTCTCTGGGTTTTCAGAATAAGTTCTACAATGCCAGTGCCATGCCTCCTGACATAGAGACAGTGAGTGGGTTGAGTGAGTACAGAGTGAATGTATCCAGCGACACTCCTCACTGGTACGTTGTGGACTACCTGAGCAGGGTTGGACGTCACTACCGCGTCACAGCTGCCTATGTGGGAGGTAACAGAACGTACATGCGAAAACTTAAGGCCATTTAATGTATTATACCATCATGCTATTTTACCATCTATTAAACTGATAGCTTGGCAAATAAATGTAAGTTAATTAGCCAATGTGAATGGTAAACTGTTGTCCTTAAAGAATAATACACCGCTAAAAACAATAATAGAAACTGTGTGTAATTGTGTCAATTTTTATAGATAACAGTATATCAAACAGTGTGAGAAGCCACATAAACAAAAGAATGCCACAGAATCCATGAGTATGACTGGTCTGGCTCTCCCTCTCCTCCATCACTCAGCATGATGCTGGCTAGAATCATCAGTGTAGCAGAACTGGCAGTTGATATTCTCCTCCAAGCATGTAAACAACATTGCCGTGGCATCAGTGGTGGCAAGTCATGTGTTTTGGAGGAAGCAAGTGCTAGTCTTCACCCTATCAGCGTTGGTAAAGTCGCTGTGATAGGGGGAGGTCTATGTACCAGCTGGAACCGGACACAACAAAATTGGGGAGTAAATTGCGTAAAAGAAAGAAGCAAAGAACTTGTCCATCGCTCAGCAGCAGTTGCTGATCTCATTTTTATTTTATATGTTCTCTCAGACCTAGATGAGTGTAAAACCAACGAAACTCTGTGTACAAAGCCAGGCGTTTGTTCCAACACGTATGGAGGCTACAGATGTGTGTGTAACGGCACTGATCTCAAGGAGGCGCAGTCGTGCATTTTAGGTAAAGGTGTTTATGCCAATTAGAAAGCCATTTATGGAGAGTGAAAAAAAAAATGAAAAACAGACCCAAGGCAAATTCATCTTTTTCTCCCACAGACAGGGGCATCCTTAACCATACAGGCACAACGGTTGCCAAGTCTCTGGAGGATAAGAAACCCCTGATTCTTGGCTTGGTCCTGGGCATCGGCATCCCCCTCCTGCTGCTGCTCCTTCTGGCCGCATTGGCCTGCTTATGCTGCTCCCGCAGGAAAACCGTCACAGGAGAGTGAGTGGAACATGCACGCAGTAAAGCGCATTTGTAATCCACCAATCATACACACTCATACACACACATGGTCATACAGCTGTTAATGTACAGATGAGCCCATACACATCTACAGTATTTCACTTGCACTTCAGTGAAAATACTTGATGATTAAAAGAAAACTGATAATATAATCAGTTAAGTGAACCTGTCTGGCACTGTGGTGTGATGCTGCTGATGCTGATGCTGCTGCTGCTGCTGCTGCAAGATCCCCACTGCTCAGTTAATGCAGTCTGTGGAAGCTTTTAACACGTGGCTCTGATGTGCGCTGGCTAAAGGGGGCAATAAAACATTGGTTTAAGTCTTTTTAAAGCCAGTGCTGACTTTACAGAACATCAATCAGGAGAAAATGTGTATGCCACACACCCTTGGTTTGGACGTAACAGGGAACACATGAGCTGGCGCATACAAAATATGTGAGCTGGAAAAAAGATATCAAGAAGGCATGTACAAACACTGAAAGCCAGGTTGCTGACTTTTTCCTATGAGACAACCAATATTTACACAGCTCCTGTACCAAAATGAAAGGAGATGCATCTGTAGGAGGAGCACTTGGACAGTGCCGATGAAAAGAATAAAAACACAAGATAGACAAACGATAAAACACAAGTAAAAGTTATGCTACGGTTGTTCAAGCTAATACTTACAAACAGAATTCCTTCCAGAAATGTAAGTGTGCACAGACTTGCCTCTCCTACACCTGACTGGGGAAACAAGAAAGGGCGCGACACAAGTAAATAGCTCCAACAGATGCAATCATGTCATATTGTCAAATAACATGTTTTGTTTAATTTTTTTTTTTTTAATCTTAAATCTGAATCTTAAGGTTTGAAAACATTTCTAATCTAAAATTCTACATTTGAATGCACAGTTACTGCTTACTAGCTGATTTTAACTTATAAGAACATGTGGCATGCGCAAGAATTTGTGGCACATTTTATATTTTATATCGTTAAACTCATTTTTATCTCAATCTTTTTCTTTCTTCGTTAAGCATTCCTCACTTGGTGCCAGCATATGTTCAAGAGCAGTTCAGCATTCACTTGAACTATGACGACCCGGCCCTGCAGTACAAGAGCCACTGCAGCCCGCGTATCCTTGACAACATCACACCCCAATACAAGCGACACAATCGGTAACAAAGCCTGCATCCGCTCAGCCGTCTGGCACCCGCAGCTCACTCTCATATCTCTGATTGTAAATATGTGGATAACCAAATAAGGTAAATCAAATGTCAAATTAAAATGTTACAATTATAAATGGTTGACTCATACCTCAGTATTAGACTTCTAGAAAGCACCATGATCAAATGTACAGTATATTTGTTATTGTGTGATGCGGTCCAATAAAATACCACTTGTTGTAACATTTTTACCTTTTTGTGGGGACATAAATGATGCAATTGTTTTCCTTTTTTTGCATAACCAGGTGGCATAAATAAAGTTGTTTGCCTCTCTGTCTGCTTTTAACATGTGTGTTTATGGACCAGAAATGTCTATTCTTCATTTTGCAACCTCTGTTGTCCCTTAGAATTTAACAGCCTATTTTTGTCAATGTACCTTAAAGGCTGATATACATGTAAATGACCTCTGTTCCGATTGTCTTCATTCAAAAAGCAGCACAGGTGAAAAAATCATTAAAACTTTCGTGAGCTTGGGGGTGGTTAAACTGCAAGACAGGGGTAAACAAGCTGGATAGGCCTAGTATGTAAATGGTTTGGTTGGTGTGACATCACATAAACAAACAGTCAATTCAAATCAGGCCTGGTTTCCATACATGGGCCATGTGAATGAAGGAGTGAACAACATGTTTTGGAAACTTTAACAATGAGTAAATCAAACTTATTTAATCGAGTTTTTACATATGTGCCTTTTAAAGGTATATAATTTACCACTGATCGGTACACATATCCAGCACAGTGAAAATATGAGGTTGTGAATTTTATGGTGCCATTCTATTATTCTTTTTGCTGCCAGACTGCCTTGGTGACTCTCTCTGTGGGTTTACTATGATAAGCTGGTCTGACACCAGCTCCGCTTTATTTCCCAAATAGTCTTTGAGATATGGATTTGGGCAGGATGACATCAAAGTAAAAAATCAGCTTCTGTCTGGAATCCTGTGAAACACTAAACAAACAGGAGCAGATTTGCATTTGTTTATTTTTCACTTCTTTATGAGGACATTTTGTAAAATGTCTAACACTCTGATTAGTACATAAAGACATTCACACAGTTATTCAGATTCTAAATGTCTGTTGTGTGTAAAAGATGCCAGAACGCGTGCCACATCGGTGAAGGTGCAGATCCCAAATTTCACCACTGGGAGGCAGTGTGCCATAGTGTTTCTGGTAGGGTGCAGTCAATCACAAGAGGCAAAGTGCTTTAGTCAGGGCAGACACCTCTGCAGCTCTTGTCTGTCTATGCAGCAGCATGGACGCAGTGAGTGAGTGTGTGTGTATGTGTGCGGGTGTGTGTGTGTGTGTGCGTGTGTGCGTGTGTGTGTGCGCGCGCGTGCATGTGTGTGCTGATGTGTGGTGGTCCCTGCAAGATGAGATCATCAGAGCACTTTGCAGTCCTGCACTGCAGAGGGAGTCCCACACAGGGAGTGGGGGTCAAGGGCAGTGCACTGCACGTACGCACACACACACACACACATTCTCAAATTCAGTTTCTCTGTCTCTCACCCTCCCTTCCCTTTTGGTTTTTTTTTTGTCCTTCAGACTGCATGCATAAAACTGGAACCTACCTGTTCCTTAATTTCCCTGGCAGCACCTCCTCTTCCGTGCTCCCCTTGCAAAGCGACCATTCATATTTCATAACACACTGTACATTTGCCTTGGTCAGAGTCCACCAGTAACCTTTTACTGTTTATGTATATCTGCTTGTATCGTTCTCCTTCCCACCCCCACAAAGTCTCTGAAACAACTTTCCTCCAGTGCTTAAATGACAAACCGCTATCAGCATGGGTCAAGAGTGACATGACGCCTAATCTAGAGCGTTTTGTTTTCAAGAGCCCAGCCATTATGCTCACGAGCCTGCAGTCGGACTTTGCACACTGCAGGCTATTATCACATGGCTGTAAAGCCATAAAGCATGAAGGTTTTGAACTAAGCTCTTTCATGACACAGAAGCCTTATCTTCTCCTTACGTCATCTGTGGAGACCCTGGGCTCGCTTTAATTGCCATATCTGCAGTTGCAGTGATGTTGCCGACATGTGAAAGTGGAGTATGGATTTGAATGGGGGTTAGAACTGCTGACTGCGAGTGTGCAAGAATCATGTTTTTCTTCCATATTTTGTTGGAATATGTCTATAGCTCAAATACAGGTGCCTGTACAGTTTAAAATTACACAGTGAATGCCACTCCAGCGCTCAAGGGCACCTACGCCCCCCTACAAACAACAGCTAAGTATCGCGGCACAGACTATCACGCACTTGTGAAAACTGACTCACCCGCCCTGTGCGGTCTTAGGCCTCATACATTAAATATAGTGCGCCCTCTGGTTACACAGGTAAACACCTGGGTCTCATCTGGCCTCGCCCAGAGGAAAGGGGAAGGGGGCGTATGAGAGGCCTTCCTGAGGCAAAAATGACTGGAAGAACCAGCTCAAAAAAACACCAGTCAGCACAGCTCTCAATGCTCCCTCACATGCACAGCATTCTCTGCAGAACCAGGCCACATGTGCTGTTCAGGCCAGGACCCTGACACATCTGACCCTGCCTGGCTCCTGGGGCCTTTCTTCAGTTTGACACTTCCCCATTTCATCTTCTGGAACATTCCAGCTGAGATAAAGGGCCCGTTGGTCTGCTACTGAAACAGCTAGTCACACAAAATGTTTTTTCCGAGAGAGCCGAGCCTAGCAAGAGAACAGAGAAATGGTCTCAGAGAGCAGAGGATGGTGAGTCATTTCAGGAATGGGAACAGATTTAGAACAGCGCAGACACAAACTTGCCTTCACACTCAAACCCACATACAGTATTCCATTCCTCATGCACCGACCTCCTGCGCCTATTCTAGGACGAGCACGTAATGCAGGAGACCTTAATGTATGTGCACTTGCACAAACACAATCTCACGCTGAAGGCACAGCAAGCACACGTTACGTAAACCGGGATAAAATGCCGGCATTCTTCGCACCCACAAAGAGCCCTTTCATGACAATCACACAGCTGGCCTATAAAAAGCATACAACTCAAACAGAGATACGCAAATCCTTGTCCTGTAAGTGCACATGGACATACAAACACAAATGCTGGTAGCAAAGCATGAGGCACACGAGACAGATGTATACTGGAGTGCACAGGACTTGGCTGAAACCCAGCCACTCTGCATCTGATAAATTGGATTTCAGGTTTTATAGCCCATTAATATGCTCTTGGAGTATATTCCCTTAAACAGTTCTCCAGGAGACTTCTGACCTATGGACACGTTCGACATGGAACAAGTCCCCAAGGTGCCACTGGGTCCAAAGTGTGAAGCCTATTTCTCTTCCAGTCAATTCCAGATGATGGCTATATGGAGATGCTGGTATCACTTATCAAACAGCAATTCAGCCCATATGAAATCCCATGCAGAACATATTAACACACAACTGTGACCACAAACTGTGTCCACCCCAAGCCTAATCCTGGCAACTTTCCCCTTTGTGACTAATGCATCCAGGGTCCTGTATGACTTTTCTCTTCCTTGTGTTGCATAATCCTCTCCGTGAGTTGCATTCCCAGTTCAGAAAAACAGATTTGAGTGAATGGACTCCACTGTGTGGAAGATTAAGCAGCGATGACTTGTAGCAAGCGCCAGGCTGAGGCAGTTATGTACTGGCATGTCATATCAAACCAGCAGTCTCAGCTGCAAGAACCGTTCCGACATGAGTGAACAGCATGTGCATGTGTGTGGTGGGTGAGAGTGTGGGGTGTGGACAATTTACTTCCTGTTTGTGTGTGAATGTGTCTGCAAGTGGCTCAGAGTTTCTGGATCTCAACCAAATGCATATGTGCACACATGCATAGTGAAAATAGACATGTAAAAAATACAGGTGTAATAATCTGAATTATAGAATGAACTTTTTATTCTGGTTTCCTTGTCAAATGCATCTATACTAAAGCATCTGCAGTGAATAGCCTTTAAAAAATATGACCCCATTACTAATTTCATAAGTATGAGGTACTTTTGCAGTTTAAATATGCATATGGGTTTGTTTATGGTCTTGAGAATAAACAAAAAAGGGAGGTGGGCTACTACATTTTACCAAAAGCTGTGTTTGTTTCTAGCACTCACAACACCTCTGCAGTCTTTACTCCCTCACCTGTGACTTCCTTGGGCTCTTTCCAGAGACAGGTGGCCAGTGTGAGAGAGGGGGAGTGTTGGGCAGTGAAGCATAGAGAAGCAGACCATCAGATACTGCCTGCTGTCCCCTTGGTGAACACAAACAGACCACAGCGAGCCCACATCCCTGCTGCTCCTAGTCTCCACACCACATCTGACACATCCACACACACACACACACATATCCCAAGCCCCTCTAACATAAAAATGAACAATAAAAAAATGACTGGAATTTCACACGCTGGTATATATTTGAAGTCAACACCAACACAAAACCATTTAGGTGATTGTAGTTGTAAAAAAAAACAAAAAAAAAAACTCGGCTTCTCCTTCCCCAGCATCAGCACTGTAGAGGAAAGCGTCATCCTGCAGGCCTGTATTGCCAAGCCAATCTGATTAACAAATTAAATGGACTGCACTCCACAACCAATGCTCAGATCCATTAAACAGAGGCTACAGCCAGCCAGCCAGCCATTATTGTTTTATGGATCCCATTAAGTGCTGCTTTAGAGATTTTTTTGCTTTTGGATTTTTTGCTACAGTATTAAAGAGTCCACAGTGGTAAATAGTGCTCAAACAATGCGTTTTGTCATAAGAGTTGCACAAATATGTGCTTTGTTTTCCTTTGGGCAAAATTTTCAACAAAAGTAGAAATGGAGAACAGGGGGGTTAGAATAAGGGCTTTTCCGGCACCTAAGAGTAACAAGGGTGAT
>JBBIGA010000146.1:10313323-10331018 GCA_037576975.1 Alestes dentex
TGTGCGGCGCTCGCCGAATCACACACCAGCAGAATGTATCGATACGCCGACAGTTAGTTCCTTGACGAATCAGCGCGCCCGGGACCGCTTTTTCTACATTTTCGCGATTTATATTTACCACGGTCTTATGACATTTCTGTATAATAGTATCCAGTCTTGAAAAGAGGGCGAATTTGTGAACAATTAGGGGTATTCTGCGTGTTCCGAAGCTAACCGTGCTGGCGGACGGAGCGAGAAAGGGGCGGAGTCTCACAGCCAGCATTAAAGGCGCGTCCAACCGTCTTCTAGTGCATCCTGTTTGTTTGCCAGCTGAGGACTGTTGTACTTGTGGAGCTACATTTACTTAAACCAGCGCGATGGTAAGTCATAAAGTTTAACCTATAAAACCTGTAATGGAATTTACTAGAAGCCGTGTATTTAATATGATATGTAAATTGCGCTGTTAATGTTAGACTCGTTCAGGAACCCGCAGGTGTTGCATTCTGTCCCAACGCCATTCATTTGCAGTGAGGGCGGGATGGGCACGTTTAGGTCACAAACTGCTTTTTACTTACAAACGACGGTATTGCTGGTTATTTTATCATTTTTTGAAACTTCGGACTCGATTTTGGGTAAGTCTGATACGTGTACGCGCCGAAAATCCCATTGTAACATTCATAGGTCTCTAACGAGTTCAGTCATATTGCAACAAATTAGCACTGGAGTGTAACTGTTTGCAAAATGGCCTCTTTGTTGCTGCTGTAACTCGTTTGGGCGGCTGAGTGTGAGCTTGGAGGGTAATGACGCATTTTTCCCAGGCTGGCTCGCTGTGGGAAATGTTAGACTGTCTTCCACCTCTTTTCTCACCTTGCTAGAAACCAGCTACATTGTGTCCACACCTTTTTTGGCTTTAGATTGCACCACGTTCGTATTTCTCGTTGCGAATATAAAAAGGGCAGGTGAAGATGAAGACGATATGATAGCTGGTGAAGTGGTGCTGCGCCACAGGCTGCGCTAGAGACGTTTTCTCGTCTTTGCGGCTCGGTTCCAACTCGTCCGGTTGCACAAGCGGGGAGAGCATCGTGTTTTAATTGTGAATGGGTTTTGTTTTAAACGTATTTGTTATTTCTTTTCTGTATTTTCGCAGGCTGACCAGCTGACAGAGGAGCAGATTGCCGGTAAGACGTTGACACGTGGCTGGTGGTGTGGATTCCCGTGGTTCTCCACCCTCCCCTTCTCTCCCCCCAACCCCCACACGTCCCCCCCCCCTCTCCTCCTCCTCCTCAGCTGGATTTATATTTTTCCCTTTTATGGCATATGCGCCCTAAGCTGCGCTGGGAAAGGCAATCCCCTATGAATGGACGCCTATGGCAGCCCAAACTGCGAGGAGTCGCTGTGACACTAGTTTGCATTTTATTGTCAGCGGTTTAGTGTTTTTTTTTTTTAATTGAGCACACATTGGAGTTGATAACCAGGCTGAGCAACTTAGGGTGTGTCCACTGGTTGAGCCTCACATCTGGCTTCCTCTGAAATGACTAGTGCTATTTGTTTGGGCCATTTCAGTGAAACAAATGAAATGTAGAATTTTAGCACTAGGTGTAGTAATGTCTTGCTGGATTTGTTTAAATTTAAGGGTGCAGGAGAATTCTAAAGGGTTTAATGAGCCCTATTTCATTTGAATTGTTCTGTTCCAGTGGATTTGCTTTCAGCTTGATTTACAATAGGACTGGAATTAAAAATAAATGCAGTTTGTTTGAAACCTTGCCCCCAGCCCAGAGATGGTTAAATGCATTTTAAAATCCAGCTCGGTGTTCCATGCTGGGTGTTTTGAAGGCGTTCTTTTGTCAAGACTATTAACCGAGCCCCTAATGGTGGTTAGTGTTTGGTCACTGTGGAAAACTTGAACCCATATTGCTGTAATTTAGGTCACCTCGGCCTGTCTCCATGGTGACAGTGAAGTCACAGTGGATTGCCCATTGGGATGTAGGCACACAAGTTTATACGAATGCGTCTCTGGAGACGATGGTAGGTCACAGAAGTGGTTTCCATTTTGTGTTGTGACCTCACAGTGGAAAAGGGGTCAAGGGACCGTGAGTTCATGAACCCAGATCCTGTGCTGGGGAAGTCGATCACTTCTGGACCTGTACATGCTGGGTCTCAGTGCTGGGTCTCCATAGGAACTGCGTGAGGTCACAGTGATCTCTGTAGAAATGCTCTCTATGGGTTGTTATGCTTGGGTACAGAGTGATGCTTCAGTTCTGGGTTCTTGTAAGGACAAATTGATGTAACAGTAGGGGGTTTATATAAGGACATGTCACAGTGGAGTTGCTGACTGGCGCAATGGATTTTCGCGAAGATCAATTTCTGTTGGCTTTAGAAGCCACTTCTCTGTGCATGTCAGTTGAGGCGAAACTGCCTACAGTGTTGTGACAATATATTATGCAGCAGCTACGTGAATGACCCAGCTATAATTACTGTTGCTCAACAAATGCTTGGGCTGATTCCAGGCTGGGTTGTTTTTTTTGTTTGTTTTTTTTAAATTTATTTTTAAGGCCGGATCATTACATGGGCAGCTAATTTGGTTCTTTTTCAGTAACGAAGTATTCATGTCAGACAGGCATGTGTGCACAACTGCCCTCTTCCTCTATTGCTGTGGCTGAAAGTAAACCACCCCCAACCACCACTCCTGCTACAGGAAGCAGTGGTGTATGACTAATGAATGTTGGAACCGGAGGATGGGTCACAGTTGTCATGACACTAAAAAGCTGCCTCATGCCACAGCTTGTTGTGGCTCATCTCGTCAGCTTGCATAAAGCCCCTCAGCTCTTTTTGCTGCTCCTGGCCTCTTCTCACTGTCTGTACATGTGTACCATTGCAGTCTGGAATGTCTCCCTGTCCAAATAGTCTTTAAGATTTAAAGCACAAGAATTATAAACTCACCTACCAATTGAGGTGCTGGTGCACTCAAACTGGGATTTGTTGCACTGGGATTTGGATGAGAACTGTGTTGGCTTTTCCTGATGACAATTACAGAATTTATTTGTCTCTCGTGGCCTTTTTAAGGCCCTTGCCTGTCCAGCCAATTGTGCCTGAAGGGAATTTGGGAATCCCTTCTTGCACTGTTGCAGTGTTTTAGGGTTTTCTTCCTATATTTTTACAATTTTTTTTTTTTTTTTTTTTTGCTTTCATTGCTTTTCTTTAACTTGGTTTGAGTTTGTTAAAGTGTTTTTCCTTTACCCTGTGCAGAGTTCAAAGAGGCATTCTCGCTCTTTGATAAGGATGGAGATGGTACTATTACAACCAAAGAGTTGGGCACTGTCATGCGCTCTCTGGGCCAGAACCCCACTGAGGCAGAGTTGCAGGATATGATCAATGAAGTTGATGCTGATGGTAAGAGAGGCACATGCATGCATGTGAACATTTACACATAATGTACAGTATTGTGTGCCAGGAAACTTTGGGACTGATATTGGTGTTTCCCCTGCCACAGGAAATGGGACGATAGACTTCCCTGAGTTCCTGACCATGATGGCAAGGAAGATGAAGGACACAGACAGTGAGGAAGAGATCAGAGAAGCATTCCGTGTCTTTGATAAGGTAAATATCCACATTGGCAGCAGAAAAACCGAAGGGCAGTAGTTACTTGTGCCATAGCAGTTTCTGACCCTGGACCCCACCCCTGTTCTAGGATGGGAACGGATACATCAGTGCTGCTGAGCTGCGTCATGTCATGACAAACCTGGGAGAGAAGCTGACTGATGAGGAGGTTGATGAGATGATCAGAGAAGCAGACATTGATGGTGATGGTCAGGTGAACTATGAAGGTGAGTACCTCTTGGACAGTTCCAGGTCTGAACCAGGAGCTTGTGGGACTTCTGCTACAAGCTAACTCAATTGGTTTTACCTTCCTTTGGAAAGTGCAGCAGATGCACAGATTTAAAAGGTCTGATGACTAACCCAAGACTTTTCTTTCTGTGTCCACAGAGTTTGTACAGATGATGACGGCGAAGTGAAAGCCTTGTACAGATCCTCTCTCTTCTATAAATAATTTGCCTTTTTTTCTGTTTAATTTATCTGTAAAACGTTAAGTCCCCTCCCCCTCCCGGCTGTCCAAAGGAACTGCATGTAAACTGCATAGGATCTAACTCCTCATGTCCCTTTCTTTTGCTGTCATCGTGTTTTTGGAGTGACGGTGCGGTTACACGATCAGGTGCTTGTTGCGGCGAAAAGGGGGCTGTGGCGCGCAAAAACCTGCATGTCACATCTGTCTGCCCTCCACCCGATGCGTAGCAAGAGCGGAGACCTGCCAGCTGGCTTGTCTTATTGACGACAACGCTGGCAGGGCAACAATGTAGAGGAGTAACTCTGCATGGACTATGGACAAAGTATATAATATATATGAAATTTATCAGCATTGCACTACTGCAAAAAAGAAAAAAAAAGACACGGGTATATCTTCTAGATACTCGTACATAAACTCTTTTTGTATCTGCTGTTCTGTACCAGAGAACTTGTTTGAATCTTATGATGCTTTTTAATGTTTTCACTTTCATTTCTTTTTTCTTTTCTTTTTTTTTTTTTTTTTAAACAGCTTAATGGCATTGTCATGCCTAAAATAATCCATTCCAAGTTGTATATTTTTGTTTTCCAATAAAATTTACAACCCAGATTTGAAAGGTTTCCTTGTTTTTAGAGCATCCTTAAGCCCTTGATAACTCAAAGCTCTTCAGTATGTTGACCGTTATGCATCCCTGAGCTGATTTGATCCACTCACCATTTACTTTAACCAGAATGTTTACAATTATTGTAGTAGAAATGGTTCGTTTGTAAATCATACAATGTATCTCTGAGTCAAATGGTCAAAAATTACTATGTGTAATCACAAACTAGAATGGGAGTCAGGCCTCCTTGTCAAAGCAAAATAAACGTTCATTAAAGTACTCTTGAATGACAATTGTGGTAGAAGTCATCTTTTGTATTCACTCTTTGACTACACCATACACAAGCTGGATGTAACCTAAGGAATCTTGTCTATATACACTGATGTTCATGAGTCCAAAGTGAGATTTCTGAATGTAGTCACAGCTTAATGGTTAAATTAACTTACATGGAATAAAGAAGAGTAATACAACTGCATTCTTGGGAATCCTGTTACCTAGTTAAGGAAAAGGTTGTTCTGCAAAGAACAGTGCTGGCTATGTAGGGGCTATGTATCTCGGATCGTTTCTGTTCATGTGTTCATCATGAACTTTAACACAATTTTTCACAGTATTGAAAAGTAACAAAAATGAACAAGGCTTTGTTCTCACAGTGACAATGTAGTACACATAGAGTAGAATATGTAATTTGTATTCATTTGTTCTCCTTGTGGGGGTGAAAAAATCTAACAAATACTGGAAGAAAATGGCAACACGTTCCATGAGTACAGGAAATCTGCATGCACGGCAGTCATTAGACGCATCCTCAGATGTTCATTAGTTTAAGAGACATGCTTGATAAAGGGTGTGCGGGCCTTAGCTGAAGCTACACATGGTAGCACATGTTCCAGGTAGCCTAGCAACAGAGCAGAACATTCTGGCCATATCCCAGGGAGATGTTAGCAAAGCGAGATGATGCAACGAGCACAGTAACTACCAACACACCAACACATTAACCAGCACACACTGCCACTACTACACATCACACATTGCTACACATAGATGCTTTTAATTATTCTAGTCTGAAATAAGTGTATTATCTGACTGCCTGGCAAAACATTTTCTTACATTGTAATAGCATCACACACGTGTGTGTGTATATATATATATATATGTATATATGGATGGATGAATGAATGGATGGATAGATGGATAGATTGAATGGAAAAAAGTATTGGGACACCCGACCATTACACCAACAGGGACTTTGATGACATTACAATACTGGTCCATATAGTGTACCTGATTCACAGGAGGTAGCTGCTGTACAAGTCTTTACTACTGCTGTGTGTGACATTTTGACAAAAAGAAAACAATAACTAAGACTTGAAGTGTCATGGTAACAAAACTGCTACACTTAAATCCTCACCAGACTGGATGACAAACTGAAAACAGACGAAAGGAATCACATATAGTGTAGATGGATAATTGATTACATACATACAAAGACTTACATAGATACAAAGATGAATAGATAAATGCATGTGAGTTTGTGTCATTTATATTATGATTACAATGTAAGAAAAAACCCTCTCCTGCTATTTGCTCTTTTTATTAGAAGACTTTACCATGATGTCGTCCATGGTTAACATGTTTAGCTAGCGCATAGCTACATCAGTGTTACATAAAATATCACTTCAAATATTATCCTGAATGATTTTCTCTAAGTATTGTACATAGTATGTCTACTTTATTTGTTACTAACGTTCAGACACAGGGTTTTGGTTAGGCCCCTTACTTCCAGGGAACTTAATCCTTCAGCATACTAAAACATTTTGGACAACGCCATGCTTCCAACTGTGTGGACACAGTTTGGGGAAGACCCTTATCTATTCCAGCATGACTGTGAACCCAAGTGCGCAAAGCAATCTCCAGAAAGACATGGTTGGATGAGTTCGGTGTGAAAGAACTTGACTGGCCCGCACAGAGCCCATTTGGGTTTAACTGGAACGGAAAGTGCGAGCCAGGCCTTCTCGTTCCAACATCAGTGCCTGACCTCATAAATGCTCTACAGAATGACTGGGCACAAATTCCCACACAATCACTCCAACATCTTGTGGAAAGCCTTCCAGGAAAGGCTGTTATAGCTGCAAAAGGGGACCAACTCCATATTAAAATATATTTATTTGAATATAATGCCATTTGAGTCCATGTTGGTGTCTGCGTCCCAATACTTTTGTCCATATTGTGTATATCACGCCATTGCAGACACTACTGATAAGCCCTTTTGACTTAAAAGTTTTTCATTCCACAGAACGAGGACATGAACAAACACGTGTATATTTGGAAATAAATAATCGCCCAAAGGCTTGATTAATAGTTAAACACCTTAAACCATTATCTGTGGTTCCTAAGCAACGGTTAGAGGCGGTGGCAGGGTGTCTCTCCACATAGGAGACAGTAGAAACATGGCTGTAGGACGAGAGAGAGGAGCTACGAAATTAACACATATTCACCACTCCAGTGGGCCAGAGACGGTAGGTTTTGCGTTTCATACTCACGAAAAAGTAACATAAGTGTGCTTACAGGCAAGTGGTTCACCACGGAATCACAAGGCAAACATGAAGAGCTTCTACCGTCACTCCTACCAAACAAAAACGGTGTGGCAGGCTGTTGTCCAGGTCAGCACAGGGCTGTCAGAGTGATGTGTTCACGTCATGTTTCTTCAGAGTCAGGAGAAAGAAGCACTGACTGACAGAAGTGGTTGGTGGAAGCAGACAGTGAAGGTGGGTGATTTTCTAAACATGCTTATGAGAGAAAACTTAAAGGGGTTGTATAAGTTATTGTCGTTAATGAACCGATGAGACCTTTTGCTAGGCCTTGTGATCATACTTACAACCCGTTTACACCTGGTCACGTCATGCATCAGGATTACACTATATGGACAAAAGTATCGGGACACACCTCTTAATTATTAAATTTAAATCCAATGGCACAGGTGTATAAAATCAAGCATACCAAGACATTTTGTACAAGGCCATGCTTCCAACTTTGTGGACACAGTTTGGGGAAGGCCCTTTTCTATTCCAGCATGACTGTGCCCCAGTGCACAAAGCATGGTCCATAAAGACATGGTCGGATGAGTTCGGTGTGGAAGAACTTGACTTGCCCGCACAGAGCCCTGATTTCAACCTCATCCAACACCTTTGGGATGAACTGGAACAGAGATTGTGAGCCAGACCTACTCGTCCAACATCAGTGCCTGACCCCATAAATGCTATACAGAATGAATGGGCACAAACACCCACATTAACACTCCAAACCAACTCCATTTGAATGTAATGTCATTAAAGTCCCTGTTGGTGTAATGGTCAAGTGTCCTGGTACTTTTGTCTGTTTATTGTATATCTGGATGAGGCCAAGCCACAAACAAACATAGGTGTAAATGCACCCAAGACACATTTAAAACAGATATAAATCTGATCATTCAAACCACTTCTGGAGGTGGTCTGAGACACATTTGAGCCATGTTATAGCAGTGTAAATGCATCTGTCTCTCTGTTCAGCTCATGGAGGAGGCCACCCTTCAGCACTATAGGCACATCACTGCTCTTTCTGTTCATCTGCTGGTCTGAGTTTAAATTTCATTTAAGTTTAACAACATTCCGTAGCTTAAAGAACATTTTGTTGAATTTTACATTATGTTGTTGTTTTTTTTTTAACTGTCTTGCCACAGTGCACTATTTTTTTTTGTTTAACGCATCTGGTTCCTGATGGCAATGACTCAGGAGAATACTGTGTCATGCTAAATTGTGATCTGAGCCACATTTGACTACCAAGCGTAAACCCATATGGCTAATATCCTTATACAGTCCTCATACTAGTCACATGAAGTGACTGGGTGTCAACGAGGTCCGCGTGTCTCCAGTCATCCATAACCTGTGGCTGCATTTTCAGTGATTTCAGTTTGAGCAGGCCTCAAAGATTGAATTCTTCATGTGAGAATGGTTTTCATGGAACACTCCTGAGTGTAACTTTCTTTTTTTTTTTTTTTTTCAAGAACACCCCAATTCCTGGCAGTTACCACATTCGAGGTTTTATAGAGGAGAACAGCCTCAATCCTGTGCGTAAGACCTATGGTTTCAAGGGCACTGGCCGTAACACACAAATGATGTGTGTACAGAAGGGGGACATGCTCCTGCCCGGGGCATATGTTTTTACTGACTCGACCCAAGAAGTTCTTCAGAACCGGGCGTCCTACTCCTTCAAGAACTGCCCCAGACCAGACAACTACACCCTGGGCATCCGAGATAAGGTGGGTCAGGATTAGTCTTGAGTGTTTTCCACAGCGATCAGTGTCGTAATTACTTCTGTGTCCTAACAACACTACACTCCTTGGCAGAGGACAGTATTATTTATGCATTAGTCAGTCAGTGTTTTACAACATGTTGTTGCTCACAAAGACAAAAAGGTCATAAAAAAAAGTCATTAAAATGTGCATGTTTATTTCTAAGGACATAGACCTCTCTCCATGCCACTACAATGTAACAGAGAAGCCTGTTCCTAAATTACCTTGCAAGTAAGTAGCCATTTTTGGTCATATTCTTCTCTGCTTTTTAGTTTGTCTTTGTACACCATGTCCTGTAACAGTGAGCTGGTTTCTCTTTTTAGAAGTTGAGTTACCTCCTTAATCCAAGCCAGTTCTGGATAGTTTTCCGCAGTCTCCTCATTTCCTTTCTTTCTACTCTAAAAATGCTCTCACCCCCTCACTTCCGTCTCTTCTCTTCCTCTCCCCTCTCCATCCTGTCCTCACTCTTCTCCATTTTATCCCTCTCTTCCATGACACGTCTCTCTTCGTCTCCTCTTGCAGGCACGTGATGTTTCGTTCGGCTGTGCAGAGGCTCAGTTTCATCCCTGTAAGTTTCCAGTTTCTGTGAGAAGAAAAAGTTTCTCCGGTTCACAGTGTCAGTGTGCATGTTGGCCCTTAAATAGACACAGGAGTAAAATAAGCAAGATGGTTTATTTGGCCTTGAACAACATATCCAAAGAAAAGAGTCACATATTGTGTTTAGATCTTTAAAGGTATGTGTTCCTCCTTTGATCAGAATTTGTCAGAATTAGTATTTTCTTTATCTTTGAGCAAATAATGGTCCTCTTCTTCTGTCGTAGTTTAAAAATGTTAACAGATTTGATGTATAGAAAAAGTCAATCAAACCTTTAGCAGAGGTTAATCACATTTTAATTACTACATTAAAATAATTATTGCGTTGTACACAGTACATCAATCACTCTTAATAGTTTGGTTGACATTACAAGACTGTATATTAAAATAATAATATTGATTTTTAATACACTGAGCACTACATTCACACCATCCATATGCATATGTGCTGCTTTGCTCCCAGTTATCTCCACTGGCTGGATATGTGAGACAGACTGGCAGCTGTCAGGTGGTGACAGGGGAGTGAGGCTGCTAAGCCACCCATTGGGTGTCATTAGGGTGAATGTTAGGGCTTTGTTTGTGGTTTTAACAGCGCAGCACTTCATGTAAGACATGTGCGGTGTCAGAGGTTAAGCTGTAAAGTTGTTGCATGGTTGTTATAATAATGAAAGCTCAATAGACAGCAATATTTTTAATGTTGACTTAATAGTTAGGCAGAATCATCTTTAAAAGACAGTATTTGAGCAAAGCTTCTGATTTTGCTTTCGATCCGAGTCGTCTTAGTGACGTATTTGAAATAGACCACGGATGATGACTGAAGGGGTAAGACTATAACTCTTTGTTGTTTGGAACAACAAGGCCTTGCTGTTTCAGCTATCAATTAACAAAATATTACCATTGTCAGTAATTGCGGATTGAATTATTAAGATCACCACTCAGTTAATTTGTAAATTTACGTTGCAACTGCATTAACTACAATAATTTTTAATAACGGAAAAATGGTGTTTAAATAAGAGATACTGATCAGACTTTTATTTTACCGCAGGTAGTGCTTCCACAACATAAAGCCTCATTTTAAATATCGTGGTAGATCAGTTTTCGCTAAGGTCATACATGTGACCAGCACAATACAGCCTTTCGCCTTACATTCCGAATTGACCGAATACCCTGCTTTCTTTCAGCTTCATGCCTAGCGGAGACAGTGACACCACAGGAGTAACTTGCTTGAAGCTTCCTGTGCTGTGGTGGTAGGCCAAATGGAGACAGCTAGAACAAGGCCCCTCCTGGGCACACTGCCTCACTTAATGAAAGAAAAGGTCAATGGCTCAGCAGACATTTATGCTATGAGGCAACTATCTGTAGTGGAATGCGGGCCGGCGGAGGGGCCATGCCGCAGAGAGCCGTTAGGCGTGCTGCTCATTAGGTGGTGGGCAGTGGGAGGCGATCTCCCCCCCCAGTGTCCCTTTTTAAAAGCCCCTGCGAAATACACCTGCATTAACACCTCAGGCGCATTTCAGCTTTCCACACGCCACAAGGCGTTCCGGGGCAGATCATGTTGAAGCTGCTGGTGGAGTCGAGTGGCACGACTGTAATAGCAGGCCGCAGCTCTGGAGCAGGGTAATGCAGTACAAGGCCCTGGGGGAGCTGGCTGTAAGACTCTTCCTCTCACCTTTTGCTTTCTGGAAGGAAATGAATCCTGGGTGAATTGTAATATGGCTGTTATGTTTGCACTCCAACACAATCTTGGGGACATCTCTTAAAATGAGTTTCAAAACTTGAAAACTTGATTTATAGCCTTAGTTTTTTGTCCCTTGCTTTGCTCTGGATTTTGATTTCATATATTTTAGAAGGAAGGACCACCTCCTGGTCTTTACTCGCTGACACCCAGCCCAACTAAAGGCATCACGTCCTGCTTCAGGTCTACAGTGCCTCGCCTCCACAGCCTGCGCTCTGTGAGTTCCAGTCGTCACCCTTCAAAACCCCAACACCTGTTCTTTAAAACGCCTGCACATTAAACCCAAGCCTAAAAAAGTCGTCATATAAATCTGTATCCGTCTGATAGCTCCCCCATCTAACTGTAGCTGAAATCTTTATATACCTTTATGCCTTTTTCTGCTTCCTCTTATTAGTATAGTAATTTCGTACCTAAATGTATTTAACCTCATTTCCCTGGTGCTAATGTCCATTTTCTTTTCTTCTGGTTCTGACAGAGGACTCCTGGACCTGGCACATATGAGCCCTCGTGGCAGAGTGGCCCTCGGCGTGCAACAGAGGCAAACATGGGTCGCACCCATGGAATCTTCTACCGCAGTGTATTTTAAAACTCCACGCTCACCTGTCAGTCAAAACCCCATTTTGTGTCGCTCTCCCAGCCTCACAAGCTGTTTCACAGCATCTTCTCAACTGCCATTTGACAATCGGCTGCTTGTTTATTTTCCACTCACATTAAAATGCCAGACAGCCTTTGTTTCTTACGCTCTTGTTTGCCTCTCACATATTACATTACACAGACAAGCAAATGAATGTTATCTCAGACAAGCTAATTGCTGCATGCATTCAGTGGATCACAGTGCTCCAGAAGCATTTCTCCCTCTCCTTTGGCCTACTGTCGTTTGCTTAGCATGCATCAGAGAAGAACTGGAGCTCATTATCTACCTATTCCACTCTCTCTGCTCCATGACCTGCTGTCGTGCCTCGCAGCTATCTCAGCTATGCCATGCTCTGGATGCAGGCTGGCCGTCCATATAATACCCAACCTTTTGTGATGACTCTCATGCCTGCCGAACTTATTCAGTTGGAACAAAGAGGTCAGTATCACACAATGAAACAGCTGTCTCTAGCACTCCCCATAGCAAACAAGACCAAACAGAGCCAGAGAGTGAAATGTGTGTGAGCGGTCCCAAAACATCCCAGTGGCACGAGTTATATATGGTGGGAGTGAGGATTCAGTTCTCTATTGAATATTTATAATCCTGTATAACATTTCAACTATAGGTCTTTTGTCCAGTGCAGCAGAGAGCAGTTTTTGCTTGTTTTCTGAGTTTGTACTATGTATAAACTGTGGTGTAGATATGTACATGTTGTTTGAGACACCTGTAGGTTTTGGCCAGTGGAGTTTGGCTTCAGCTTCTCCGGAGAACACAGGAAACATGTCATTTGTCAATAGTAATTGCTTTTTTTTTTTAACACTCCAGTGGTTGCTGGTGCTAATCTAATGGCAAAAAAAATCACAATTTTCACAAACGTCCATGCAAAAGTTTGGAACTTGCCGTATTAAGTTGATATCATATACCTAATAATTTCTGTATATAAAATGTAGAGTTAAATATTACAAACACTAAAAGATATTGATATATTTTATTTGAGTAAAACAATACATTAATAAACCCTTCCTGATGAGTAATCTAAATGACTGATTGATGACAATCTGCCATAAGATTTGACCCTCTTTTTATAACGTCACCCTTAATTTATCAGTTGACAGCTCTCTTTATCATTCTGGATGCTTCCAACACTTTTTCTCTGATTAGTTTGCTACTAGTCATTAATATGCAACCAGCTATTTTCTAGCTAATCCTCTAAAATAAACCAGCTACTTTAAAATAGAGTTATAGCTTCTATATTACTTAAATCAACTACTGAATGCTTTAGGGTTGGTAGTAGGGAACTTAGCAAATAAAAGAAAATGACTAAACTCAGAACTCTGCATGTACTTTTAATTATTCAGAATATTTTCCATTTGATGATGGAAGAAGACCATTAAAACCTGCAGTTTTTTTTTTTGCTAGTTTCTGCATGACTCCTCTGCACTGCTGAGCTTTTAGGCAACAGCAGACTGTTTTATATTTAAGGCGATGTCAGCCATGCATGTTACAGGGTGGGTCTTGAGAGTTTGTTTCAAGATCCATCCCCTACAGAAACTGAGCTTTCAGGCAGGACCAAAATTACTTTTGTAAAGGCCTACAGCCCGATAAATGTTGAGGTGATTTTCATATGCAAAAGGCACTCCTGATAGCCTCATAGACACTCAGTGAAGCCTAGCATTCAGGAGCGGCCCAAAACGATGTGGCTAACAGCCTGTTGTCCAATAAGCGTTAGTCTTTGCTCCACTAAAACAGCTTGTATTTGAATGTGCCACAAACACATGGAAGCCAGGTTTCCACAGGATTCTCTGGGCTGTGCTTCTGCTGACTTCCACAAACACATTCATGCTGGCTAAGCTGTCTGTGAAACACAGCTGATGTTGAATAAACAAACCACACCTGGGTGTAGTATTATAGTTTATGTAGTTTTTCACTTAATCCCTAAAACACTGAATTGCAGTAAGAGTTAGGAGACAGCCATTTTAGTGCTTTGTTATGATATAGGTTTAGGGGAAGCCACTGCTACTGCACTCCATATTCCTCCTAATTATGTCTTTGAAATGAAATGTCTTCCTGATTAAGCCTGTATTGGCTGTAATTCTAGTTAATAACATTTACAAAAAGCAACTGACTTGCCCATCGCTTCCTTTTCTGTGAAACAATATGGAAACATTTAGATGTTTAGGTTTGCAGTATAAAACATCAGGGTGAATGCATCTGTTCTCTTTAGACAAAATGGAAAACATATGTAAACACATCATAGGTCTGATGGCTAAAAGTACAAAAGGATGAAGTCGCATTTTTGTTTCAAATCAGAGCTGTTGCATGTCCCTGGGTCACGACACCGCTAATCCTCTTGTGCCCTCAGGCCTCAAATAAGGACCTTATGATCTAACACCACCAGTTTTCTCTTTGAGTACGTCAGAGCGCCACTCGCTTGTGATGCACAAGCACACTCATCAGATCACACCAATCCGACCCCGCTTCAACTCTACATCCAAACAAATGTCTGTAGATGCACGCAAGGCCATCGTCCTGGAACCCTGTGGAAAAAACGTTAAGTCTACATGTGGCATACAGTATGAAGTAAACGTGTGCTGAAATCTAAATAAAGCTCTATAATTTATTGCAGTAGGGTACAATAATTCAAACAGAGACATTGTCTATGAGGGAATGGAGTTTTAAGTAGGAGAAGCCAGATTTTTATGAGCGGATTAAGTCTTCTTTGGTTTCTGAAAAGCATCTGGCATCAGCACAAACAAGAAACATCACAGATATGGCCATTCTGTTGGAAAAAGCGTTCGGGAAGACTTATTATGCATATGGCTGGATACTGGCTGAGGATTTGTGTCAGCCAACAGCCATTATGTCCCCACCTAACCTTGACTGTTCTGTCAGTATGAAATTAACATTCACCTGCGCAAGACGAATGACTCATTCATGCACTGCTAGGACGTCTGTAATTTCCATTCTTGTTTCTTCCTAAAAATAGAATGCCAATCAGTGAAACCCTAGGACTTGGCTGGGGGACATCCCGAGGACTTGTGGGAGCTCACGAGTCGTTTGAGCCAGGGTCATGTTCAGATCACACATCAAGCAAAACAAAAGCAGCATGTGGTCTCGGATCATTTGACTTGGCCATTGACAGGTGCGTTAGTCCTACGGCAGAGCTCTGTTAAATGACTCATGCAACTTTGAAGAGGCTTGAGGGTTCGATGGAGCACATTTGAGAGCGATCCCATTGTTTGTGCTTGTGAAATATGAAGAGGGCAACTTTGCACATGATTAGCGTGTTTGTCTCCACTCCAATAAGGGAAATGGTTCAGATAAACGATCTCATATCAAGGCAGGACTGCTGTGATATAAAGTTATACATGGCTATCAAGGTTGCAGAAGAGGCAGACATTTGTAACATTATCCATTATCTAGATAATGACAAAACATGAGACATTAATAAGACATAATATTGTCATAATTTAGAAGATAGGGTATTATGTGTCAGGTCATGACGGTAAAGTCAATGAGTTCCTTTCCATCTTTACTTCTCTGCGAGGTGAAGAATAAGCTGATTGAAGATTAGAACATCTGCCCAGTTTTCTTTGCACCCCCCCCTAAACACACACACACACACACACACACACTCTCCTCATCAAAAAACAAACACATCAATCAGGTGGTGGAGCTGCCTTCTTTCAGAGCTGTAACCCAGTCTGGACATCTGACCTTCCCAAGGTCTGGCCTCCCAGCCAGTGGAACCACGGGCCACCATGCTGTCTGCTGGTAACCAGAGGAGCAGCTTACACACACACACACACACACACACACACACACACAGATGTATGCTATGGTTGAAAGGACTCGGCCATCAGGTAAGATTAGCACCCTAAAAGAGAAGATTGTTAAGTGAAGGCAGTGGTTCTTCAGAGAATCATGAACACCCAAAGATGCATAATGCATAATGTGCTCTCCTCTATGATTCTTTATGATGACCATTTGTATATCTTTTTTTGAAATGGTTCTATACAGAACCAAAAAGAATACCTTGTGCAGTACACGCACACTCAGCCTTAGATGTGGTCACAACATCTATTGTACTATTTTACAATTTGTATTGAAATTTATAATGAAGGTAAACTTTGCAAAACATCTACACAATACACAATTCTAGATGCCACAAATGCGGTCAATCAGTCAAAACATGCTCAATGTCCTAAATCACACACTTGTCTCAGACTGTGTTATCTGACACCGTACGATGCACCGTAGTAGCAGACTGTCTCAGTCTTGATTTGTATCTGTGTTTTTTCATCTGTGCATGATGCTTACTGGTGGTTATAAGCTTCCTATAGTTAGGCTAATAAGCTAATGTCTTCACTGACTGACACCATTTGGGGGAAATCTGTATACTGCTTAATAATTTTAAGCAAGGACATGGAAATGCATGATTACAAAGATTTTTTACAAATGTTCTCTGCGTAGTAAGTGAACAAAGCTGTGAACACAAACACAGACAGACAAATGGATGCAAAACTCCTTTTTGTGACTTTGTTACTTGTGCAAGCATTGCGTCTGCAATTAAGTGATAAAGGAAGAGACACCTGAAGGACACACCTTCGCATCAATAGCATTCCATTCAAAATCCTCCCATATCTCTCCTCCATTCGTCCATCTCATCCCTCTAATTGTTCTTTCTCTCACTCGCTCCTTCCATCACTGTTTTCGGTTTCTCCAGTCTGGGCCGGAGTCGTGTGAGGAGGGAGGAAAGCAGAGAGTTGCAGGGATCTGCCGGCCTGCCTAATTATTCAGGCTGTGGAGTCGATGAATAGCGCTGCCTAGCACCCTTCATCAGCGGATGTCAGAGAGGCAGGCCACGCCATTCATTTATCTGTCTCCTTTTACCAGCCGCTGTCATGACCTCCCCATGTGGCCCTATACATCACCCAGCCCCGCCATGGCTATTCGGCCCATTCATCTCCCCTTACTGCCCGCCCACTGCGCCTCAAAACTATTAACACGCACACAAAGAGGCAGAGAGAGCGAGAAAGTCGTAAGGAAGGTGAGGGGAAATTGAGTGACCACAGAGGAGAAGGGACAGTTTGTGCCCCCGAATGACAGGGAACAAGCCTGCATCAATTGAACAGCATGAAGAGATGCCACACAGGCTTGAGCTGCTCTCTAGGCTTGAGAGAAAATTCTGGTTGCAAGCACAGAACACCCACTAGGTGATGAACCTGCTGCTCTTCAGGCAACAAAAAAGGCAGAGTTTCTTTTCGCTTCCCGCATCACGCTCTTAGGTTTGAGCGGACAGAATCCATTCTGCTTTAAGGAACCCACTTAACAGCGCTTACATAACCAAACTCCATCGTCTGCTGCGCATCCCCCTCTCTTATTAACAGCCTGAGCCTCTGCATCAAACAGAAAAGAGTACAGGCAGAAAAGAGCCCATGGCAAGTGAGTGGTTTTCAAATAGGCCCTCGTGCTGGAAGGCCCAAACACTGAAGCTCCCTCCCAGTCTCCCCTGTAACTCAAACATAGGCCCAGGCTGCTAGGCAACCACATCAGCCTCGAAGAAAGAAAAACTGGGCTTCCAGTTTCACAGCAGCACTGGAAACATTACATAAGATCTCACTGAGCTACAGCCGTGGCACTCGCGTTACAGAGCTGTGGATAATGCCGTGGTACAAATGAGAGCGAATTAGACACACACACAAACACACACACACACACACACACACACACACACACACACACACACACACACACACACACACACA
>JBBIGA010000146.1:10331118-10381892 GCA_037576975.1 Alestes dentex
ACACACACACACACACACACACACACACACACACACACACACACACACACACACACACACACACACACACAGTGATAGAGGCTTTTGGAATCAATGCAAATGAATGATTTTTGAATAAAAATAATACAGTACTTTAGGTTACAGTAATAGGAAGGTTCATCCATGAGATGGACATAAATTAGTGCAGCAGAGTGTTTATACGCTTTACGTGTGCCTGGGTGTCCAGCAGGCTTCAGCGATACAGCACGGCTTCAAGTCCTCTTTGGTATGCATAGATCATGTTTTATAACAGTGCTCGGTCTTTGTGTCCTCACAGAGAGGATGTTTTTGTAATTTTGCGCAATAAATTTGTGTAATACATATGCCAAATGTATGTGCTGGCATGAGGGAAACAGATTAATCAAAGGACGTGCATTTAACATAGACGTGGACATCTGCAGATTGTAGTGTAACTCATTAATAACACAAGAAACATGGACAACAAAATGTTTACAGCAGCTATAATCAGTCATTCTGAAATGGCGTCTTCTACAGAACAACAGCAGAGGCATACAACTATCAGAAAATGGGGACACAGAACGGGGACAAAATATGCCATTCATGCAATGTGCATGTTTGCGCATGTTTGAATATATGTGTCAGTGCATGCGCGTGAATGTGTGTATGTGCGTCTCCTTCGGGTTATGTTCTCAGAGCTCTCTGGGGATGATTGTGAAGGGTCTGATGGGGCAGCTGGCCTCCAGCTCCAGTGCAGTCAAGAAGCAGTCGGGTGCCTGAGTGCTCCCCCGGCTCTGCAGCGCCTCACCCAGGCCGCTCCATGCCTCATGGGACACGCTGTGAGCCTGCACAGCGTCCCGCAAAACCTTCTCCCCCAGACCGACCCGGCCTGTTCGCACCAACAGCTTACCCTGCACAGAGAAAGAGAGATTTAGAGAGATCCTAGAGATCTGAATGCTTGTTTTGGTTTTTCACATTCAGGTCCAGCAGTGTTTGGCTGGACCCCTCAGAATCAGACATATTTTGCCACTCACAGCACTGCTATGCACTTCGTGGGTGAATGAGGGAGTTTATTCTGAAGAATGTGTGTGGTGTGAATATGTGCATTAATTTAATCTATGTCACTTTTCAATTGCAGATCTATTCCATGCAATTTCAAGCAGGACCTGAATCAGACTGAGATTTACATGCACTTTCCAGGCTGTGCTGTGCTGTTTGGATTAAGTGAGAGACCACAGAACCAGGTCGCCTGTATGGAGCATGAAATTGGCTTTTGAGTCACGTAGAGAAAGAGAGTGGAAAAAGAAATGTATACCAGTTCAGTCACAACATTAAAACCACTGACAGGTGAAGTGAATAACATTGATTATCTTTTTTAAAGCGGCACCTATCAAGGGCTGGGATACAGCAGGCAGCCAGTTCTTGAAGGTGATGTGCTGGAAGAAGCAAAAATAAGGTTCTGAGTGACTTTGACAAAGACCAAATTGTGATGTCAAGATGACTGCGTCAGAGCGTCTCCAAAATGGCAGGTCTCGTGGGGTGTTCCCAGCATGCAGTGGTTAGTACCTACCAAAAGTGGTCCAAGAAAGGAAAACCGTTGAACCAGGTTCCTAGACACCCAAGGTTCAGTAATGCAGTTGGGGAGCGAAGACTAGCATGTTTGGTCCAATCCCACAGAAGAACTTCTCTAACACAACCTGTCCACAGTGCTGTGGTATATTTGTTTAATTGCATCATTTGTGACCTTTACCCTGTTCATCCATGGTAAAGACCCCCACAGGACCACCAGTGAACAAGTATTATTTGGGTGGGTGATAATTCTCAGCACGGCAGCATCAGTGAATGTTAATATTTTTGTCCTGAACAACAGATACATAGCTCAGTACTTGGCCACACACACACACACACACACACACACACACACACACACACACAACCAGAAGCAGGTAAAGAGAGAAAGGTGTCACTTTCTCACTGGAACATTCAAGCTTTAATTTGCCATTACTGCATTTTTGTGTGTTTTTACACAATCACAAAACAGCTGTGCATTGATCAGAAGCTCTTGTCCCAAACATGTTAGGTGAAAGAAGCACTTCTGATTCAAACCCAGAGACACAGGAAGTGTGGAAGTGCTATTAAGAGTGCTGCAGCATGCATAGAGTTTAGGATTATTTCACGGAAACTGCAAAAATACACAAAAAAATAGATGAAAAGAAATAACTAAATAGTAGAGACATATATGTGCTTGTTGTAGGGTGGGATTTAAATTTATAGATGTTTTATTCATTTGCTGCATTTTTATTACAGTGAGCCAAATCACTTCCCTGCTCTTTAAGGTGTGTAAACAAACTCTGTCCATTTGTCTAAGACACAAGCAGTTTGAGGTGCCCAGAGTGAAAGTGTATTCAGAGCTATAGTTCTATGCACCGAAGTGGCCTTAAACTGTTTATAACCTTTAAAATGAATATAACATAATAATGAATCTCACAAACAATGGGTTGGTGCCACATATACAACGGTCTGATTGGTTACTGTTCATTTCATCTGCATTAAGTCCATCCAAAAGGACAGATAAGAGTGAGCAGGTTGTGTATCAGTGTTTTGATGTGTCAGTCACTCGTGTTGTCATCTCTCGTCACATTATTCACAGCCCGTCACTAGAGCTAGCACTTGAGGTCAGTCCCAAAGACTTTAACGTGGTGTGAGTGTGGACATGTATCTAATGTGTCAATTTTTATTTTGCAGGTCTATGTGCAATTTCCAGCATAAATGGAATCAGACTCCCTGAGCTTTACAAGCAATTTTAAAAACGCTTGCTTTTGGTTCCCGTGTTCAGGCCCCTCTGTACTGCTTTAGTGAATGAAGGCCATGCTGTGCTGTTTGTGTTCAGTGGGGGACAGCAGAACCAGGTCGTCTGTATGGAGCATGAAATTGGCTTCTGAATAGCTCGGAGAAGGAGGGTGGATCTGAATGTGTGAGTATGAGGGATATATGTATACATTTGTGTGTGTGTGTGTGTGTGTTGACTTGGCCCCCCTTAGCCTCGCTGTCACAGACTGCAATTACACTTACACAGTCCCTCATGTCAAAACACATGCGCGCACACACTCAAGTACTTGTGCATGCTGTTCGCTAATGCACAAACTAAACTAGAGGTATGAGGTGGAGAGAGAGAGGGAGCAGAGGGAGGGAGAGTAGAAGTGACAGAGAATGGGAAAACACATACACAGACGCAGGGAGCTCTGCTATTTCTCAGCGGCAACAGATGGCTGCTGATTATACGGGCACTTCAAAAGCTGAGGGCAGAAGAGAGTGACTCCTGGTACAAGGAGAGAGGAGAGATAGAGGGAAGAGAGGATGAAAAGCATGGTGCTCAGTGGAGAACATGTTTGTGAAATGGGTGCCTGCAGTTTCCCTTTTACTGCACACGTTTTTTTTTTTCTACCCCTAGAAAACAGTTGTGAAACATGGCAAGAAACCCATGACTTGATGACACAGAAGAGAATGGAGATAATTATAGGTTATATCTAAGCTGCCCTTTTCACTGTGAAGTGCACTATGTTGGGAGCGTGCCATGTTGTAGTGGTGTCTGATAACACAGTGGAGGACATCCAGTACACTCTCACAATCCTGTTATGCACCACAATAGGTAGTGCGCATTAGTGGACACGGAACCCACAAAGCACTGTGTGGTTTCAAGATTCAAGTGTAACTCTAAAGAGGACAGCGATCTGGCTCACATAAAGCTACGACGGCAACGTTTCCCCACACTTATAAACCGCATAAGTGGTAGATTAATAATAGAGACTTTAAGCACTGATGGCTGTAGAGACAGCCACAATCTTGGTTGGTACCACAGCAGCGGAAGCCAAATTCACTGAGGAACAATTGTACGATGGCAGAGCGGAGTGTTTCATTATCCTAACCGTGGCAAACCCTCAGAAAAACGGAAATGACATGGAACGAAAAACAGAGATATCCAGTGTTTTCAAACAACCCAATTGTGTTGTCTCGTGTAAAAAGTACAAATGCTGATTTAATACACTACAAGAAGTAAAATGAACTCACTAAAACAGGATGTCTTGGCAAACTGATGTTTCTGCTGTCCTTGCCATCATCATTGCTCAAAGTACCTAATATCATGGGACTGTGTACGTTTAAGAAATCAGAGCCCTCTCGGGTGCAATTATGTAATTTATGGAAGAATACTCCTCTAATGGTTTCCTTCCCACAGTGGATTCTTCTGAAAATGCTCCTCCTTCCAAGTGTCCATCATATGCAATAAGTGTCATCCACTACACTATGACTACACTGTCATTTCAGCCTGCTTTGTGAGCTATGTGTGGCGACGGTGACTAGTGAGCAGTGTGTGGGGACGGTACCTTGTTCAAGGGTACCTCAGCATTGCTATTGTCATTCCTGAGGTACCCTTGAGCAAGGTACCGGCCCCACACACTGCTCCCCGGGCGCCCCTTGTTTGTCACAGCCCCCTGCTTCACTTGGAGAGTGGGTTCAGTGCATGGAAACAATTTCACATTGTTCACACTGTGTGCTGTGTTGTGTTCATGTGTGACTATAAGGGGCCACTTTATGTCCCTGCTCTTCAGCATCTGTATCTGCAAAGATGCATAATGGACTCTGAAAAACCTCGAGAACAACAGGTCTGACTTTAGGATTAATATTTTAGGCTTTGCAAGGTAACTTGCAGCAGTGCAAAGGCAGCGCGAGTGAGTTGTAGCCTATTTTTCTCTGCTGACTCAGTAATGCTACTAATTCCATCTGTAACACAGAAAGTCTTAAGTGCAGCTATGAGTAAGCAATACCAGTGGACTGAAGGCATGATGTTTTTCATGTTTGTGTGACAGAGTGGTGAGCAAATGTCCTATTTAATTCTACCGATTTATCAAAGTTGTGGATATGAGACTAGAAGATTTTGAGTGCAGCATACTGTATGTGTGTAGATCGCTGACTTGTTAAGGCTGTGACCTCCGAGTCTTTGAAAAGCTGGATGGGACAACACTGGCACGGAGAACATCAACAGAGCATGAACGGGGGTGACGTCAGGCAGGAAGCTTTGGGGCAGTGTTGTGTAGCGGTGTTTAACGGGTCGCTGGCGCACAGCAAGGGTGAACGGCGGAGGCACTGCCCAGAGATCCCGAGGCTCTTTTTGGGTCTGCAGCAGGTTACAGCCCAGTGGAGACCTGCGTCTGAACCTGCTAATCCTGCCGGACACAGATATGATCCATGTGCGGATCAGCTGCCGTTACCTGGGCCACTGTCACCAGCTGTTACAGTACAGCAGAGTGGAGCCACACACGCCCCTACAGTACTGTAAAACAGGAAAAGATATCAAAGCCCGTTTATCTGAGCAGTCAACGTTCATTTGCTTAGCGACAGAACGATAAACACATGAACATATTAATGTGATCGAAGTGACTGTAAGCGTGACTGTGAGCATAACCATTTCCAAACCCCTCCTCATTTTTATAGCTACTTTCAAATCAATACCTGCTTCAGCGAAACAGTCCTTCATTATATTCAATTAAGATGCTGCTGAGGGAATAGGTTTGTTTTTTTTTTTACAAGCGATTTGTAAACGAAAAAAATTTCATTGTCTGGCCTAAAAGCTGGCATGGTACTGTACTTGAACATGTATAGACATGCATATAAAATGTGCATTTCAAATAACACACACACACACACACGCGCACACGCACACACACACACACACACACACACACACACATATATACTTCTTAATCCGTGTATCTCTTTCTGTCTTTCCCTCATTAGCAGACCTCTTGGTGGTGAAATACAATTCCCTCGTTGCTAGGCAATCCCATAAAGGCCTGAGAAGGAGTGAAGTGTTATAAATAATGTATTTGCATTATCTAATCAGCTCACAGCCAACTATCCCGCAAGAGAGAGAGAGAGAAAGAGAGAGGAAGAGAAAGAGAGAGAGAGAGAGAAAATGTGTGAGTGTGAGTGTGTGAGTATGTGTGTGTGTGTGTGTGTGTGTGTGTGTGTGTGTGTGTGTGTGAGTGTGTGTGAGTGAGTGTGTATGGTGAGCAGCAGGGCAGAGACATAGAGCCAGTGCTGAGTCACACTAAGATGCAGTGAGGCAGCACAGCAGATCTAATGTGGTTAAACTCAAATGACACAAGGGCAGAGAGTTGCGCTGAGTTTGACTCAACTGACTCCACGCTCATCCCAAAAACATCAAAACCGGCCACCCAGAGCAATGCGTCACACACATACATCCATCACATCCATCTATACATTTCATATGGAAATATAACTGTTTCTAACCGATCTTCAGCCGCAGACCTTAAATCTAGTTTTTAGATAGGGGAGGACGATATGCCTTGATACGCGATGTGTCACATTATTGATTTTTTTCTTCTTTCTAGCATTTGTTAAGTTGGAGCAAACAAAAAAGAGCCATCTGTGCCACATATAAAACTGCTATCAGAAACTACCACTATACGGTCCTGCACTAAATAAAATCAAAAAGGACTAATTAGATAAGATGGATAAGATAAGATAGACCTTTATTAGTCCCACAAGGGGGAAATTATTCAGTTTCTGTACTGGAACATGCAGTTGCTGAATGTCCTAGAAGTACTGATGAAACTGTGACATACTGTAATGTAATTCATCACTTTAATAATAAATATTCTCATATTTGCAGTCCTGTTTTTTTTTTTCACTTGGTGTCAAAATCCAGGACAAGAAAGCGGATTCGAATTCCAGAGTCGAATGCCTTAACTTTTATCCTTGAAGAAGGCCAAACAAAACGGGTTAATTCTTCAGCTATGGCCATGTTTCTTTAGCTGTGATCTATGTATATGAGTGGATGTGTGTATGCATGTGCGTGTGTGTGTGGGTGTGTGTGAATCAGCAGATGAAAATGGACGTTCATCCACACTCATATAAAGAAGAGAGCGCTGCTGCATCTGTCTCCTATCTGTCATAAAACAGATCGCAGAGAAAGCAGATCTCCATTCTTTTAATTCATAACTCTTTCCTAAGATAAAAAAAAGTTGGCCTTAAATTCAGTAACCCATTTAGCAAAAAAAAAATCTGGATTACGGTTTTGCCATGAGTCTCCATGTTCCACAGCTCAGGCATTTGGTAATGCTTGACTAACAACACTGAAGTCCTCTAGTTCGGCACTCCAAAATATGTGTCCTCTAAGTAACCGAGCCATCAGCAACATTCTTTGGCTCAGGCAAAGTTGGCAATGTTCAGTCAAAATAGATGTGTTGAGTCATTTCTGAAGTATGCCATTTTGCAGTTGAAAGTAAGACACAGTTGAACAGCTCTCCCACTCTAAAAGCAGAGAGCTGATGCCAGTTCGCAGTGGATCCAGATGATGCTATTTCCTAAAAACACTGTCCAGCTGAACAGGCCATACATGCTGTTATCAGCTCAACACCACTGTTGATTTGTAATGAAGACATACTGTGTACCGCATACAGCAGAGCCAGCTGGCTGCGATTCAGGTTTTTACCACCTCTGGGGATTGACAGAGTACGTCTGTTGTCCAGAAATAGCAGGGAAATGTGCTCTGATTGGCCAAATATAGGGAGAAAATGGCCCAGCTTTCGTTGCGCTTACTCCAGCACTGACTAATGAAAGCGTTGACATTATGGAGTCAGAATGAGTGGAGGCAGTGCTAATGTTAGCTCACCTACCCCTGTGGGCTGCAACAGCAGCCTCCTCATGCTACGGCAAGTGTACTGTCCTACAGTTGCAAATAATCTCTTTCCCGGCACCTGAATTCTCACTTCATACTATGATGTTCCTAGTGAAACCACAAAGCCAGAAGGGAAACACATCCCAAGCAGTGTGAGCAGCACATCTAGGAGGTATTTAAGGCTGCATTCACCTTACAAGCCTTATTGCTTTAATCTGATTTTGTTTTCTCAGACACAATCTTTCTGCCTTCACGTAATTGCATTTGTGTGTCCTGGCGTTTTTTCCACTGGGCAGTACAGCATGGCACAGTACAATTGCAAACTCAGGATCAAACTCTTTATTATCACCCGTGCTGAATTTACTAACCTTTCTTGGAGGGGCCCCAAGTGTGCCAATCCAAGGTATAAGGATGAAGCTAGAAATACTGTAGATTGTTCAAACACAATTATCATAGAATCAAGATCAGTCAGACGGCCACCATGTCTAAAAAACACTAGCAAACAAGCCAGAATTAATGTCTGTAATCATTGACCTAAAACCTAATGCAGCGAAGGAGCTAAATCAGAAACTAAATCAGAAACCACTGTTGCTGCTGTTTTTTTTTTTGTCAATGCCAGAGTCATATTAGAAATCATATGACCACTTTACAAGCTTCAGAGAAACTGGCAAAACTGATCCAAATCTCATCCACGGCCATATCACAATCAAATGAATTTTTCTATGTAAAAAACGTTATTAACTGACAACAAATGACAACATAAGTATTGAGCCCCTCGGATCTTGGGTGTTTGACGTTTCAAGTGGGCCTCCCGCCGTTGCCAACTGTGAGCAGATACAAATCAGTGAAGCACGCCCCCTGAAACATGCCTCCCAAAAAAGAAGTGAGGAAAAAGTGTGAAGAACACGAGCTTCAAAATAGTACTCAGACACTTGTGTTTTTGTTATTCATCAGGTCATATATTATATATCCACTTCGGATTTACTGACATAATGTTGTTTTTACTTATACAACCTAAAAAGTATGGTAAACATAAAACGTAACATAAAAAAATAAAGGTAAAAAGTATGTATTTATAAGCATAAACAAAGAGGTACACATAGAAACACATAGAAAAAAGGAAAAAACTCTCCCCATCTTCCCTTGGCATGGAGCACACACATGTATTTACGCTACAAACTACATACTGCAGATGTACTGAATGACACCATTGGTGGTGCTGAGTGCGTGTCACAAACTCTCACATTTGTGTTATGCAACATACATCTGTCGTGGTGTGAAGATGACCTGAGACAGTTAGAGGCAGACGCATGCTATGTATCAAGAATCTAATTTGGGTTCCGCGCTTTAAGTATAAGACCTGAGTGTGTGTGGGCAGCGGATCCGAAGTCTGTGTGTGTGCAAATGTGACGCTGTATGATTCTGAGCTGGCTGCTGTGTGCTCTGTCTTTGCGCAAGTGTGATGGCGGTCCGTATGTGGGTCCACGCTTCCATCCTTCATGCTCGTAATTACATAACTTACATATTAGTTTCATAATAGTCACTGAATAATTGAGAGTATTTCCTGAATCATACGATTAAGAAATGAGCAATAAGTCTAGGGGCTAAGATACGTGTGTATATGCAGTAGGTGTACAGAGAGGAACTTACGAGGTGTATTAATATGTGCTGTCCTGTGGGGTTGATGGCCAGCGCTTCATCATACAGACTTTTGGCCTCGGCATCATTGCCTCTGAGCTCAGCCAGCTGGCCCTTCAGGAGCAGCATTGAGTGGGAGGTGGGGAAGAGCGCTCCTGCCTCCTGAACGCAAAACTGTGCCTCCTTCAGCCGCCCGTCTGCCATGAACAGCTCCCCTACACACACATAAACACACATACGCAGACACTCATCCACATGAACACAAAGAGTGAAAACAGCTGTTTTTATGACGATCAACACTGACCACAGTTTTACAATTGTCGTGTCCCAGTTATAGACTCAACATGCATTCCGACTGTTTTTGAGTATATATTATGTAATGTATTCACAAAATTCCCGCCTCCCACTCAGTGCTGCTTCTGAAGGACCAGCTGGCTCTTAGCTCTAGCGCTGTAGTAGTCCAGACTCAAGGTGTTTTTTATTTTTATTGTCTCGGGCGTGGTAGTATTTGTATTTAGACTTGCTTTGGTCTTAGTAAGACACCTGACCCACCAAATGAATGTTTTTTTTTTTTTTTTTGATGAATAGTGATCAGGAATCCTTCCTTTGCATTTTGATCCATTTTGCGTAAATTGCTGACATCGAAATCAATTAAGAAAAGGGGTGCAGACTCAAACTTGACGATACAGAACGTAAATGTACTCCATTACATAAATAATTTAATTTGAAGAGTACAGTATGAAAGTATGGAAGTATAATCTGTCATCTGTATAGATAAAAATGTAAATCGGTAGGGATTTATCTCATTTTAAATGACCTGAAATTGGTACTGGAAGCAGGTAAAAACAACAGTTTCTGCACTGGCCTGGTGTCATTTGGAATTAATCTTAACCTGTTCTAGACCAGTCATAGTCTAGGACTAGACAAGTGGCTCCCCAACCAGGCCTGGACTACCCTCTGCCACGCACATTTTAGTGTTTTCCCTGCTCTCAATACACCCGATCCAACTAGACAGTTAATTACCCAGCTGTTCTTGAGTTAAAGTGTGTGTGTGTGTGTGTGTGTGTGTAAACACTTGAGTGTGGAGGGCAGGGAGTACTCTAGGACTGGTTTGGGAACCAACAGACTAGACAAAGGTAGTCTTGACTACAGCCCCACTGAGCTCAGAGGAAATAATGGCAAGGCCAAAAGTCCCCACAAGACAACAAATATTATTACGCCTGGTGAGTGTTTCTCTCTACATCCATACACACTTATCTGAACCTATTAAACTCAATGCTTATAATGTAGCACATTACTTATTCTAATCCAACACACGCGCTTAGAATCCATGAATTTTTGAGTATAATGCTGTGGCATCAAGAGGAAAGTAAGAGGCTATCCACGGCTAAAAAATTAGAAAAGCATGGCAGATGCTGAGTGCCAGGTTAGCGAGCGCCCAAAAGAAAAGACAGAAATTACACATAAAGTTATTTAAAAGGGGCAATCCCCTAAAAGACTGTATTTGCAGTAAATGAAAATCACACATAAATGATTGAGTCAGTAAATTAAGGCTGTAGCCTGATTTGACGAACAACACAAACCTATGAACTAACCTGTTAACACATAAAAAAACTGCAGCGAATGACTATAAACTGTAACTAATTGGCTGCCTTTCACCCTATGACAGCTGGGACAGGCTCCAGCACCCCCATGACCCTGGTTAAGGATAAGCAGTTCAGATTCTGGTTGGATGGATGTACAGAACGAATTTAAGTATCTCTGAGATGGAAGTGAAATCAGCAGTGTGTTCCGAGATCTTTAACTATCTTCGCTGCTTCATTTAGGGTAAGGTAACACACGCAACTTAAACACAGAATGTTTATTTTATGTGTGTTTTAAGTTCTTTATGTTTGGACATCTTAAAATGTGACACTGGTTACTTAGTCCTTGTTTACACATGCATGCAAACAGTGGAGGATATTCATTTCCACGCCTAAATAAGGCCATGTGCGGTCGCTGCTGGAGAGTTTGCAGGGAGGGGTATCCCAGACGGCTGCACACTCCTTCCTTACTGGCTAACACAAAGCACACACGCGCGCACACAGCTCTGTACTGGCACGCACGGCTGCCCATCACCATATTACAACATCCTCATTAAAGCCTATGTATGTGTGTGTGTGTGAGTGTGTGTGTGCATGTTTGTTTTTCAGGAGCACAGATGGGATAATTTGGGCATGCTAATACACTGAGGGAAAATAAAGATTAAAGCTTTGAGCTGTTCGGGGGGAAAAATAGTCGAGAAGCGTCTACCAGAACTCATGACCAAGTCATCATTTTAAAACAGATTTCAGTTTTCAGATGTAATCATTTTAAAACGGGTATTTCATATTCCACACAAACACATAATTGCAAAACAACTGAAGATTATTTTGCATCACTGCAGGTTCTCCCAGAGTGTCCCAATTAATTTCACATGGAAGATATCGTCATAATGGGGAAATAACTCTACAGCCTATATGCCTGTCCTGCTATTGCTTAATAGCGGAGGGCTTTCATCTTTCCACTTGCAGTGCTTGCAGTGGTCTGGCCGAATTGGGCAATGGCTGCAGCTCTGCCCCAGTATTACATCAGCCAGGCTGCCACTCACTGCCTATTGCTTGTTTTTCTCTCGCTGGTCCAAAACAAGGATATCGCCCATTTCGGGCAGGAAATGAGCCCTTGGTGAAGGAATGTTGGGAATGGAAGCGAGAGGGCACAAATACCCAGAGCAAGAGCCCTGGGAAAGGCGCTTCATACATAGCAGCATAAAAAATAACATAAGATAACATACGGCTCATGTTCAGGGCATGCAGACCTTCAGGGTCTCTCTGAAGCTCTCACTGCACAAAAGGCTGCCCAGAGTGAACTGAATGATCGGAATCCTGAAGTTTATGAACTGATCAACATCGTTATGGCTAAAGCCATTCTCAGTGCTAAGGCATTCTTTTAAGCGCATGGTTTTCTGAATGTAATGGACTCTGATGAATGGTCTCTGTTTTCACGTTCATTGATAAGATTCGTGTTTTCTTCACCTGCTTGCAGCCAGATGCGCTCCAGGGTGGTCCAGATGTAGGCGGGGCCCTGTCTGTGGGTGGAGCTCATGGCAGACACCTCAGACATGGCCTGCTCCAGTCGAGACACGGCCAGAGACGGAGCACTCTGAGAACCTGAGACAAGACCATGATTACACATCCGCACACATAAGCGCGCACTTATTCACACACATGAGCAACATCCACTTCCAGTCCTGGAAAGCCAGAGTTCAGCACAGTTTGGCGATTTCCCTGGTCAAACACACCTACTAAACCTGGTACCCAGAAACCATATAAAATGGTCAATTAGAAGAGCTTAAAAATTCAAAAAACAAAAATTTTCAGCCGACACAATTTGGCATGCTTAAAGAAATTAAACAGGAGCCAGCAGTATATGTAAAACTTTTTTTTACTTAATCGATTGTCAGTTGTCAGTGATGAACTGTTAAAAGTGACCGAAGGATGCTTTCAAATTTTGCAAATTGCTAATAGCCAAACAATAAATTACAGTATCTTAGTGGAACAGTATAAATCTTGTTTCTGTCAATTACCTCTTATTTTCTTATTTCTCTTCACGGATAACGTTCTCGTGTTGTAACAAGCAAAAAGGTGTGAATACCGAGCAGCCTTTACCCGCTGGGAAACCACTGGGGTTTGTGTCTAATTACTAAAACATGCACAGTGATATGTGTGAGATTCATGAGTAAAAAATTGTGATACAAGAAAGGAAAGTAACAAATTAACATTTGTGCCTGAAATTCTCCTTCGCTCTTAGAAACGACCTGAAAACAAAACCTTAAGGTTCTCAACTGCAGGTCACACAGACACTGCAATGAATTACTGCTAGGAAGGCTTTTACCTTTTTAAAAAGGAGTCTTGTCTTTGTAAGGCTGGTTGCCTGGAACAGAAAAAGGTCAGCCTCTTCAGAATCTTGATGTACCCCAGCGGTGAGACAGTTGTGTGTGTGTGTGTGTGTGTGTGGTTGCACAATCTCTCATGGATCCTTGTGAGTTACCGTTAATGTAAGCAAACAACGTTATTTGAACAAGCCTTATAGATCATAACAATTTAATATTAAAGGAATATTAATCAAAATTAAGCAAAATATAGTAAATGTTAGAATCACAGAAAATAACATTCAGGATTAAATTTATAGGAGTAGAAGCATGAGTTACATGTGATATCAATGTAGCTACATAGCTGAACATATTCATTTTGGCACAGGCCACTTTTAGGATTTATTTCACTTTTTATACAAATACATATTTTAATCATTTAATTCCTTATTTTAGTGTATTTTTGTTACTAACTCAAATACATGTCCTGTTTGTTCATACTTTTAAATAATTATATATTACACAACGCTGCTCTGCTAGTGATATGAAACTTGACACTTGAAGTCTGAATCACACATGCACTAGACTGGCCAGCCTTGTTAACCATGATCAGGTCCTAGTTTACTCACTACTTAAAACTAGATTACACCACTTGTTTGGACGCAATTTCTTTCCAACCATTTTGGTATTTTGGTAAGTTCAGAGCTCAGAGTTGCCTACTTACTAAGCTGTTTTACATTAAAAAAAATGATGAATATTTACAGATTTGTAATATGGACTACAATATTAAAGTGTTTGAAAACGAATGACTTCATGAGTGGAATGTATTTATTTTTTAATTGTGTTTGATATCAGAACCTTAATATCAGCCAAATGATATATTTTGGTCGGGCCTTACAGGTCACTAGCTGTTAATCAGGTGTGTTTGAGCAGGGAAACACAGACGCGCACACACACACACACACACACACACACACACACTTAATTATACAGACCCGTTTCTGTCTCCTGAAAGTCCGGTAGTGTCAGGTGTAAGCCACTGGACTTTCTGCTTAGAGGGCTTGGCTCAGGAGGAGGGATACTGCTACTGTCATCAGCCTCACTGCAACAACAAGGTCCACTTTGTACCAAAGCATCCATACAGCCAGCACCCACAGACAAGCACTTACACATAAAAGCATATTTTACCTGGGCCGGGCAAAGTCGTAGCGGCTCTGCCACAACTGAAGCATGTCCTCACATGTCTGCAGCGCTACAGCAGGGCCAAACAGAGCCTCCTCCAGTTTTACTTTAGTGAAGAGCAGGCTGCAAAGCACACAAGCTCGTCATTTTAATGAACAAAAGGCGATGACAAGGCAGCAGTACACATAAGAACAGTGAGTCATCCATTTGCTATGTTCCATTAAAAAAGCCTGTGCAGTGGCATTTTTCTGAGCTGAGGCCTTTAGCAGTGCTAATACGTGTAGATGAAGGCTTCGTGCGTGCGTGTGCGTGCGCGTATGCGTGTGTGTGCGTGCTGCTTGTGTGTGATGCTGACAACCTGCACCCACGGCCCAGCAGCGCTACTGCAGCCAGGGGACACACTCCCACTGAAGCAAGACTCCTCAGCAGCCCATGAGTGGGTGGACGGGGTTGTATATGCGGAAGGGCGAATGTGTGCGTGTGTGTGTGTGTGTGTGTGTGGTATGTGTGTGTGACAAAAGCAGTGAAGCTTTTGTCACACACACATAGCGAGGCACAAGCGAGGCAAGTGCAACGGAGGGATGCTACGTCTGACAGAATGTCTTAGGAGGGAACTTGATGCATCAAATACTCTCAGTAAAACTGGTCATCATGAGTCTGAAATTAAGAACCATAGACTGTGAAACTACCTTTTTGTCCAAATCAACTGTTTGCTGACTGTTAGACGAGAACACACTAGCGAGTTTAATAATGACTGACAACTTGGCAGAAAATGATCAAAAGAAGGCCAGGTTACAGTCTGCTAAAATATAATAAAACACCCATAGACTCGTGAGGCTCAAGGAAGATAAAGATCCACCAGCCAGAGCAATGGAATGAAGAAGTGAGGAAAAAATGGCTTATCATACAAAGCTTGCCAGGAACCAAGTGGATGTTTCAGTTTCAGTTCACATTAACTTAATGACCTCCAACATATTACTAACACAGCTGTGTTTTCCAGGGCTTTTCTATCTACGACTGAAGGCAAAAAGCCCCAAAAATAAGTAGGAACTGAAAATGGCTGCAATACAGGCATGGCTCAGCACCAACAGGACACATGTCAGCGTCTTAAGGCAAGTTACTGACTCCAAGGGATTAGTGACCATGTTCTAAACACAACAATTTTATTTACATTTTTTGGATCATTTATTTAACTAGTTATTTATAATATTTACCTAATTATTCCTCAGTAATTGAAGTTTGTATATAAAAAGGCTGTGATTGTAAGTGGTTCACCTAACACTCAGGGCCTCGGTTAATTCATTTTTTGTTTTTCATTCTGTAAAGACCTTAAAAAATTTGAAGCAGTTCTTATATATGTTAACCTCCAAAATGTAAGAGAATGTCCAAGAAAATGTTTCTTGTGCTTTCATTCCGTGTGTCATTTTACATTGCGATGCACTAATTTTACACATGTGTGTGTGAACATGTCCTTCTCAATTATCAATACAAACTGAATCTGACGGATTTACTTCTGGGTCAGACAGATTTATTTGTGTCATTAAAATAAAAAACTACATTTTAGGCCCAATACTGCTAGTGTCATCGCTGAGGTTCCCTTGAGCATGGTATCGTCCCCACACACTGCTCCCCGGGCGCCCTCGTTGGTGGCAGACCCCTGTTTCAGTTGGTGAATGGGTTAAATGCAGAGAAAGAATTTCACTGTTCACACTGTGTGCTGTGCTGTGCTGTGGTGTGTTCACGCGTGACTATAAGGGGCCATTTTACTTTACATAAAACCTAAATGAAAGGAATATATAGGAATACATATTTATATACTGGGGGTCCGCAAGTTACGAGGGTCTCGTCATACGACATTTTGAGTTTGCAACGCTCAAAACTAATTTTGTGGCGCGCGGTGGAAGAATACGCAGAATATGCAGAATACGCAGAATACGCAGCAACGCACCGTATGAGTGAGGGAGTACGCTTATCTAAGCGCAAGTGTTCCGTTTATGTTGCTTTGTTTGCCAACTTTTTGGCCTTTATCATGGCTTTCATTTTTTGGTCATTTTTTCTGTTTATAGATTTTACAACTGTGATAGGACAGGTTATTAATTAGGCTAGGGTGTGTTCCGACTTACACCAAAATTTGGTTTACATCACTGTCGTAGGAACGGATCTCCGTCGTAACTTCAGGACCCCCTGTACATTTATATATATACCAGTCCTGTTTAGCCCTGCCCTGAGTGCATTTAAATACATTTAAAAGCTGGCCTTCAGTGCTTTTTTCCTATAGTCGGTGTCACTTAAAGTGTCATTTAAAACAAAAAGACTAAAAGTCTGCTGCTGACCACCGACAGACTGGAGGGTGTGCATACATTGGGTTTTATAAATGCGAGTCCATTCTTTTGTGTGTAGCGAGTGAAAGTGATCCTCCAAACAAAACCCGAGCTACCATTCATGGTGTGAGATACAGAGCACGGTGTGCACATAGAGGACATGTGATATGAGCTATATGATATGACAAGGGCTGATTGCAGCCCCGCTTCAGTTTACCAGGGGCTCATGTGGTTACTATGGTGAGATCTAGGTCTCGAAATAGGAGAGAGAGAGAGAAAGAGAGAGAGAGAAGAAAGAAAGAAAGACTCAAGAGAAGTGGTGTCCATATTTTTTAAATGAGCTCTGTCGTTCCAGACACACACACAAACACGCACACACACACATGTACAGCACAGCAAACCTCCTTAAATGGATGCACATGTATGTGTACATATAAGCAAAATATCCTTCTACAGAGTTTGGCCTTTGATCTTAGGCCTAATTATTTCCTGTCTCTGAGGGCCGCTCTCTAATTGTAACTCTGGAGAACGACACTGACCCCACATGGCTAGAATGTGAAGCGCGTAAGAGACAGTGTTAAACACATGAACACAGTCATATCAGGTTTAAAGGTGAGGCTTAATCTGCATCTCCATGCTCTACTTAAACTGTTTGTGTCTCTTGACTCCATGGCAACCAGCCTTGTCACAATCTACTGTTGAATCACTGTCACAGACTAACAATCAAACCAGTGTCATACGGAGGACGCCTTCTGTTTCAGAGTTAGTCATCGGTCTTAGACAAATGTTCTCCACCCTCTGCAACCAGTGGGATGGCACAGATTTTACTCTGAGAGAATTAGGGAAATAATAGGGTAGAAACTTGAGAGACCCCTATTGTTTATGATTTGTATACCTTTTTGGGGGAGTCCTTAGTTTATAATTAAAAAGCTATTTTCCACCTCCTTTGTGCAAAACCCAAACCCATGGACCTGGCTTGTGCTGTCTGGCCAAGTAGGCCATTCTCTGCACTGATGAAATCCCTCTCCCCCATAACACATGGTATAACACTTTGGCTAACACGTAACCTACTTCCATGTCACTGCTCACACACACACACACACACACACACACACACACACACACACACACACACATCAGGATGTTGTACCTTAAACTAGGCTAGCAATCCCCCTAGACTATAACCAGGTTTTTGGTATAGCTTAGCGGAAAAGGCTTCTTGGAATCACTGTTTTCAACAATGTATGCAATAAACAAAGGTTTACAATGATTGATACATGTTTAAAATGATCCCAGTAGGATGCTAGAAGCATGCAGCTTCACTGTTTTACTGTAGGAAGGATGGAGAAACATAAGGAAGTAATCATGATAAAAATGAATATCCAGAATGCCTGGTTGTTTTTTTTTAATACTGATGTAGATTTATTTATCACTGAATAACTTTTATAAACCTTTAGTTCACAAAAATTTTAAATATTGACTAAAGTGTCTAAAAATGCTCCGTGCTATTTAGGATATAATATTTCAATTTCGACTGTGTAAGTCATTACTGAATTAAATGGTAACATGATTATTAGGACAGGCAGTTTCAATATTTGGAATGGTGTGTTTCTATGTTCTTGGTGGTGTATCAGACCATCTCTAGCTCAGCAGTGAGAGGACTCCAGGATGCCAGGATTGGCCTTTCTAAATAAGGCAGAGCGGGGGTCTCTGAGCTCAGCCACTACTGCTGCTACACACAGCAGTTATACTTATCCTCCCAGACACACACACACTCGCAGGGTCAAGAGATTACACTACCAAACAGGCCATGCCCATGCGCAGTGCAGGACTCGAGCCGATGGGTCGCTCAAGGATATACAAAGGAAGCTGTGTTTCTTCGGCATGACTACAAAGATCAGTTAAGGCATTTAATTAGCCGTGCAGCTAAAGGGAAATGCTGGAGGAATGTAGAAACCTGTTTTGCTGTTCTAAATGTTGAATGACAAAATCTGGAACTGTTTATTCACCTTCAATTGTGTTCTGTGCTTTGGGCTAATGCATTAAAAAAATAACTACCATAATATAATACTGTCAGGATTAGGAAAATGACTTTTTGATTTTAGAAGTGTGCTTATTTGCTGGGCTCCAGTTCTACATGTGCATGATACAACATGCATTTGTTTTATACAATGTCAGAATGTGGGGTCATACCGTATCTCACAAAAGTGAGTACACCCCTCACATTTTGGTAAACATTATATCTTTTCATGGGACAACGCTGACGATATGACACTTTGATACAATGTAAAGTAATCAGTGTATAGCTTGTATAACAGTGTATATTTGCTATCCCCTCAAAATAACTGAACACACAGCCATTAATGTCTAAACCGCTAGCAACAAAAGTAAGTACACCCCTAAGTGAAAATGTCCAAATTGTGCCCAGTTAGCCATTTTCCCTCCCCGGTGTCATATGACTCGTTAGTGTTACAAGGTCTCAGGTGTGAATGGGGAGTAGGTGTGTTAAACTTGGTGTTATTGCCCTCGCACTCTCTCACACTGGAAGTTCAACATGGCACCTCATGGCAAATAACGCTTGGAGGATCTGAAAAAAAGAATTGTTGGTCTATATAAAGATGGCCTAGGCTATACGAAGATTGCCAACACCCTGAAACTGAGCTGCAGCACGGTGGCCAAGACCATGCAGTGGTTTAACAGGACAGGTTCCACTCAGAACAGGCCACGCCATGGTCGACCAAATAAGTTGAGTGCACATGCTCAGCGTCATGTCCAGAGGCTGTCTTTTGAAAATAGAGGTATGAGTGCTGCCAGCAGTGCTGCAGAGGTTGAAGGGGTGGGGGGGTCTGCGTGGCTGTCGTCCCAGAAGGAAGCCTGTTCTAAAGATGATGCACAAGAAAGCCTGCAAACAGTTTGCTGAAGACGTGTGTGGCGGAAACCAGGTGAGGAGTACAAAGACAAGTGTGTCTTGCCTACAGCCAAGCATGGTGGTGGGAGTGTCATGGTTTGGGGCTGCATTAGTGCTGCCAGCACTGGGGAGGTACAGTTCATTGAAGGAATCATGAATGCCAACATGTACCGTGACATACTGAAGCAGAGCATGATCCCCTTCCTTCAGAAACTGGGCCGCAGGGCAGAATTCCAACATGATAACGACCACAAACACACCTCCAAGACGACCACTGCCTTGCTAAAGAAACTGAGGGTAAAGGTGCCGGACTGGCCAAGCATGTCTCCAGACCTAAACCTTATTGAGCGTCTGTGGGGCATCCTCAAACGGAAGGTGGAGGAGCGCAAGGTCTTTAACATCCACTGGCTCTGTGATGTCATCATGGAGGAGCGGAAGAGGGAGCGGCAGTGGCAACCTGTGAAGCTCTAGTGAACGCCATGCCCAAGAGAGTAAAGGCAGTGCTGGAAAATAATGGTTGCCGCACAAAATATTGACAATTTGGGCACAATTTGGACATTCTCACTTAGGGGTGTACTCACTTTTGTTGCCAGCAGTATAGACACTAATGGCTGTGTGTTTAGGGGGTGTTTACACTGTTATACAAGCAGTCCACGGACTACTTTACATTGTCAAAGTGTCACATCTTCAGTGTTGTCCCATGAAAAGATATCATAAAATATTTACAAAAAATATTATTATTTCTTTTTGAGGGTTGTACTCACTTTTGTGAGATACTGCACATATGACTCATATAATGTATAATAACTTCATAATGTACAAGTTCAGTAACCAAAAATAAATGTTTTGCTCTTGCAATATTAAAGCATGTAGTTTTGTAACAAAAACTTTCCTTGAAAGTCAGGACATTTACACACTCTCGAAAAAAAAAATCACTCTCACAAACATACTTGAAGTTATCGGGATACTGGTTGAGGGCCACGCTGAGTGTATCAAGGGCATGCTGGTAGTGTTTTTGGGCGCTGAGCAAGAGAGCCAGCAGGTGCAAGGAGTGCAGATCATCACTGCGCAGACTCAGAGACAGCTGCAGAGGCTCCATCGCTGCTGACACCTTCCCAGCAGAGAGAAAGAGGGAGGGGGGGGATCAAAACATCAAACAGCGTCCGTTTTTACTCTTGAACAGGATTAAGAGAAATAAATTAGATACATTTTACGAAAGCAGAATGAGAGGCTGAACATGTGAGCGGCGTCGCTCCTTAAACTCAAGGCTTATTATTCTGTTTACTGCCCAGTAAATACTATGAATTATTCATCACCCACTACAGACTAATATGTGACACATCATTGGTGGGCCAAGAAAACCATGTATCTCCATTTTTCCCCCAGTGTTTATTTATCTGCATCATGTGAACACAGCAGCTGCCTTTTCCCATTTCCTGCGAGACTTTTATGACGAATAGATTGATGGAAATGCTCCAAAATTACTTAGGAGTAAAAATGCATTTACATTCTACTAGGAGTTTTGCCTCCTCCTGTAAAGCTGTCATTTTGAAGATACTTGTGTTTTGGACAATGATGATATGTTTTTTGAGTTATTATTAAGTTATTAGAGTGTGGAAGGGAATTCTAGACCTGCTGGGGGGAATACCATTATCATACACTATGGAGGCAATATGGACCTATTAACGTATCCAAAACGAATGGACTGAAGAACGTAGAGCATGGAAATGTCAACCTGATAAGAACTTGAGAGACTGAGAGGGACTGTGTCCTCACCTGCCGCACCAAGGCAAGCTGAAGAGATAAATAGAGGGCAATCTGAGGGTCCTGGGGGTCCACTTCATGTGCTCTAGTAACAAGAAGAAATCAACAGACAATTCGTAGCATGCTACTGCAGTGAAGACTGAAAGAAAGAAGACTCTTCGTGATTAGACTTACTTCTGGAGTTCTTGTAAAGCTCTTCTGTTGAACTCATCCCGGTCACCTTTCAGCGTGGCTGTTCACACAAAGAGCGGCAACACAACAGGTAAAGAGAGAAGACACGTGAAGACGGAAGAGGATGTTAAAGGTCTGTCTGAGGGTGAATAGAGTTAATGAATGATATTCACTGTACTCAAAACACAGACAGTGATGCTCCTACCGTCTGAAGCCCGGAGACTACAGCACAGACCAACTGCCAAGTGAGCCCTGGCAAGAGACTCTTCAGCTGCTTCTCCCAAAGCAACCACACTTTGAGCAAGAGCTTCAGCATCCTCCAGCTAGAATACACACATACTTTTTAAAATCATGTTCTGTTAATATTTAACTACATTTAACTACATACACAACACCATTCTGAATGATGTACAATCAATTTTGTGCAACTCATATGCAAAAGTTGGAACAGACTCACAAATGACAGGTTTTATCGATTTTCTAAGTGTAAAAAAGTTATCACACCCTCTACAGAGAGCTCAATTAAATATAGCATTTTGGGGGCTATGCTAGAGCATCATTTCTATTTATTTGCTTAATTTGACAATTTGGAAAAATAGTCAATATTTGCACTGTCATCATTATATATTCTGTTTTTTTTATTACATAATATGTATATATATATTTTTTATAATATATTATATATATATATATATATATATATATAAATATAAATGCAATTTTTTAAAGAGAACACAAACTTTTGCATATGACTGTATGTTTGACATGATGCTATATTCTATAGTTTTCAAACTGTTTGTGGGAAGCTGTTGAAAACTGAGAAATGCTGTCCATGATGAACGAAGCTGTAGGTGATCCTACGTATAATAACTGAGGGTGTTATCCAGGGTCATTCAGATTAATTTAATTTATTGCTCAGTCATTTATACAGTTAATTTACTGCTCACAGTCTAACATAGATCTTTTTGCCATTTTAAACCTCTTGCTCTGAACAGTCTTTAAACTGTAACCAACAGTTTTCATTTGGTGACTAGTTTATCATTTTAAACTACCTTGTATAACTTACTATTGATTATCAATTGCCGTTGTGTAGTTGAATGGTACCGTATGTAAGAATTCTCGAATCTCCGAGTCTAGACCCTAATCTTAACTTCCAAAATAACTAATTTTGGAAAAAAGAACGAAAGAAAAGAAAAAGCATTTTACAAAGTCATTTTCAACATTAGAACTGTATGAAAACAAGTACAGCTAAACACACACTCATACATACATCACGGCAGCCTGTTCAGTGTTGAAATGAAACACATGGTACACACCTCCAGCTACTTATTAACAACTCAGTGGCTAACAAGCTGAACAACTTGCATCAGTTCCAACATGCAGACCGCAAACCACACCCAAAGTAATGTCACATATCTCTTGTAACTGTCAGTCTCTAGTTCAGGCTGATAATAGTATCACTGCTCCCAAGAATCCCAGTGGTGAGTGTGAGTGACCTGAGAAGAAGAATTAAATCACGACCTCAAAGTCGAGGTCTACAACTATAATGGCCTATTGTGATTAAAAGGAATAAGCCTCTTATAACCTGCACTCCCCATGTCAGTCCTGCTCTCTGCTCATCCAGCAGATGTGCCCTAATCTCCTCACTGTCAAGCCCTCTATCACTGGGTAGGTGGCTGTTTGAGTTTGTGATGGATATTGTACTGTACTGTAAAGGCATAAATTGTATGGCATTGTTATGTGGGGCAGTTTACATAATGGCCATTCAGTGACACAAAGAAATGACTTGGATTTACAGGAACATTACAGGAACATGGATTTACTCCCTGTTTGTATCTGTGTCTATGCGTGTGTGTGTGTGTGTGTGTGTGTGTGTGTATGTGTGTGGATTACCCAGTGCAGCTGGTTGATGCATACTTTGGCTGCCAGCAGTGGTGGTGTGGGGTCCTGAGGTTTCATTCTGGCACACTCCTTAAATACAGATACTGCCCCCTCAGCCTGTAACATAAACACACATTCAGTAGCACACACGTACACACACAGAGACATATGCAGTGACATAGTGACACAGTGACAGTGAAACACGCCCACACTGGAAATAGAAGTAGATCTAATGCCACAGCCATATACAGAGAGAGGCCTATTTCCAGAGGCCTTCATTGATCTGCACTGTCACTTAACTTCACTTCTTCTCTCACACACGGGCAAGTTTTATATAGTATAATGCCGGAAAGAAATGAACTGGTAAGAAATTCTGCATTAATGTACCATACAGCCGATTGTTTTAAAAATACACCACAGGTCCAGCTTCTGGTCAACGAAGTAAAATGTGTTGCAGTAAATGGTAATCAGTATCTGTAAAGCACATTGGGAAAGTGGTCATCCCATGACGTTGCTGATAATGTTGTCTTTTTAGTCTTAAATACATGAAACTGCTGTAAAAATGTGTAAACATAGAACTAATTTTGAACAGCAAGGTTATGTAATTTTGTTTTACAGTATTATAGTGTATCGAGCAAAATATGTTTAAGTACAAACCTACAGCACAGAGTCTGTACTGTTTACTATAATGAAGTAAGAGAGTCACAAGCTGAAAATTAATATGACACCCTATTATTCTAAATTTACTGAATAAAATGCCAGAAATTATTAAACAAGAAAGTGATTCCAAATGTTTGTATGTTACATTTTTTTCTTACTAAGGACATGTTTTGTTCTGAATATGAAAGAACATGACAATCATAGATGCAAGCATGCATACACCCACACAACCACAACCACACACACTCACAAAAGAATGTGTACTTGCCAACACATGGTCAGCATACCAGACGTTTCTGCCCATTTTTCGACTGTATCCGGTAAATGAGACTCTAATAAGTGCCACTTGTCTTTTTAGGGCCATGAAATATTTTTTTACAGAGGACGTGGCAGTTCTTCAGCTGAACGTCATTCATTTTAATGGTGGTAGGAAGTGTGTGCATAAAATCTCCAGTGTTCACACTTGTGTTCTCTGTGTTAAATGAGGTGCACAGAGTTCGGGTTTTATATCTCACCTTTCCACTCGCCATTAGAGACAAACCCAGCTGGTACCAGAGGTGAAACTCATCAAAGGAGAACTTCATAGCCCGCTCCAAACACTGACAACACACACACACACACACACACACACACACACAGACATGCATGGGCACATACACATGCACACATGCGCACATACACACACAAACACACATGAAGGTTGAAGGTTGCATAATTACATGAGATTATATAAAATGAAAATATATTAATCATTAAGCATTATTCACAAATTTATTATGTTGACATTACATCGCTGTCTGTCACTTTTAATGTCATTTGAAAAAAAGCTGCTGTTCGATTAAAAACTGTCGTGTGAAAATTTCATGATGAACGTACCCATAAGAAATGGTCCAAAATGGCTTACAATAGATCTTGACACATGAACTGAAAATAAAAGTTACATATTTTTTCCTTTTTTTCAGACAGCGACGATGATTAGAGTGTTGGTTTGACATGAAATGGTAAGTCTGTATGCATGATATTTATGTTAATAACCTCAACCAGGAATCGCTGCTACTGCCAGGCCTGTTTGTAACTCAGCAACTATTTTTTTTTTATGACATTACACTAAGTTATAGACGTTTAAAGGATGGGCAGATTAATGGAATAGCTCAATTAAAAATGGGTCATAGTTTACAGAGACCAAATAAATGTCAAAAGAATTGCAGTATGTACCTGTGTTTCTTACTAATTGAGAAATAGCTTTCAGATGTTGAACTTTCTGTTCCCAAATGGCCAACACTGAGGGTCTGTGTTTCCTGAAGGTCAGACCAAAAATACTTACAACAGCTATCAATATACTGACTGACCCTTTCGCCATTTCATGCAGTACTAAAAGACTTCTGTATGTTCCAACCTAATGTCGGCATGACTCTGCTTGGTTCAGAAATTCCTGATTGGGCCTGTCATTACTGGGTATATAGTGACGATATGGGTGGATTCCGCAGTGAATGTGAAGTCATGTGGCAAATGATACACATAATAGAAGCTTTAATGACATTTTAATAGGAGAGGGTTCCCCAGGGGTGCACGTTAAGCACTTTCCAGGAAGCGTTTAACACACTGTTAGTAATAAATAATGCAAGATGTTATCGGTGGAGGATATCTGTTAGAGTTCATAGAAATCTTTATCAGTGTTACTGAATTCACCTGAGCGTGCTGGAATACACCTGGTCTACAAATGACAGCCTGAGAGAAAGGGGGAGAGGGAGGAGGAATGAGAGCAGAAGAAAAGAGAGGCAGCATCTGACACACAAGAAAAGCAAAGAGAGAGCAGTAGAGGAGCAGTAACTTCAACAGGGCCCTGATTTGCAATCTCCTTACAAATGGTTGTAGGCCTATGTATAGCACTAGATTGGCGGGTTTCCCCCGAGCTCTGAACTGGCCTTACCTGAGACAGCATGGCATACTGCCCCCTCCTGGCCATGCCAATACTGAGCAGGTCATACACGGAAGAAGCCTCCTGCATGCTGGCCTCCCGCGCCTCCTGGTGCTCAGGCGTGCGGCTGATCACTGCTTCTCCACTGGCCTGTGGGGGTAACAGATAGACTCTCATATTGGACACATTCAGACAGCACATTGGTTCCTAAAGCTGGTCCTAGAGAACTTCTGTCCTGTCCCACTTCAACCCAGAAAGGGCTTGTCATTAGAGGCCCACACTTGGAATCGGGCAACATCGAAATCAGCCAGGATCAGAATAGGCTGATATTTGTTCCAGTCAAGAAACTGGCTATTGGCCAATTCATTGTTTTTATTTTGGATGATGCAATTTTAGGACAGAAATAACATAAGGCTGGTAAGTGCACTCATGCAATTGGTCTTTTGACCATTTGGCAGGGAAAGAAATCGGAAAAATAAAGATTGCTGATCAGTGTATCCCTACTTGTCAGTGTAGATACACATTGATCAGGAATTTTTATTAAACCCATCTTACCTGCCTTATCACTGGCGACACGTTCAGAGATGTGATGCTGTCCCCATTACCTCATTAACTGGAGCATGTGCATGTTCATGGTGTCTGAGCATACCAGCATAATAAATCATACCAGCAAAACCTATCGTGAGAAACTGGGGCTTTCTGTGTGCAGCTCTGTTTTCTGTCATGACACGTGTGTGATTCTGCCTTTATTACACACACATTCCAAATGGAATTCAGAACGCTAACTGCTCATTACTGAGCTGTTTCATCACAGTAACAATAAGATGTGAACGAAACGTGCCTTTGTTCAACACTGTCTTTTTCAACAGTAAAACAGTCAGCATTCTATATATTTTATTCATAAAAGTGAAAGTTAAACCACAATCTTTTGGCCTCGACACTGAAGAGAGTCTAAAGAGAAGGTCTATGTGTTAAATGGGCATCTTTACCCGAAGACAGGAGGAGGAGATGAAAAATACTATTTTATCGGTTAATACTGTTTCCTCTGCCCTCTCATGACTGGGTACATGATGCCAAAAAATCAGAAAACATTATACAGGCAGTCAAATACCATGGGGGAAGTATAAAAACAAGTTTCATTTGTCTTTTAAATGATATAATAAATTATGTTCAATGCACATGAACTAAAAAAGGTTTTTAAAAAAGTACATGATTTTGGAATGTGGAATTTGATTGCGACATCATGCCACTAATGAACCTTTGGGCCAAAGTCCCAATAATTGTGGTGATGCAGTGTTTTCCAACCCTGGCCCTGGAGGCACACTGCCATGCAAGTTTAAATACTTTCATCTCCTCATCTCCTCATTAATAAACCCTTACTGAGTTGTTGTGGGTGTGCAGGGTAGACATTTGAATGTGCAGGGCAGGGGTTGGGAAACACCACAGTAAAGTGATACGGCAGACATAATATCCAACTGCAAACTGTGACACATTCCTACCCTTCTAGAATATACTAGCTGTATGACTAACAGCCAATTGAATGTACAGTATTACTCAGGGATATCTGGTTGTACTGTATAGAGTGTAATAGAACTGTAAAATAGAATAGTTGAATATAATGAAAAAAGGAGAGTGAACAACGAAGAGGAGAGAAACAGGAGTGTGAAAGAACGTCTCACCATTGACTCGGCGATGAGCAGCAGGAGGACGGCCTCTTCCACCACGTCCTGCGGACAGAACGCTCTGCTCCCCGGGAAACAGGAAGGGGACAGGACACGTCATGCAGGTGTGTGTGAGTGTGTTTGAGCATGTGTGTCCAGTTACATGTGTGAGTCTGCAACAGAGAGGTGCTCTTCTGGTATCATGGAAAACTGTAGCCTACTCTCAGGTGTCTGACACATAGCAGCTATTGTTCCTCTAAGCCACTGTGGGCCAGTTCCTATCTCTCCTTTTAGCCTCCTGTCTTCCTGCCTGCGTCCTCTGCTTTGGGGATACTTGAGCCTCTGAAAATAAAGGTAATATTACATTTATTTTCATGAGCTTGCTGACAAATTCATGATTTTCATGCTCCCTGACAGATGCTTGCATTTTGTCTTTAACGTCCATTTAACTAAACATATTCTAAACATACTTTAATGTTGGGCGGAGTAGATTTACACCCTTGTTGTGGTTTGGGTGGGAAATTATTTCATTTATTATTAATAATGGAGTCTCAGTCACTTTCAGTTTTCTTTTGTCCTGAGCTTGCTGACAAATTCATGATTTCACTTTGCCTCATAAACCCTCACGAGGGTATGCAGTTAGCTGGTGATTAGTGAACCATTTTTATAGTATGGGACATTATGCTGCTGAAAAAGGCAGCTGCCATTAGGCAATGTTGTTGCCATGCATGGGCATACTTGGTCTGCAACAATGTTGAGGTAGGTGGTTTATATCAAAGTAACATCCACATTTATGTCAGGACCCAAGGTTTCCCAGTAGAACACTGCCCAGAGCAACACACTGCCTCTACCAGCTTGCCTTCTTCCTATAGTACATCCTGGTGGTCCACATGATGTAAAAAAATGTGCTTCTTTAGATTAGGCCACTTTCTTCCATGGCCTAAATTGGCATTTCTGGTGCTAGACAGGGGTAAACATGGGCACTCATGACACCTCAGCCCTATAGGCAGCAACCAGTCACGTGTGGTGTGTTCTGACACCTCTCTATCACCGTCAACATAAACATTTTCAACTTAATGTGCTACAGCAGCTCTTCTGTGGGCTTAGACTGCATGGGACCCATGACCCTGTCGCCAATTTGTTGGTTGTCATTCCTTGGACCCTGCTTGGTACTAACCAGTGCATACCAGGAACACTCCACCAGACACAATGTTTTCAGATGCTCTGAACCTGTCATCCAGCCATCAAGATTTAGCCCAAAAACTCAAAGTCTGTTTATTGTTTTACTAGGTAGTTTGTTAATAATTTGAGCATATTAGCTATGGGGCATAATTCAAATAAAGTATGATCAAAAATTTACATGGTGTCATTACAATCCAAAACAAAAACAAAAAATACATATACAGTAAACCCCCATCTCAATGTGGATCAGCAGTCACGGTTTCAGTCCAACACAGATTTTTTTTTTGAGAACCGAACTAATAATTGTTCGCTGAAACCCCAGCGGAAACTGCAGATATCCTCAGCATTTAAAATTTTTTTGTGATGTCTGGGCCTCGTCTGCCTTGCCCACTCGTCCTCGTGCTGGGTTGCTAAGCACGAAGCCCAAACATAAACAACCCAGCACAAGGAGGGGGGTGTGGCAGATGACCCCTGGACGTCACTGCTTTTTTCGTGGCTGTCACGCCTAGTCTGTCTCGGTCATGCCCCCAACAGAGTTCCTCGCCTGCATATTAGGGATTCCCCAGCTCTGGACACGTGAGTAGTACGTCAGAGATAGGCATTTACTAGCGGGGAAATCAGTTATGTGGGAAACTAAGCCCTTGACCATCAGGACAAACCCCGGGCATGAAGAGAGGATGAAACCTCCATTGAAAGCCCAATGGCTGAGGTCCTGGTGGAGATTCCCTCGCAGTACTGTGATCTAACAGAAGTATTTAGTGTGTCTAAGGCCTCCCTCCGCATCGACCATGGGACTGTGCTATTGACCTCCTGCCGGGGAAAGAGCCGCCTCGTTCACACATTTATCCTCTCTCTGAAAAGGACACGAGAGTAATGGAGGTATTTATCTCCGAGGTGCTCCGGCAGGGGTGCATATGTAGGTACTGCTCCCCTGCATCGGCGAGTTCCTTTTTTATTGAAAAGAAGGACGGGGGCCTCAGACCTTGCATCGACTATCGTGGGCTGAATGCGGTCACGGTAAAATATTCGCACCCTCTCCCTGTCATCCCCCCGGCCATCGAGCAGCTCCGTGGGGAGAGTGTATTTTCAAAACTCGACCTACGGAGCGCATATAACCTCATGCATATTAGGGCAGGCGATGAATGGGAAACTACTTTTAGCACCACCTATGGCCATTACCATTATTTAGTAATTCCATATGGCCTGGCGAACGCGCCTTCGTGTTTTCAAGCCTTCATGAATGATGTGTTCAGAGACTGCCTGCAGAAATTCGTTATCGTCTACTTGGACGACATTCTTATTTACTCGAAAAATATGGCTGAACACGTAAGGCACGTTCGCGCAGTTCTCCGTCGCCTGCTTGCACACAAGTTGTATGTCAAAGGCGAGAAGTGTGAGTTTCACGTAACTGAACTCTCATTTCTTGGCTATCGTATAGGCCCTTGGGGGGGGGCGATGGATGAGGGTAAGGTTCAGGCAGTGACCGAATGGCCGGAGCCCACGACGGTGAAAGAATTACAGAGGTTCCTGGGATTTGCGAACTTTTACTGGAGATTTATAAGGAACTTTAGTAGTGAGGCTTACTGAAGGGGAAATCTAAATATATAAAGGTGACGCATTCATACGGCTTAAAGAACTTTTCACCTCAGCCCCGGTATTAAAACTACCAGACCCTGCTAAGCCATTCATGGTGGAGGTAGATGCATCAGAGGTGGGTTTGGGAGCGGTGCTGTCTCAGTACAGTGAGGCCTCTCACAAATTACATCCATGTGCCTTCTTTTCACAGAAGCTAACAGACGCAGAGCGAAACTATGATAAGGCTAACCGAGAACTGCTGCCGGTCAAAGCTGCATTGGAGGAGTGGCGTCATTGGTTGGAGGGAGCGTGACACCCCTTCACTGTGTTCATGGACCACAGGAATTTAGAATACATCTGGCAGGCAAAACGACTCTGCCATAGACAGGTGAGGTGGGCTCTGTTTTTCAGTCGATTTAATTATACTATTACATATCGCCCTGGCACACGTAATGGGAAGGCGTTATTGAGGCGATTCCCAGTGCCAGAAGAACCAGACTGGAACAAGTCCATTATTCCGTCAGCGCTCGTTGTAGCCCCCATTAACTGGGATGTAAATTTGGAAATCGAGCAGCTGAATTCTCACAAGGCTGTTCCACAAGAAATGTCCTGAAAACAAAAGGTTTATGCCAGAGGTGTTAAGAGCTAAAGTGATAGAATGGGCACATAACACACCTGTTACAGGTCACCCAGGAGTCCACCACACAGTAGAGGTGTTGAATCGGGAGTACTGGTGGCCTTCTATGCGGGCAGATGTGGAGAGGATTGTTAGGTCCTGTGTCAGTTGCCCGCCAGTAAATGAATGCCCCCGCCGGTACCACAGAGGCTGTGGTCCCACATCGCAGTGAACTTTGCAACAGACCTTCCGGTATCACAAGGGTACACTGTAGTATTAGTGGTAGTGGACAGTTTTTCGAAGGGGGTCTGGTTCCTCCCATTTGCTTCTCTACCCACTGCCTTAGAATAGCCGAGGCTCTGTTTCAGGCCGTGTTTTTGCCCTATGGCATCCCAGACGACATCCTTTTTGACCAAGGTCTCCAGTTTATTTCCTGCATTTGGGTGACATTTTTAAGAAACTGGGGGCTACTGTCAGCCTGACCTCAGGTTATCATCCTGTTTCAAATGGTCAGGCTGAATGGTCGGTGCAGGAATTGAGTCAGTTCCTCCGGGCTTATTGCCATGGGTAACAGCATGACTGGGCACGGTTCCTCAGCTGGGCGGAGTATGCCCGGAACTCTTTGCGTCACTCCGCGACCGGTCTAACGCCCTTTGAGTGTGTGCTCAGGCATTAGCCCTCGCTCTGTCCCTGGGACGGAGAGTCTACGGACGTGCCAGAAGTAGATCACCGGTACCGCAGGCAGAGCGGCTGTGGGAGAGAGCACACACGTCCATCAGCAGAGCGGTTGGTCGGTTCAAGAGGTTCACTGATCGACGACACCGAATTATCGATGACACCGAATTATCATATCGCTCAGGGAGGCACCGAATTATCAAGTAGGGGATAGGGTTTGGCTCTCCACTCGGGACCTCCAATTGAAGTTGCCAGTTATCCCCTAAATTCGAGGGCTAAATTATGATCGTGAAACAGGTGAACCCTGCTGCATATGAGTTAAGGTTCCCAGAATGCACCCTGTATTTCACGTGTCTCACTTCAAGCCAGCCGTAGCGGGACCGTTGGATGGAAGAGAACACTCCCCGAGGCAATTGAGATCGAGTGAGCTCTGGCTTTCAGAGTCAGCTGGCTCTTGGACTCTCTGAGACGTCGAGGGGGCCTCCAGTACCTAGTAGACTGGGAAGACGCCTCGTTCACACGGTCCCGAGGAGGTCCCCAGGAGCTGGGTTCCGGCCCGAGACGTCATCAGTCAGGAACTGAAAGATGATTTTCATGGATGCAGTCCGGATCGCCCGGCTCCTTGCATTCGGGAGCGTCCTGCACAGGGACTGGGGATAGTGGGCAGACCCGGTTGCCATGGACATCCTTGTGTGACTTCGAAGGGTGTCGGGGTTGACCTTCGCCCCTCCCTAGAAGCCGGTCCTGGGGGGGGAGTACTGTCGCGCCTATTCCATCTTGGTCACGCCGCCAACAGAGCTCCTCGTCTGCGTATTAGGGGTTCCCCAGCTCTGGACACGTGAGTAGTACGTCAGAGATTGCTGTGTGTGTGTGTGTGTGTGATCCTTGGGTACCTAGGCAACCCAGGTGGAGTGAGTAATGTAATTAGCATGGGACCTGGGTTGCTAGGTGCCTGAGGACAAGTCCATCTGTTTTCTGTTTCAGTAAAAGGCTGTAGTTATTGTCTGTGTCGTATGATTGGTTGAGTGAGTGTGTGTGTTTAAATGGTCACACTGGCACTTTGGGACGGACTCTCCAGTGGCAGTGGAGAGACAAAGCCACCAACCCAAGCATTGTTCAGCCGTAGCGGTTGGAATCATCTAGAGCTGGGCAAACTCGTGGTCCGACTCATCTCTGTGTGTCTCCCTTCATTTGTTTTCCTGCAGGCGTGAACACTCGAGCTCCTCATGCGGAGAGAATCTCCACAGTGTGGAGTGATTGGAGAGAGAGGATTTCGTCTGGAAAGAAGTTCCTCCAGAATTCCAGTATACCTCTTCTGCAGTTGTGTGTGTGTGCAAGCCGTATAGGCTAACTGTATATAGTATTGTCATTAACACCCACTGAACCAAAGCGTCCTTGACAGTGGGAATATAAACATTTCACACATTTAAGTGCTAAATTATAAAGAAAAATATAATTTACTACTTTTGTAACATAAATATTAACGTAAATTCAGCTATATTTCCATATAAAAATAACTATACATTTTTTGGTACCATCCAGAGAACACAAAGAAAGTGCGCCTTGGGATGGAGAAATGCCGCTGTACTCAGAGACGGGAAGTTTGTAAGTAGCCAGTCCGATAACGCTATTTATTTCTCCTTGCTTCTGATTGGCTGCTGCCCTTTGACGCAGCTGCAGTCCAGAATGTGGAGCGTCTCGAGTGTTCTCATGTTTTTCATTTTGTTCTTCTGAAAGCCCTGTATTTTTATTACTGTAAATTAAATGAACGTATTACTGTATTTACCTTCTTATACCAAAGAAAACGACAGCACCTAGCAAAGCAAATGCACATGCATGGATTACACTACAGGCTATGCAGGGGTAATATCGGTATTTACATTCTAGCACTGCTAGAGCGTAAACTGTAGTGTAAAAATACGGGTTTCCCTTTACATTTGCTTTCAGGGTAATGTATTAAACTGAGTTTAAAATGAAATTAAAGTGTTTTGGAAGCATATTTGGGGGCATATTTAGGGTTTACACTATAAAAATAGGCATTTTTAGGCATTGTTTTACCACATCACAACAACACGGTTGTTCTCTATACACGGGTGCTCTTGGAATGTACTGCACATTCAATTACATTTTTGTAAGGAGGATCTGTGACCTGCCTGCTCAGGTTAATAGTGAATATCTGCCTGTGATCCTCTTTCCTTTTGTTGAACTAAATTTCTCAATTCGTTTCATTTCAGTCTCTTTTCCTTTTCCAAGTCAGAGATAAAGTTACACAGCACTATATTCACAGGTAAGAGAAAATCCTGCTGCCTCACTAATCCTCAAAAAGAAATGTGCAGATTCCACATCCTTGTTTGTATTCTTTTTCTACATCCTGTATTTATCTGTCTTCCTTTCCTTTCTGCTAGTAAACACTTAGCCACAAATAATATGACAGAAATGGATTTAACAGTAGGGGATGGAGCCAAGTCCGCAGGAGGGAGCGAGAGAGAATGTGTGTGTGTATGTGTGTGTGTGTGTTGTATGTGTGTGCGCGTTTATACATATTCAAGGACAAAAATGCCCTGACTTTGAAGAAAGATCTGAGAAAAACAGGGTCAACCTACAATGGACAAGCCTTTCTTCACAAAAGCTGCATTTTTTTAGCTAAAAGAGTAAAACTGTTTTTTTACTTAATGAAGTTAAATGGTTTGACTTGCTAGAGGTTTATGGTTCGGCTTACAAAGGTCTTATAATTCTTTTGCAAATGCATTTTCTTCCTTATTTTTTAACATAATAAAAATATCCACAAATTTATATTGTGTAAACATTTCTTGATGGAAATTGTTACAATGACATACATTACTTTTTTTCCCACCTCCTGCATTAAGATTTGTCACCATAACAACAATCCATATCAATGGTTATAGGACACTGACTACCCCATGTCCTGAAAGAGTATAAAAAACAACGTGTGTGTGTGTGTGTGTGTGTGTGTCTGACCCCTCAGTGTTGTAGCGCTGTGGTGGTCTGGAGGAGGGATAGATGGCATCTTTTGGATGGGTGGCCCCTTCCATGTGCAGCCAGGCAGGGGGTGGGGGGGACAACGGCCCCCAGTAACTGTCTTCACTGACCGAGCTCAGCAAAACTTCTGCTAGTTTCCTTGATACTCCCTGCACAATAACAACAGAGTGTGCGTAAGAGAAAGGAAATGCCTCACTGAAGAAAATGTTTGTGTCATCTATTATTGGAGTGACCGTTAGTCCCAGTGACCTCTCACCTTCCGAAAGCTCTGAGAGCCACGACACTCCACTACTCTTAAAACTCGACGCAGTTGGTGAGTCCCTTGAGCCAAGTGACTATTACATACACACACACACACAATGACAGAAGATAGGATTGAGCGATATGAGGACAGAACAGGTTAAAATAGAGCACTCCTCAAGTGAATACAGAAGGAAAAGCCAAGAATAGCATTGATGACTTCAGTGTCTGATCACAAGACAAGCCCTGCTGTGAAGGCTATGAATGAAACAGGTGCGGCATATTGATAAGAGAGAAAGAACTACAGAGCTTTACTGCCCTCTGGTGTACAGTAGACAAAATATGCCAAAATACAAGCAAGTAATAGCCCCAAACCCTACAGTGCTTTCCACAGAGGACCACTGACACATTATGTACAATGGTCATTGCTCAGATCAAGTAAGAAAAGTTTATTTATATAGCACATTATCATACATAGAAGGTCATTCAATGTGCTTTACAGCAATGGGAATTAAAATCAGGATAAATAAAAATTAGAGAAAAATAAAACAAGATAATGAGAGGGGTAAAAGAAGTAAAAGAATCCATAAAAAGAACAATTTTAAAGGAACAGTTTGTCTAAATAAATAAATTGCTTGATTTTACTCTCAGCCCAGCCAAGACATTATATTAGCAGTATTAGAAACTGAGCTGTGGGTCTAACAACATAAGAAACAACATAAGAAAGTGTATTTAGGCAGCTGGTGATGATTTAAAGACATACGCGCGCACACACACACACACACACACACACACACACACACACACACACACACACACACACACTCACCCTTTGTGCAGCAGACACAGATATGCGCTCTGGAGAGCAGCCTGCAAGAAGTAACCCGGGTCCATCTCTACTGGAGGAGCTGACACACTGCTTTTGGCTGTTTTGGCGCTTGGTGTACTAACAGTCTATTCAAGCAAAAACATACTTTTAAATGCTGAACGATCAACAAGAGATTAGATCTTTAATAAATGTCTTGTTGCACACACACACACACACACACACACACATACACACTAACAAATATCAGTTATATACACATCATGATATATCAGCAGAGTGTGTTGGATCCCAAACATGAAAAAAGTGCTTTTTTCATATGTGCACATTATTCCGATTTATGTGGAAACAGTGCATAACTGAATCAAGCACATGGCTTCCTTATTTCACTGCAACAGATTCAACCCAATTTAACCAATTACGATAACCTTTAAATGTTGGGTCAAAGAGTAGTTAAAGCCAATTTCTTTTAGTAAAAATCAAAGCTTTTTGTAAATGACATCACTTGTGTGGTCAGTTCAGCGAATGGAGCAACCCTTTTGGCTCGACTTTGCTTTGTTAGTTAAGGTTTAATAAGTCCTGCTAGTAAGATTGTGGGTTATTAGGATTAGATAGCGCCAAACTAACAAAGATGAGTCTTAACTTTCCCACACTGGGTACCAAACTGCCCACACTCCTTTCATCAAAAATATACAGACATGTCTCTCCCATTTTTTTACATTTTTGTAATTTAAGTAGAGGTGGAGTTGTCTGGAATTAGTAGGGTCTTATTACTTAAAAAACACACACACACACACATACACACATACACACACACACACACACACACACACACACACACACACACACTCACACACGCACACACCTTGTCTAGCTCCTGCAGGTAGAGCAGTGCAGTATCACAGGCTCTGAGATAACAGGACAAACATTCCTCTTCTCTCTCAGAGAGGCGAACGCGGGAGGCAGCAGACATGGTCTGATGGTCCAGAGACAGACCTGCACACACGCATAGAAACACATGCTTACACACATACAGCAACAAACACAGACTGTTGAAACTGCACGCATGCAGCACTGCAACTGAGCACTACCTATTCACTGGAGAAGTAATACGAAAGAAGAGATGAAGAGAGTGTAACTCTACTTGATCACAGTGAAAGATAAGAAACCCTGACAAGATCCTGTCCATGTAGACAACAATTGGTAGGACTTTCCCACATCCCTCTGTCCCTGTGTGAGAGGGGGTCTGGACCTCCAGCAGATCTCTGGCATGGGAAGTTGCTGAAGTCATTAATAAACAAATAAATCTGCGGTGGACCTCCTAGGCAGCAGGAAGAGAGCAGGGGAGCAGACGCCAGCCGTAATCAAATAAGGGAACAACTGCCAATACAGTAGAGACCGAAGACAAACAGATAATTCATCTGCACTTCCCCACCGTACTGCCTGTGCAGCTCTGCACACCAACTGAGCAACAGAAACACCAGAAAGACCGTCCACAGATGAGGTCCCTTAACCCCAGCCAGATATGCTAAATTTATAAACAACATGTCCCACATGTAATGTAACCACTATGCCAGTTAAAGAATACTACATTCGTCTAAGATAAGACAGATAACAGAGAACTTTATTCATCCCAAAGAAAATTCTTTTGTCATTAGCATGCTCAGCGCAACAAGAAAGAAAAAAAACAATAAGACAATAGTTTTTTTTTTAAGTAGAAAATAAACAACAGTGCAACACAACGGCGAGAACATTACTGTAACAATAACTGTGTGATAACAGTCTACATTATGCAGGCAAAACAGCATCAAGCCATCTTCATGCATTCTGGTGATCCAGGAAAACATAACAAATGCGACACAAGCACGCAAGCGAAGTGTTGGCCATTGGTTGCCATCAAGCTGTTATTAAGCTCCTGTGGCAACAGTTGCCCACAGTTTTTATGGTGTGCACCATTGGCTCTAGTTACTTGTTGTCTCTGCTGTTTCAGAAGACTGGCCATGCTGAATTGGTGTCGGCATGAATCATTTTCTGATTGGCTGGTCAGCCAATGAGCCCATGAGAAGAGAAACAAAAGCAAGCAAAGAAAATCAAGCATACTACAGTCTTAAGGCTAAGACTGCTTGCAGCCTAATAGAGTGCAAGGTAACCTTTTAATCTGAACCCTGATTTGTACTTTTGGCCTTTGGCTCAACACAAACATTACACTGAAATGTGTGATGTGACTTCAAGACACAAAGCATGGGAAGTCCTAGAGCTACAACGGGGGCTGTCTTTTCACAAGACTAGAGTAACGTTAACTCACGCTGTGCGGCATCTGCTGCACCTACTGCTAGTGGAGGCCTCGGTCTGGCATGCTAGAAAGCTTCTGTGAAGGTCTGCTTCCATCTCTTTACATTGCCAGAGAGAGTGTACGAGCAGAGTACTCCAGTACAGGTTTGGAGGATGTGTGTTCATTATCATGCGGCGGTGACTGATGTTTTCCAGCAGCCAGTAGCCAGACACATGGCACCACGCTCGCAGAGCTTATAGTCATTACTTGGTAAGGTCAGAAGTTTGAAAATGTGTGCTTCTGTTCGACTGCTTAGCGAGCTTCAGAGCACCCAGTGTCCTCCATTGTGTACAGTTAGCTGAATTAACTGTACACAATGGAGGACACTGGAAAATGATAATCATTATTGAGGAACACAAAACTTCCTTTTTTGAGGGAGGTCATTTCCTAAAATCAGTTGCAAGTTATACGGTGTGTGTGCATGAAGTAAAAGGAAATCGTGTTGCTACACACACAGTTCCAAATACGCATTCAAGCCAACTTGTCTTTAAATTTAAGACTCTGAACCAGCTATATATAGCCCTTTTCCGACAGACAGTGACGCCAATCTCTACATTTTTAGCTATTCCTTCCTGTTCTCAGGGCTATCCATTTTATTTTCAAGTTCTGAAGGTCACGCCACAAGATGTTCTTATCTCAAATGTCATGTCCTGTGGTGGTACATGGTTGATTTCCCAGTCTGAAACCAGTGTGAGCATACCTGAGGCAGACGCTAATCTTTGGAAAGGAAAGGTTCCAAAGAAACCTGCTGCACTGCATTTAAACAACCCAAGCTGAGGAGTTTCAGGGACATATATGGAAATGTTGTTCCAGACTCCTACATTAGACTCAAAACCTTCGGGTCACCCAAGTTTAGCCAGTCATGGCGCAGCAAGACCGCCGACTGTTTGGAAGAGTGCTTTGCTGATTGGGAACTCTGCCATTTTACAGACCTAATTAGTGCAAGATGGAATACTGGCCACGTTGCCAGGTGTCATCCCATCTAAACAGTGCTCGGTTTTCTTTAATCAGAAATACTACCGGTGGCAACTTGGATGAGGGTTTCTCTAAACACACTCGTTGGATGGGCATTGTGATGAAGGAGGCAGCCCTAGTACAAATAATCAAATACAGCATGTAGCCTTTACCCCGTGAGTAGGTATGCGTAATTGGATTTTATTAACCTTGTAATCAACTTTGTGTTAGGATTCCATCCCGCAGTGCAAGCAAAACCTGAGCCCTGAATGCAAACTCATGAGTCAGTTCTGAGTGATTTGTACCTTTGATGACGAAGGCCTCTGCCAGCAGGCGCAGATGGTAAATGGGCTGTTCATCACGAGTGAATTCCTCAATGCCAGCTCGGGCACACATGCCCTGGGCGTCCCGATAGTGACCCTGTACGTAGTGCACTTTCGCCAGCAGGAGGAGAGCCTCATTCAGGTACCGAGGCTGTAAAGACACAGACACAGGCACTGAACCATGGATGTCCAATTCTAGGAGCGCCAGGGTTCAGCACAGTTTGGGGGTCTTTATGCTAAAAACTTCTGAATCTAGTAACGACCTGCTGAGATTTGTCATGTGTGCTTGACCAGGGAAATCACCAAAATTACACTGAACTTTCATGACTGGAGCTGGACGCCTCTGCACTAGACAGTCGAGGTTAGTAGGCCACTAGTCCACCAAGACACCCTTAATTCTCAGATGTTCTTTGGTCCATTAAACTCTAAAGGCTACCGCGCACCACTCAATAAGCTTTTCATTCTCAGCTTATCGGAAATAAAGAAATATTAACTGCACATTTAATACATTTGATACACTTACCACATTTAGTCTCTGCAAACTCAAAGGACATAGAGGTGTATTGAATGAACTGTATTTGTATTGATTTACTACGTGTTACAACTAGTGCCATGGGGTTATGCTCAGGCAGAGGTTGTACAGATTTCATTTAGTTGTAGGCACACCAGTAGCTTTATGCTGCTGTAAAAAGCTCTCATGTGACTTGAACTAATGTTAGTCTAATGAGAACAGTGTGACCTGACTTTCAAAAACTTTAAGCCTGATTCACAGTCACATCTGATGAAACCTGCTGTTAGGCCTGTGTTTTAGGCCCACGCTTATGTTGTGAATAATCTCTCAATGCACACAGTAAACTTCATAGTGGTTAAAGTTAAATGCAGCTTAAACGGTGAAACAATGTCCATCTGAGGGGTGGGAGTTTTTAGCTCCATTCCACTGAATTTGAATCCAGCCACATTAACTGTAGCCAGACTAATGATAGACTCTTAGAAGAAATTAACTCTCATTATCATCTCTGTAAAACCCCCGTAGAAGTGAATGACTTTCAGCACAAAAATGTTGGTGCAGCTCACAATTTTTACAGGTAAGCCAGGGAGTGACATGATGATTTACAAGTTCATTAATTAAAGTTTAGAAGAATGGCTCTCTCTGTTCTTTTTAGTCTTTCTCTACTTTTTTGGGCTTTTCTCTCTACCTCTTAGCCTTACGGCCCAATGTGCAACCTAGTTTTATCTATGCTCTGTGGTGACCCTGCATAATTGGCATTACTTGCTTACTGTAGAACCGCCAGTGCCGCCTAATGCTTCATTTAAAACAATCTACTCACACGTTTGTCATCATAATGACAATACAAGGCGTTTCCCTCTGGAAAAACTAACAGTCTAATGGTAGACTCTACTTCTGCTTTTTTCAGACCTATTGTGCACGTGTTAGGACAGAAAATGAGATCTTGTACGGAAAATAAGAGCTATAAAAGAATACAAAAGAACAACCACCCATTTGTTGACATAATATTCGCACATTAGGGTACAGGAGAAGAACAAACATTGCCTGCAAGTGGTCAAATTTAGCAGTTTGTCAGAATTGAGGATGTTGTGTAGATGGTGCAAAGTACACTTATATTAGTGGGAGTGCCAGAGGTAATACATAAATACTAGTTCAATCACAGGCAAAGAACAAAAGGCTTGGGTGTAGAAAGGATGGGCAGTTGATGAGGATTTTGGTCTACTGTTAACATGGCATGGATATGGTCAGACTCAGGCCCATACATACCTTACACTGTTAAAAATAAAGGTGCCAAACTGGGCTCTTTAAAGTGACACCATAGAAGAGCCACTTTTGGTTCCCTAAGGAATGTGGATCCATACGTAATCCAAATACTATCTTTTTGTGTGTTTGTTTTTTTTTCAACCAATGGAACATATTTCTTAGAACTGCAAAATAGAAACTTTTATTTTAAGGTTGTATTATGTATCATGACCATCAGACAGTATTGTTAAAAACGCTTAATGAAGAGTAAATCATACATCTCGGAAAAAATGGTTTCATATCTTGCTCAATCTTACATACACATGAAACTGAGAAAATGTGACACTGGCACACACCTCCAGACGTCCTCTGCTCAGAAGGCTGTCGAGGTGGGCTTTGGCTTTGGCTAGTTTAGGCTGAGTGTGTTCAGACAGGGGTGTTGAGTTCTTCAGTAAAGCCATGTTCTCCAGCAGACACTCCTCCAACAGAGACTCCGCCAAAAGCAGGGTCCCATAGTCATCTTCACACACCATGGAGAGGGAGAGAGAGAGAGAGAAGGGCAGTCCAAATCATAATTCTGTACTGAATTAAGGGTATCTTCAAAAAACCTGAGGTAAGAATGTAGACATCAGACAATAATATGACAATAGATTATATGGACTATCTGGCAAAGAACTATATGGGTATTTTTTTTTTTCATATATAGGCTCATTAACACATATACAGTATACTGTTTTCCTTTTTTGCGAACATGTTGGAAATGCACCAACAAAATAGTAACGCTACATTTAAGCAAGAATATGAAAATAAGCAAATACAATAAGCTTTTGACATAACAGGCTTACAATAAACAATACAGTACACACACTCAATACTACACGTTGTATAATCCATGCATTGTTTGGTACTGATGATACCTACGATATACACAACAAAACATGACTGTTGTGTAATTTACCATTATAATGAGAATCACGTTTCCTACTCAAAGGAAGCTACAGTCTTTGTGCATGTTTCCCTTTATATGTTGCAGGTCCAAGACTGATTCCTAGTTTTCCAGGGTTCATAGTTTTCCTTGTTCCGTGTTTCTACAGTATCACCCACAAGTATTTGCCTTCCTTTTTCCAAGCTATTCTACACATCCCTGTATAGAGTGTCAGCACATTTGTATGCACAGTAGTTACTTGTTTCTCTGGTTTCCTTAGTATGGATTATCCTGCATTATCCTGTATTTGCCTGTGCCCTGACCCCTTCTATGAACTTTGATCACAATCACTGGAAAAGTTCAAACAAACACACACTACAGTGCATCCTAAACCCCATGACATATTATGTTATGACAGTGTATCAAATAAAATAAAAATCAAATCAAATAAAAAGGTGTCAAATCCCTTTAATAAAGATTCAACAATATATTCAGTTATAATACATTAAAAAAGTTAAATATTCAGAATATGTATTGATTAGGCACATAGGAAAAACTCCACTTTTGTCATTTTTACTTAGCTCACAAATTTCCCGTGTCATTATTTTCATTTCATGAGTTTTCTCCATGTCATTCTTCTGTTGTTTCATTAAAAAAAGTGCTGATCATTTAATTGAAGTTCTGAACTTTATTTGTTCTCCCAGTAGTGTATAATGAATACAGTTTTATTTGGACATAATTTATTCTTTCAGGCATATGAACACGGTTTTTCCTTTTTATCCTTTTTTATTTTTCATTTTAGTCCTTTTTTAAGCAGCCATCAAATGAATACAATTTTTGCCTGTTTTGGACATCACACTGTTGAACTTAGTATTTTTTCTTCAGTATCACTGATGGAATATGTTCATCTTTGTGGCGAGGTGTCAATTGTTTTCTCAGCAGTTCTCAGCACCTCATTGCTCGCTAGCAGCTCAACAGTGTCACAACATTTCAAACACAGTGAGCCAAAGTTCCAAGAGAAAAGTTATGGAGAAACAATATTTGTTGCATTATTTAAAAAAAAAAATCATTTTGCCAATTGGGAGTCCGAAGAAAAAGAAAAGTGGGACATTGTATCTGACAAATAGAGACAGCATTTTACCCTTTGGATGTCCATACTCAGGATACTGATTCCTTCAAAGAGATCTCAAAAAGAGATTTATCAGTCTACTCAAGCTTTAGAATTGTAGAATTGTCACTGTTATTCTTTCCGTCTAACAGGTCTGTCTGATAAGCAGGTTTGCAACAGACATTATTGTGATTTAAAAATAATAAACACACATTCATGATATTTTTCAAAGCCTGTGTATTAATACTCAGATGGCAAGTCATGAAAACATATTCTCCTAAAAAACTTTTCAAATGTAACACGTACTGAATACAGATACATCACTTCTTTAGTCTGAATCCATTCATTCCAGTCCCAAACTTGTTTACATTTTTGTTTTGTAGAGTTTGTGCTGTGACCATCTGTGTGCACTGAACATATCAGAGCCAATAGACTTGATTCCAGATCAGTACCCAGAAACTGTTTCCTTGCAAAGAGATCAAAAAGAGAATTGGCCACCTGCAATTGGTTGTGCTAGACATTATCAGCTCTGATAGGGAAAGCACTTCTCATCAGGTTGCTATGCTTTTTTTCCAAGATAGCATGAGACTGAGATAGAACCATAATGTTCTAATGGTCCTTAATGACTTCACTTGTATTTGCTTTGGCATAAATATGAAGCCGGTCCAGACGACACTTTAAAATGTTCCTTTTCCTTTCTCAGGTCTCTTGTAAACACATTGTCAATTAAGTGTTTCCTGTTTGGTCCAAGATTTCGCACTCCTCCACTGAACTCTGGCTTATGTGGTGAAGCAGACACCTCGGTGTGTTGCATTTCAAATTAATGTCTACTATCTCACACATTTTTACAAGAGACATTTGACAGCTGTATGAAGATAAATAAGATGATAAAAAAAGCCGCTTTCCTACTTTCGGTTTTGTTAGTGATAGGGTGTATTATTCTAGAGATGACAGTCACGTATAGTACTAGAATGAATACGAGCTCAGCAATGAGAACAGGCTGCTCAAACACTATTCTCAGTAGTCAAGCAGGTGTTTATTGTCCTTTCAGCCATCTACACGGAACGCCATGTAATAAAACAGCATTCCTCCATGACCATGAAGCAAGGCTTTAAAATGCAAGAGCAAACAATCCAATAGTACAGGACACAACAGCATAGGATGCAGCCCATAAAAACCAAAAACAGTTTACGTGCTGTTTACATTTACATGCATATAATCTGCTTGTCATTTCATGGCATTAGGTTCTCCGTATTGATCCTATCATTACTCAGATATGTCTTATACAGCAATTTGCACCTGTTTTCACTTACAAAGCACTACGCCATCTTCTTGTATCAAATTTTCAGCTAGTCTATATTTACATATGATATTTACATTTGTTGACTTGTAATTTTATAAGTCTCTAGTTTATTTATTTTCATTATATGTTATTGCATTGCATGCTGTACATGCATAACTGTGTGTATAAATGTAACAGATAATGAACATCTTGAATATAGTACTGTGTCGGATACAGTATTCAAGCACCAGAGTAACTGAATATGCAAAAAGTGGAAAGATTTATGAGGTAAGGAATAACAACCATGAACCATGGAAGGTCCAGATAAATAAAGGGAATGGTATGCTGTGAGCTTGTTGATGTGGTGGTGCAATTCGGGTGTGATTCTTCTCTCTAGGGGAACAGTTTGAGTGCGTACGTGTGTTTGTGTCTTCAGGGAAAAGGAGCGGTTCAGTCCAGGAGAATGTTTGCATGTGGGGAGTACAGTTCTGAGGAGTCTGATGGCCTGGGGGATGAAACTGTTTCCCATCCTGGCAGTGAAGGCCCATGTGCTACAGAGCCTTTTTTTCCAGACAGCAGGAGGGAGAAGAGAGAGTGGGAGGGCTGAGCCGGGTCGTCCACAAGGCTGGTGGCTTTGCGGATGCAGTGCGTGCAGTCGCAGTGTGAATGTTCTGGTGTGGACGCAGTTGTTCACTATATACTTTTTGATACTGGTCTTTAAAATAGTGACACCATATGTCACACGCTGCACAATGCTAACCAAACACCAAACGCTTTTTCAACTGTGCGCGTCCTGTCCAGTCACTGTTCCAGATGAGTGTTTCCATGGGTGTATTAATGCAATCCAATAAAAGTATATTATTTTGGTCAGAATAATGCAATCTCTCATTATAGACTGACTAATGTATATTTTATGGGTGGAAGAATCAAATCAATACAGCAGACTACTGCTATATTTTGGTTGAAAACTAGAATGGAGACATGGAAGCCCAAGTAGCGATCCTTATTAATTCAATAATTGTTTCTCTAATGCATTAAATAGACTAATAGGATTTCAAAAGGCATTTTTAGTTCATAGGATAGACCGAGAGTTTTATCCCTTAGTCTTGAGACCAAGGCTTTATCCAGTGGGGTCATCTGTAATGGGGGTTGGACACTGGTGGATGACTGGTCCAGGCAGGAGTCAGGAACACCACTGCTATGCCAACCACTATTCCTGCTTTCTTTCATCTGAAATAGTTTATTTAGGTACAAATAGTAATGTTTTAATGGTTTCAGTGTTGCAATAGGTCATATTACAATACTTAACAAGGCTTTCAAAGTTGTATTGTGGCTCAGGTATGCCGATGGCGTAGCTTAGGGCCTTGGGTATATTTGTATATAGCAAGTTGTATCAGAATGGCAATACAAAGCAGTATTACTAGTACTAATAATTACTAATACTTTGTAATTACTAGTATATTGTTCACACAATGCTTCCCTTGTGAATGTACACCTTAAGGAAGCCAGGTTATGTACAGTAAACAACTTTTGTGTGCTCAATTTCTGCCTGAGGACACTGTAGCCAAACCCTTAGACCATATTAGATTTCGCTTTAAATTTTATGCTTAGAGTAGCTCTAGTAAAAAAAAGGCACAAATCAGTTAACTTTCTTCAATACACTGTAAATCGGCTATGAAAAAAAGATCGGAGGATATCCATTTTAGAATATGAGGAAATTTCAAAATGTTTTTAAGTACAAATTATCATGTCGTCCTTGTCAGTATGGAATAACATTTTAATATTATTGACTAGCCAGAGTCATTTAGAGGAAAACTATATCATGTGTAAGTATAAGGGACAATCACTGTGAACTACAACATGATTTAAAGTCCATAGCAGAAGTAACTGCTGCATCACATGATCAGTTAAGAATGTCTGGAAAGAGTAACCGTTTGTGTGAAGGAAGTGTGTAAAGCAGTCACAGCCACTAAGAGAAACTATTGCTTGTTCATGTTTTTAGGTGTAAACATGAATACTTGCACCTGATATTGTTTAGATAGAAATAAAACATGTTAATGTTTAATACACTGAGACAAAGAACATCCACAGTCATTTATTAAGTGCAGTTTTGAAAAGCTGCGTGTCTCTGAAGCCTTGAAGAGTGGCGATATACTTGTGTCCAGTGGCTTTTGCACTTTGTATTGTTTGGATTATCAACAGGTACTGCAGCGCTGAGGCTAGTCACTGGACCATTATTTACTTTAGCAAGGGCAGTGGTTTCTGTTTGTGTATGTATGCTAGACAATTTCTGGAGTGTGACTGGGTGTGGCGTAACATATACTCAGGTTTAAGTAAGGCAGGTGGGAATGGCACACCCTGGGAGGAACACTCTAAAGATATTTTATTATCATAAATATGACAAATTGCATCACATTGCTTTGCAGTGTGTTTTTCTGGTTTATGGTGGGTTTTGCCAGTACTTCTGCAACACTGACCAGCTGCAGGTTGGCTGAGCATCGGTATTGGGTTTAGTGCAGTGCTATGTGTGAGATATTCAAAACAATCAGGGTGCCTATACTTTTTACGGATGGCTCCTTTTTCATTTTAGAAACATATTGATGTATATTGAGGAAATGTCTTGCTGTAGATCAAGAAAGTGGTATTTATATTTTGTAGATTATGCTTCTTCTACTGTCTTCTTTTGTACTGTCCTCTTTTCTCCCGTAACAATGCAAACTTCCCACATGTGTAAATTGTAAAGGATTATCTTATCTTATTTACTGATTGTCACTGTAAGCCCATCTGAAGCAAAACTCAGTACAGTAACTCCCTTACTGTCTTCTTTGCTGCTGTAACAATGCTAATTTCCCCACACGTGTGAAGTAAAGGGTCATTTTATCTTATTCATTTGCTGCCACTTGCAAGCCCACCTGAAGCAGAACTCAAACTCTGCCTTTATTTCTTATTTGAGATGAAAGGTGGTCATCACTCCCAGTGTTGACTAGCAACTTGAGCTGTCACTGAGAAGTGGGAGCAGCCGCCCATGACAGGAGTTGTCGGCCAGTAAAAGTACAAAGTCCGCACGCTGGGTATGAGGAGTGAACCGTAGTGCAGCAGCGGTGCGGAAAGTGTGCAAACTCACCGTGTTCGTGCACCCGGGCTGCTGCCAGCTGCTCCAGCAGAGGCGGGATCTTGTCCCACTGACACTCGGCACGGCATCGCTCCACCTCAGCCTCCAGCCGGTACTGGGAGAACGAGATCCTGGAGGACATCCCAGCTATCTCCCTGTGCGAGTAGTCTCCCGACACCAGAGGACTGACTGCACACTGAGAGAGAGAGAGAGAGAGAGAGAGAGAGAGAGAGAGAGAGAGACTGAGCATGTGCACACTGGTGGAAGTCTTGTACCGGAGCTGGTGGCAGGTTCTGACTCACGTTGTCTAAGCAGGAGACACTTCTAGCGAATTGAAAGCCAATTCTGCTAGACAAGAACAGTCATGTTTCACACAGGACGGACAGCCCTATGACTGTGGAGCTCTAGGGCATCAAGATCTTAATTCACGATGTGTTTGATTTTACTCACTGTTGTTATAAACTCATTAATTACTGAACAGATAAATATGGTATTAAACATCACAGCGGGAAAAATAAAGGATAGAAGAAAGAAAGAAAGAAAGAAAGAGGAGGGTGGGGGGGGCAACTCCATATTAAAGTCTATGTATTTGAATGCAAGGTCATTGAAGTCCTCGCTGGTTTACTGGTCAGGCTTTTGTCCATATACTTTTGTCCATATACTTTTGTCCATATGGTGTACGTGGACTGCTTGTCCCGGTCTGTAGCCCTTTACATTTTACATATCCACTCTAAATACATTGGTATTAATATATTAACAACTCGATCAGTTAAAGTGGAGGAAATGGGTAGGAACTGCATATCAACATATTTTTTTTCATTCTTAATTGATCTTATTTAACTCACAGTCGTTATAATCTCATTAATTATTGAACAGGTAAATATAATATTAAAGATCACAGTGGGACAAGCTAGAGAGAATGAACGTAGGAGGGAGGGAAGGAAAGAAAGAACCTGTTAGAGAAGTGGGGACGAACTTCATATTAAAGTCTATGCATTTGTATGCAAGTCCTTGTTGGTGCAATGGTCAGGCGTCCCAATACTTTTGTCCATACAGTGTACTGGACTGCTTGTCCTGATGTGCCTGATCTGTAGCCATTTACATTTACACATCCTCTCGAAATGATAACCAAATCAATTAAAATAAAGGAAATGGGCAGGAATAGTGGATCAGGATCACATTTTAAATTCTTAATTTATTTTTATTTAACTCACTGTATTATAATTTATTATTATTAATTATTGAAGAGGTATACAGTAAACCTCCGCTTTTTGCGTTTTCTTTTGTATGCGCTGTCGTTTTCTTTGGTATAAGCAGGTAAATACAGTAAAAAAAAATAATTACATTTACAGTAATAAAAACACAGGGCTTTAAGAAGAACAAAACGAAAAACATGAGAACACTGGAGGCGCTCCATGGGGGAAATTCTGGACTGCAGCTGCACATGCGTCACAGGGCAGCAGCCAATCAGCAGCAAGGATAAATAAATAGTGTTCTCGGATTGGCTACTTTCAAACCTCCCGCCTCTGAGTACTACCAGGGAGGCGTCAAATGGCATCAGCCAATCAGCAGCAAGGAGAAATAAATAGCGTTCTCGGTTTGGCTACATTCAAACCTCCCACCTCTGAGTACAGCAGTACTTCACCATCCCAAGACGAGCTTTCTTTGTGCTCTCTGGACAGTAACAAAACATTTAGTTATTTTTATTTGGAAATGTCATTTTATGAATTTACGTTAAAATTCATGTTACAAACTTAGTAAATTATATTTTTCTTAATAATGCAGCACTAAAATGCATGAAAAATTATATATTGCCACGAAAATGTGACGTCCGGGTCTCGTCTGCCACGCCTCGTCCTCCTGCTGGGTTGTTTATGTTTGGGCTCGGTGCTTAGCAACCCAGCATGAGGACGAGGGGGCGTGACGGACGAGGCCCGGGCGTCACAAATAATGCATACAAATCTGCACTTACCGCATTAGTGTGGGGGTTTCAGCGAAAGAAAGAAAAAAGACAGACAAAAAGAAAGAAAGAAAGAAAGAAAGAAAGAAAGAAGGAAGAAGAAAAGAAAGGAAGAAAGAAAGAAAGAAAGAAAAGAAAGACAGAAAGGAAGAAAGACAAAAAGAAAGAAAGAAACGAAGGAAGGAAGGATGGAAGTAGGAACCTGTCTGTTTCACCTGATTTGTAGCTCATGACCTGATTATATAGGTAGAGCTGACTTGACGTCCAGATCAGTTAAAATAATGAAATGGACAGGAATAGTAGATGTATTTATTATTATGACACAGTCTATGTCTAGTTAATTTTTTTCACTCTTAATGTTTATGAAGGGAAGCAAGACTGTCTCGGTTTGTCCTCAGTGAAGCTCTCCTCTGGTTTGTTAGCTCAGTTACAGGCTTACAGTAATTGCATTAGCAGAGCAGAGGACAGCAGGTTCCACCACACTGCCAGAACAGAGTGAACACAGTCATGATATCATGCTTTAACTGGGTGTCTCTTTTTAAAGAGTGCCTCTTTTTACATATCTAAAATTGGCTGATTGCAAAAACTTCATGTGCTAAAAACGCGCGTTGCGGCGCCTGTTTCCATGACAACATCGCCACCTTGTGGACAAATTGAGAGCAGCTACACTATATGGACAAAAGAATTGGTGCACACCTGTTTTCCAGTGAAGCTCAAACTTAATGCTTCAGCATACTAAGACATTTTGGACAACACCATGCTTCCAACTTTGTGGACATGGTTTGGGGGAGACCCTTTTCTATTTCAGCATGACTGTAATAGAAAAGGACCACGGTCCATAAAGACATGGTTGGATGAGTTCGGTGTGGAAGAACTTGACTGGCCCGCACAGAGCCCTGACCTAAACCCCATTCAACGCCTAGGGGATGAACTGGAACGGAGATTGTGAGCCAGACCTTCTCGTCCAACATCAGTGCTTGATCTCATAAATGCTCTATAGAATGAATGGAGGGGGTACTGTTATTAAAGCAATGTCATTAAAATCGCTGTTGGTGTAATGGTCAGGCGTCCCAATATATTTGTCCATACTTTTGTACAGGACTCCGCTTCACTGGACTTTGCAAAATGGGTCACATCAAGGTTCAGAGTTATATTACACATTTTAAACAAAATATACGTAATATATGTATACGAATTAACACAGTTATATTTACACACATATAAA
>JBBIGA010000146.1:10381992-10407840 GCA_037576975.1 Alestes dentex
ACACACACACACACACACACACACACACACACACACACACACACACACACACACACACACACACACATTTGTTTTTTATACATGGTCAGAAAGTGGGGTAATTTATTTATGTCTCATATGTATTACATTTGTGTATGTATCTATATGTAATAATAATGTTCTATTTTCTATGTAATAACCTCAGAATAAGAAATGGTTTTACTCTTTCTTTTTATTTACACTCTTTCAAACATGGAGCCCTTACAAAAAGTGCTTTACATTTTAGTGGTCTTGACTTTGTGCACAGAATGTTGTCCCAAGAATACACACACACACCCACACACACAAACACACACACACACACACACACACACACTCACACACACTCATATACTCATATTCACCATTTTCACCACATGCTTTTTGAATGGAAATATCTGTGAGACAAACTGTGATTCATTTTATGTTCAGAGAACAGCAGCGTTTCCAGGATCTAATAAACACCACTAATGAAAAAAATGTTTCATCCCGGAGAGAGACAGGCAGTTTGTTCCCTCTCGTATTTCATTTTCTCTTTAGTTTCCAGAGACGCAAAATGAAATGAGAAAGGCTATGATTCAGAAAAAACAAACAAACAAAAAAAAAAAACTTCAACTCACATGTACTGTGGCAGGAGTGGTTTTGGGATTATACCTGCCTGTTACTTTGGGATAGATTTAGCATGTGTTTTCAATTGAGCACAATTCTATATTGCTGTAGTCTACTAGTGCCCATATTTACAGGTAAAAACACAAATATCTGAAGGTCAGAAAACACTTTCTGTCCAGTCTAAAGTAGCCTTGATTCAGTAGCAAACTCTGTGGAATAACTTCTGCTTCTTGACCGGTGTTTTCTAATTACAAAAGGTATGTTGAGATGGGAATTAAAACAGGATCCATATGGTTAATGAATGGTACTTAATGAAAGGTCACTATGAATAGTTGCTAAATGCTTTGAATAAAGCCTGCATACCTCTGAAAGGACTACTTTTACTTTATATCCAATTCATATCTGAAACATTTACCTTGCAGTTCGGACTCATCCAAATTTCTGCAGAGTTAAGGTGTTATGGTGTCAGTTTGGTGTTTTGGGGAAAGGTTGCTCAAAACACAAATTCAGATAAAGGTAATTCCTATAATTTGTTATATTGCCTGGTTTATCTTGACATTTCTCAACGGAGGCCTTTAGAAAAGGCTCAACATGCCTACAGTTTTTACTTCGTTTTCATTCAGTAGAATCATGTTTGTTTTTAAAGTCAGCAAATATTGCAGGACTACTGATTATGTTTTTGTTGGAAGCAATTGAATTACATTCTTGAAATGTCAAACGGAACACGTCAGATTAACCACCAACATAATTAGGAGCTAACAGAATCAGCCAGACATGTTTTGATTTACAATGGGTGAAACCAATTAAATGAGGGAAAACGTCACTCTTGGCCTTCTGGACACTCAAGACATGTAACAAACTGTGAATACACGTGACAGCCTAACCAATCAGTACACCCCAGTAAACAGGGACAAATCCATTTGAGGATGTCTGTACTGAAGAAATCAAGAAATGCTAGAAATGGTAAAATACATGTTTTGATGGGTGTTGCAAGCTTTTCATTAAACATGAAATGTCTTTTTACAGGCTTCGTGTGTCTGTACATAATCTTGAACAACCAAAAGTGTTAATTTACAATGTGAACATGTTACTGGAATCCCATAGTTGCGCAAAGAAATGTTTTTCATTGCTTTTAAGTGAACGTGAAAGTGAAGTGAAAGTGACCATTCTGTCATACATGAACACACCACAGCACACAGTGTGAACAGCACGAAATTCTTCTTCTGCATTTAACCCATTCACCAAGTGAAGTAGCGGCCAGTCACGAACACAGCGCCCGGGGAGCAGTGTGTAGGGACGGTTCCTTGCTCAGGGTACCTCAGAGGTGCTTACCAGTCTTGGGAATCGAACCCACGACTTCCTGATCGCAGGGCGAACGCCCTAACCACTACCAGCTGCCCCAAAATACACTGAAGGTAGGATTCGAGCCCATGACCTCTTGATCCAGAAGCAAGTATCCTACCCACTAGGCCACCATCAACCCATGTTGGCAGAAAACAAAGAAAATAGAAGGTCAAATAATCAAAGTTTGCCACAGACTTTAAGAACTTCACATTATGACTCAAGTTGTGGAAGGACCCTGTAAAACAGATACCCACCATACCAAGAAACTGGAGGGTAAAAATTCTACCCATTATCTAAGTTCAAGACACAAGAAAAGGAGAGGTGCGGGATCTGGATTAAAAGGTGTACCCACATTTCCACGAAATCTGTCAAATAAATTATATGGACAAAAGTGTTGGGACGCCTGACGAACAGTACGAACGGGTGTGACTGAATTAGCAATTTACTTTTTCCTACTCCTTTTTGGACATGTAATACTTAGTGTGTGATTTACTGAGATTTTTGTGTATATTTTTACTACTTTTTTTTATCAGTTGTTTTGTTTGCTTTCTTGTTTATATTTTTCCTTTTTTCGCTGTTCGAAATAAACTAAATTGGATTTGGCTAATTAGCGTGTCTGGCTAGATAACTCTTTTTTGGCACAGTTAACACTAGCCCTGGATTTAGGGAGTCCATTAAACCAACAATGTGAGCACCTCGAAAAATACTGATGAGTTCGGGAGTGAAATTTTGAGGGATGATGTTGAACTGCAGTTTCCAGCAGTTATGTAGTGTGTGTCAAAGTAGGCAGTTCTTCAATACATTAAGTGAAGGTCAGGAGAACTGTAGAACTAACGGAACAACTCCACACTGCCTGTCAGCCGTACATGTGCAGAAGAAGAACTGTCCAGTAACAGTGGGGTACCTAAGCCGCACCAATCCACGTGTTCTGATGTGTTCAGATGCAAAAAACATTAGTACAGCCAGTACATTGGAACAGTGTTGTTGGCCCACTGTGGTGTGCACTGTAGTGTGCAAGGCTGAGGTTTGGCCTGGTCGACTCTAATTAACTTGCAGAAACTGGCAATGCTAACAGCTAACGACCTGGGATCTATAAAAATTTCCCAGCCAGAATTTGGCCATATAAGTTGTGACTCAGATCATATGTGCTTGCTCATAGGCATACACACACACACACGCACACACACAGATATACACATACATACACATGCACACACACACCACGCACCTCTGAAGGTCCAACTTTACAAAGAAGGGAAAAAACTTTCATAATTTATAAAAAGATTCATTACAGTAATTTTCTATTGTTCACCTCAGTTTTTCAGAAAATGCAGAGGTCAAACCATGTTTCAAGTGTGCTTATACAAGGATGTATATACATTTTTTTTCATGAAAATGTCAATCCAGATAGGTCACAAATAAGTAAATGAGTACAGAAACATGATTGCAGATGCTTCAAGGTGTTATTCTCTAGTCATGCTCAGCTGAATGTATTCAGTCGCTGAAGAGTGAAGCTGATCATAAAAGCAAGAGAAAGATATCTCAGTGATTTTGAGAGGGTGTTTATTCTTGGAGCCTAGATAGTAGGTGTTTCAGTCACAAAGATGACAAAATCTACCTTTACGTCTGTGGAAAAGACATCTGTGAATAGGGCTGGAAACTGTGGCTGGAAACATACATTCAATGATTATGATGTTTATGCATTACTGCCTCATCTGAAGAAAAACCAAGAACAATCCATCCACAGCTACAAGGGGATTTTACAATTCAGCTGCAGTGCAGAAACCTCCTATTAGAAAGATGAATGATCGTTTGAGAGTTCAGTGGTGTAAAAAGTATAGAGATGTGGAAAGGTCTACAGAGATGTGGAAAGAAGGGATATGAAAACATTTGAATCATTTTTCACTATATCCGCCACAAGTGAATAACAAGAGAAGGGCCTGTTTGACCGCTACTCTGAGAGGGTTCGGTGGGTCTGTAATGCCATAGTGGCCATTGTGGGTCCACTCATTCCTTTAGAGGGAAAGGTCACTGTAAATCATTACAAAGTTGTTCTGACTGATCACCTTCATCATACAATGAAATATTCTTATCCAGAATCTTGTGGCAGCTGGTGGCCTGGTACTTGGGGAGTTACCCATGTCAACAGAAGACTCTGGGTGTGAATCTCAGGACTGCCAGCGGCACCACTGAGGTAGCCTTGAGCAAGGTACCATCCCCACACGCTGCTCCTTGATTCCTCCAGGATCAATAATTATAGTATATAACATGAAATAAAAAAGCCATGGTCTTTGAGCATATCTGTTGCATTCACCAGACCTTGACCTATGGAACACCTATGGAAGCAATGGGTTAGAGAGCGGTCTCCAAAATCATCAATAAAAAAAACCCAAAACTTTATTGCATTTGCTTTTGAAGAACAGTGTTCCATGGCTCTGGTACAGTTCCAAAGACTTCAGCAGAATTCATGTCAAGGTGGCCCATCACCATACTAAGACCTTTCATGTTACTGTTTCCTTTAAATTGTTATCCTTCCGTATTTAAATCATGTTTCATTCGTTTATTCACTGTACAAACCAAGCTGTCTTTGCCATTTCTAAAACTCTATTGCTGAACACTGTACTTTATATTTAGTATCCTAACTGCTTAACCTCAACAAGTCTGGAACTGTCTTTCTGTCTTGTGAACCTTCTGAATGTGCCAAAATCTAATTTAAACACGACCCAAAGCTTACACTAAAGCATAAAATAAATTACTTTTTTAAAGATTTTTTTTTTGTTTGTTTTAAAATAGGTCCATTTATAACAAAGAACCACAAATATGCATCAGAAATGTTCAAAGCATGTACATGCCCAAAAAGCACACCTTTGTTTTTGTGTTTCTATACCAGTCAACCAATATTTCTTCTCGAGAGACTTTGAAATAACATAAATACAGCATATTTCAAAACGTCCCAGTCTGTTTGACCAAAATCATTCATTACAAGTGACCAGGCTGTGGCGTGACTGTCAACTATTTCAAAACGAACCACAGCACAGCCCTCACTGTGGTGAGTATGTGTGTGTGTATATGTGTCTGTGTTTGTGTGTGTGTGTGTGTGTGTTCACTCCATGTGAGCTCTTGAACGGTTGCAGGATTAATTAGGAAACCCTCCCATCATGCCAACTACCACAACCACACCCTCACAACTACAGCGAGAAGCAATAAACACACGTACACGCACACACACACACACACACACACACACACACACTTTTTTTTAATATCATTCAAGGTCAGAGTGAAAGCAGGCCTGATTTCTCAGCCACAGAACTATAATCAGCACTCAGGCTGCGGGGGAAGGAGGAGTGTGGGTCAATCACTTTCTTCTAACCATTCAAATAAACACAGAGACACAAAAAGCCAGGCATAATTTATTGCTGTCAGTTAGGTTTTTTTTTTTTTTTCATGTATTCATTGTGAGCACAACCAGTTACTTACATCTAATTCAAGTGAGAGCATATATGGGATCCAGACAACCTTGTGGACTCTCCAGGAATTGAACTAGGATGATAAAAAAAATAAAAAAACATTATATAACCGCCAACATCCCAAAGCCCACAGCACGAAAAGATCACACCAACAGATACGCGTATTATTTGCTCTTTGCTTCACTGATGAGCCGCTTCGCTTTTGGTGCAAAATCAGCATTACAGTTCGGTCGGTTCACTGAATCTGGGAGTCTAAAAAAAAGTCTCCTGGTAGTTTCATTTCAAAACCAGACATGTTCCCTTTTCCAGACTACACTCTACAATAAATGGCTGTATGAACCTCTAGTCAAAGTAGAGTCAACACATACGGACTTGTTACCTCAACATACAATTATTTACAGGACAAAATTAAAACATTTTAGTGTAATTAATTTGGTTTTCATCGGAGCAGAACACTGTTTGGATCTAAGTGAATAGATTATATTCACTGAGTTATTAATGAATTCTATAGCACACTGAGAAACCTTAAGGAAATAGTTAGCTTAAAGCTTTAAAGCTGTGAGCTTAAAGTACAAACTGTCAGCTTTAATTTTAGGGGAAATGACATGGCGGACTGTTTAAACTTCCATAAATAACAGGATAATGGATTGTGCAATTACTTTTTGGTCAGGTCATGTGAAACTAGATGTGGCCTTTGCATCTTCTAGCCTGTTCATGTTGCCATTCTCTAAGTCTTCAAGTCAGGTCATCATGGGACTGACAATTAAAACATGATATGATGAATGATGAAATCTGATCTGTGAAGTATGGTGCGCTGGTCTTGGACAGAGCTGTAGTAAAACTGGACTGTGTGCCTTTACTGTTGATGTGTGTGGTGACAGCAGTAGTAGCACGAGTTATGAAGTGAACGGAAGGCTCTTGCCTTCTCGGGTCCAACCAAATCCATATGTGCATCAAAGTTAATGGTTTTACAAAAAAGAACCAAAATGAAAACTGTACCCCTACCTAATATTAGTGACAGTAACTTTTACTGTCTAAATTACAACATCCATGCATCCATGTTTTCTTTACCACACATGGCATACCAGGCTGGTCTGTAATGTAGTCAGTCTGTTTGTTGTGAGCGTGGTTATAAAATGCTCTGCATATGAGCATAATAAGACCTTTTGTTTGAAGCGCTATATGAATAGCGTAAAGGACACTGGCCATGTGACTGCTGTGAGTAGGGCAAAACCTCTATTCTTAACAGAAGCCTCTAGCTTCACACAGCGTGAAAAGAATAGCTTGTATTGAATCCATAGCCTTAGGTATCTTGAAAAGGGAGTGTTGGGTAGCCCCAGCTTCACTGTGTCAGGCTTTAGACTGGCTGGAAAAAGCTGCTGTGTGATTGGATTCCAAAAGACCACGCACATTGGCAGTTGGGTGTCATTTGAATTTGCAGCCTTTATCAGGGATTGGCGCTTCCAGTTATTTTCTTTTTCATCCAGTGCCAAGTAATCGAAGGCTAATATTCGTTACTGACACAAACACACAGCAGTAGCTTTAAAAGTCCTCGTGCGCATGTGAAAATGGGGATTCTTTTGTATTTTCCTCACTGAAAACTATGAAAAATGCATTTTTGAAATCCTTTGTATTAGTATTCAAAATGGAGCGAAATAAGTGATCTGCTAATATAAACCATTCACTGTCTGCATGCGTGTGTACGTTAGAACCAGGAAGAAGGTTGAAGATGAAGGAGATTGTACTGTATCCTCCATGTTACTTTATTTATAGTCGTTTTGACACATTCTCAGCATCAACTATGCATTTTCTTTTATAAAAACATACTCAGTTTGAAGCTTAAAGACAAGGAACAATGTTCGCATGAGAGGACTGATTCTTAAAAGTAAACATCAGGATTATGCCCCTCTTGCCAACGCAGCTATGCTTTATTGAGCGCTGTAGCAATACCAGTGACTGCCAAATCGTCTAGCCAATGTAGAACATGTCTATGAAGATGTGAGAGATAGATCAATGGGCTGAAGATGAACTATAGCTGGCAAAGAACTCCAGCTATTTTAACAGAAACTAAGGGTCTCCTGCGCTTCACAAAACTACTGATCCAAAAATCTAAAACAAAAACTGTTATGGTTGGAAGGACATCTTGGCAAAAACGTGGGGATGTTTGTTGTCTCAGTTCTCCAGGCTTTTAAGGTTGGCTAAGCCACGAGTTGACGATAGCTGTGTTCATAATCCTGGAAGGGGTGGGGGAAGTGAAGAGTGGAACATCCAGGACAGGTGGCGGACTTACCAAAAGAGAGAACTCAGAGGAATTCATATCAATTTGCACACACCCTTGAGTGGTATAATGCATTTATATATTATATTAACTGCACTTACTACAAAGTAGTAATTAGATGTTCTTCTGCAACAAAGTAGCAAACATGAGTAGCAAGCAAGTTTTCTTCAGACCCCCCCCTCCTCCTCCCCCATTTCACTCTCTCTCCATTCCCCAAAATCCCTGCTGAACTTTGACCTGTGTGGATTCGTGCCAGGCCACGAAGAGCCTCTGCCCTAAAGAGGCCACGAGATGTGGGTCTAGTGCCAACATTACAGCTCTGCAAAACTTTCCCTTCTCCCACTTTTTACAATAGGAAGGGCAAAAGAACTTCTGAGAGAAACGAAGAAGAAAAAGCAGAAGAAAACACACACAACTCTCGCTCAAGAACATAATGGAATCACCACTTTTAAGTCGATGCATTTGTCTCAGTTCGTGAGCTGAAAGACTGTGTAAGTGAGAAAAACAGCTGCGGTTGTAACTCTGCTTACTAATTTTTTTTTTTCCCCTTTCTTGTTTACTTTTTTTTTTCTCTTAATTTCCACCCAGTCAGATTTCTAGTCCTTGAGGCCTTTCTCACTTTATACCTCTCCTCTCCTACCTCTTTATACCTCCTTTTCTTTTTCTATCGCAGGGATGTGGTAGGCTAGTGGTTAAATAGGAATAATATTTGCTGTACTCTGCTGCCTTCCTGGTTCTATTCTCCTCTAACAACGAGCCTTATTTTTAGCCCAGAGTCAGGGTTTGGTCATTTCCTTCTGCTGGTGCAATGCAGAGCTTTATGGGGCTGTGGAAGAAGAAGTCCCAGTCCAAGTGTGAGTAAAATGTGCCTCGGAGAGCTGATCTGAGACCAGTTTGGAAGTTTCTGTAAAGTTAAAAAAAAAAGAAAAACAGACAGAATGTCATTAGCTGTAAAATGATGCTGTGCTTCTGCCACAGATAAGTGACGCATTTGATCATCTTTGTTACTGATCACCTTCAAGATGGAGGTTTCTACTGCTTTTAGCTATGCTACATGAGTTGATCATTTTTTTCGACAGCATGTCACACAGTGTCGGAAGGCACATTACACTTTTAAACCATTTTCAGAACAGTGGAGATTCTGGGCATTCTGGTGTTCTATGAGAGTTTTGTCCAACCAGGGACTGACAACTTTTGGTTTACTAGGGAGGGGATTGACAATGGCGTCAAAATGGGCGAGGTATTTGACAAAAATGATTGTTGATTAAAGTTTGACAGCTCGGGTTGGAGAGCAACCCACCCCTTCCAGTTTTCAAGCCAGTTAATTCCATTAGTTTAACATATGAGCTATTTCACTCCCTCTCTCCAGTGCAGCACAACAAGAAATGGCCTTGGACTGACTCTCACATCGCTCCCTACTCCCTGCGTAGTGCACCCAGTAGGAATTATACTGTTGGCTCCTGCACCCAAATAGTGTGTAATTTATCAAACAAATAGCCATTTAAGTTCAGCCACATGCGCAAAGATCCTTACTGGGCAAACAGGACACTATCCTGATGTACTGGTGCACACTATGTAGGAAGAAGAGATTCAGCTTTGGTCTAACAGACATACTTTAATATAAAGAGATTTAATGTTATGAGTGTCGTTTTACAGTCCTATCTTATTGAAAAGGTCAGAACAAAAAGCTATGGATGTGGAGAAGCTATTGATAGCTAATGCTGCACACTGCACATTTAATAGACTGAAAGAAAATCACATGAGTTGTGGTGTGGATAAAAAGACATTTGGCAGCCTGGGGGTAAAACATTAATAATACATTTGGGCAACTACTTATTTGGTAAGTTGTGGGCTGCAGTGAATGAAAAATAATGTTTATAACCTATAACAGAGATTTTATGTTTAATGAATGGATGGTTAAGAATATTATGTTTTTGTTCCTAGACAGATTTCATGAATGTATTGCTTTCCTTTTTGTTCTTTGCACTGGTTTGGAGCCATGGCCCTGGTTGTAAATGGAATGTTGAGTAAAATTATTGGGTTTTTTTTTTTTTTTTGCCTGAAATAGCAATTTATCAATTCTGAAAGCTTAGTGTGGTTCTGGAGTGCGAAGAGTGCAGTTATACACATAAGGTGTAGAGCAAAATCAGTGTCTAACCCTATCTAACAGAACACACACACACACACACACACACACACACACACACACACACACACACACACACAAAGCCACTCACACTGAGTTTTTCCTAAGATCCAGCTTTAGTAGAGGGTCAAGATCAACTTAATTTAGCGAACACAGATTAAGGCTGTGATTTAGCAGTAGCAGCACAGTAGAAGCCTGCATCAGGTCTTCAGGTATATTCTGGTCTAGGCATTTAAACTGAGCACACACACGCACACACACACACACACACACACGTGCGCGCAAACTGATTTTGGACTGATCTTGAATTAATTTGAAAATAGGGACACGTGTTAAAATGCCAAACACATTATGACCTGTAGCACACAGAAAGAGCATGTATCCATTTCATGCACCTCATCACTTCACTGTTTGAAGATGGTGTGATCACGCTTTAGAGTCCAAGTTCAGTCCCCTGAGCTGAAACGCTGGCAGGGGCTACCCAAACAGCTGTGTGAGTCAGACGGCCCGGTGGATCCCCCCTCGGGAGCATGAGATGGTTTGGTCCTGGACCCCCTTCAGCGCTTTGGGAGATTTAAGACAGGGATGAAAGGATCCTGGGCCACTCAGCGGTCACCCCTCTCTGATTCATCTTTCTGGGAAAGAGCACACAGAGAGAAAAAACACAGACGGATTCCTCTGTTCTCAGTTCTGCAGTTCTGCCTGACGGGCCTTACAACTCAAAGTACACACTGCGGCTCCCATCAGTCCTGAAATTTTGCAATGCTAATGTACATGTCCAGTCATGCATTATCTCACCAGTGAATTCGGCACCAATAGAATCGACATTAAAAGTAAATGTGCGAATGTGAAGGAAGACTAAAGGTTTTCTCTGTATACTGACATCACTGGGTTAGCTACATTTTTGAACATTTACTGTACATAGTGTGTCTGTAGAAAAGACTTCATTTTGGAGTCCAGCGATTCCTAAATAATGGAGTGATTTGTCACACCATTTAAACCTCCATCATTAATGATGACTACTCAAGATGTTCCACATGTAGTCAACATAACTCATCCTTTTCAAATAAAAAACAGCCTTATGTTTTATGTAATGAGACTTTATTAGGTACACATGTTCAAAATGCTATTTTATGTTGAGTACAGGAGAGAATGTGCCTTGATACTTTAGCTGCAGTCCATATGTTAAGTTATAAGCATGGCTACTTTTAACACCATTACTATTATCATTCAATTTGGGGACAATTGCAAGGTTATAATTTTGGCAGGTAAGAAGTGGCACAGAACTTGCTTTCAAATACAGCAATAGTACATGGAGAACTGATCATGTGCAGTGTCATGTTTATATTAGTAAGTATATATATAAATATACATACTTACACACAAACACAAATTCTCATTAGTGTGTGAGCCACTACATTAACACCCGACCCACACCCAAATGCACACCCTCTACTTAACTGCCTCTGATTCCTTAATGAAATAGTGAAATGAAGATGCAGTGAGTATAAAATATGTGCCTGAGTCTCACTCTTTTTGTTATGGAATGTACTCCATGGTTATATATTGTGTCCAATAAATGCAAGAAAGGTGTAATATTATGATCCACTCTTCTCTACTGCAGTACACTGTGCCATGTGCTCTGAAAGATTATGAAAAGCACCCAGTGCCAGAAATGACACACAAAATCCACATATATTCTTATGACTGTTAAGATTTATGATGCATTTACATCTTGTTAACCAAGGCAATAAAATGAACCCTGTGGGAGTTTAAGGACTCATGCGTTTTTCAACTTTGGCCAAGGCTTTTAGCATCAAATCTCTCAGAGTTCCTCCCAGATGAACAGCGTGACTTGGTGCACAATAACAATAGCGTGCTCCACCCTTGGACCTATACCACAGTTTCATCACTGGGCACACACATCCCAAGCTTAGAGAGACATCTCAGCGACAGGGACGACTTATGTGCAACACAAAGTCTACATTATATTAGATCCAGGAGCTCCACGCAGAGCTCAGTGAGCTTCGAGGCCCATATAACTTCAGCAAACACTCTAAAAAGTAAATCTCTCTTGGTATTAACATGCGATTTATTGAATGAGTACAGAAGATTTTAAATTATCTGGAGGTTCTTTAAACTTTCGGAAGGTTCTCCATACTTCAACATCTCCTTTCGTTTAAGAAAAATACTTCTTTAAAGAAGCATCCATTGAAAGGCTCCACAGAAACCAAAAGTGATTTGTCTATGGCATTATTCCAAAGAGCCCTTTTTGGTAACCTTTATTTTAAGGAGACTACAGCCTGTTCGGCACCTCAAAAGAGACTACAAATATTGACAAAGCTCTTCTAAAATTCCATCACAGGGGTAACAGAGACCCCCCCATCACAGGCTCTAGTCAAGTCCACTACAGAGATTTACAAAATGGCCTACACAGACTCTTCGTTACAGGGCCTGCAGAGTCCCTCTCTTTCGGGGAAGAGAGTTGAAATTAAATGCCGGCCTGTCAGGTCCCGGAGGGAGGCAGAAAGGAAGTGAAGGAGAGAGGGAGAGGCTGAAAGGGAAGGATTTTGTCAGGACTTCATAAACACGTATATAGAGTGGGAGCTCGGTGCCAGCATTAAGGTCGAGGAAAACTTTCCAGAGGCGGCTGGAGGCAGGCAGGAGGTGAGAGAGAACAGAGCTCGCAGGCCCAGAGTTTACAGCAAAGCCAGCCAAACAACATTGATACAGTACACTGAGGGGGCTGGAGAAAAGCAGAGGGAAAAAAAGGGTACTGGGGTGGGAGAGGTGGGGGTATTGGGATTTTGATCATTGAAACCAGATGCCTATTAAGCAAATAAAATAAAAATGGAAGAAAAAAAAGAGCTTATAAAACATTTACCAACGCTCAATTCACAGTAAAGTACTGTGAAATGTGAAATATTGTGAGAAATGAAGGGAGGGAAGATCACTTTGAAAAGAACAGAAATAAAAGTTGAAGGTCATCTTAGAAGTTAGAAGGGTGTTCCGATTTGAAGAAGTGGAATACCGGAGGTTATGAAAAGGCTAGTATGGTAAATTCTATACATTTTGTACATAACTTTGTATCTCTGGAATATCAGCTTTGCCAGGGACAGTAAAACATTGGTAACAAGATAAACAAAAAGTACACACACAAGTAAACAAACAACTAAATAAATGAATGAACAAACGGAAGTGTATGTATAAAAGGAATGCATCGTAATGTACATCGGTAACAGTATCTAGTACATATAAAATATATCTGTACATATATGTATAACCTATGCATTAATAGGAGTGCAGAAATGATACATATCCGTTGTTATGATCACAAAGACAACTGGCAATAAAGAATGAATAGGAACAAAGAAAAAATGGTGTTATGAAGTTTTAAAGAGGTATGATGATTTATGATATATATATATATTAATCAAAGGAAATTAAAGGGAAAACTACATGCAGGTATTAGGCCAAAGGTTAGCATAGATTCTACAAGTCTCTGTAACTGTACTGGGGGTGGAACACTATTCTTCTTAAAGCTATTTCTTAATTTTGTGTTTTGAGGATGGAAGAGAGTGCCGAAGCATATGATTTACACCATTTTCATTTTCAACAAACCATTCGGTAACTCCCTTTGTGCCCTGAGGATGGGGGGCACTGCCATTCTGGAACACGCCACTCCCATGAGAGTAGAAATGTTTCATTACAGGATAAAGGTGATCAGTCAGATTAAACGTTGTTTTGATTTGCAGAACCTTCTCTCTAAGGGACAAAGTGGATCCAAACCAACGACAGCAAAATACCCTCCCATGGAATAACAGACCCACAAAATGCTCTCACTCTGGGGTCAAGCATTCAGGCCTGTTCCATTCTTTTGGTGTTTGCAAATGGAGAATACGGTGAAGGCCAGAGTGTCTAACCATATCTTTTTTTTTTCCACAACCCCACTTTCCTATCCATTTTTATTGTGTATTTTTATTGTAATCTGTCGCTCATCTATAGGTTAACTAACTTCTAATCTCTTCTTACATGCATAAACAGGAATGTTTAATGGTGCGATTGGTTGCACTTTTCAGTAGGAAAAGTTCTAAATGAGGCATCCAGACATGTAAAGTATAAAGCATTGTTTAGATAGTGCCAGGAAGCCATGAGCCATGAATGACTAAACCTGATATTACTCTCTCTTTTTCTCACACTAGTGAACATTCCACATTTTCGCATGAATCCCAAGTTAATCCACTTCTCCTGTTGGGGGGGGGGGGGGGGTGAGAAACATTTCTCAAGATGACGGTGTGATGGGGTTGGCCGTGTTTTTCTTGGCCCGGGCGCGCAGGTTGGCGCACTGGAGGCTGATTTAGGTCCTGCCCCCTCCTCCCAACCTCGGCCTGCAGTCGTCCACAGTGGGGGTAAAGCACTGTCTGGGGGATATATTTCTGGTATGAAATATAGATGGAAGCCTGTGTGCGTGTGCATGCGTGAGTGTGTGTGTGTGCATACGTTTCCGTGAGGACGAGGTGAGAGAGAGGTCATCTCTCTCTCTTTGCTGCCACAGACTTGGAGGCCATCCAAAGTGAGAGGAGCAGCAGGCTGTCTCTCTCTCTCTCTCTCTCTCTCTTGCCTGCTCATCCTGCAGCAGTCCAGGATGATATGCAGTGCAGTGAGCTTGCATGTGCTGCTAGTGTGAGCTGACCTTTCCTCTGTGTGTGTGTGTGTGTGTGTGTGGGAGGGGGTTTGGATCGTGGAGAGTATGAGATGAATACCGGAGAGGAAAGACACTCCACTGACCATTATGAATGAAAGACAGGCCTTTCGCAACTAGGACAGAATTTAAACTCATTCAGCCATTCAGCACGGCACGCTCTGTAAAAAATGAACCAAGTAGGTTGTTTGACACTAAAAATATGTCAACTGCAGTTGCAAAACCCCTAAATGCTGGGTCTCCTCTGTTTGAATTTGGCATAATTTACTTAAACTACTATGAAACTCACTTAATATAGTATAGATATGTAGGCTAGAGCTGGACAACAATAGTTATCATTATCTCAATAAATTATGCCACAGTATCCTCAATGTGTCTCAGTGGGATTTTCTGAGCATACTGTGATTTCATCTGTCCTGAAATAAAACTCACCAACCGCAACCAGCTTCAGGTTTCACCATAATGGGGGCTTAATTAGGCCTGTTTATCTGGATTTAGTGCAGTGCAGTGTGTGAAAGACTAAATAAAATCTTTGTAGCAGCAGACACTTTAAGCCCTGTAAATTGCAAGGCAGAGCATTTATTGATCAAACTAGTTTTCCAGCACAACCCACAGATGCGCGATTGAGTCAAAATCAAGTCAAACACGTTGTCTTGATCCTCAAATCATTCCTGGACAGTTTTTGCAGTGGTGCAGGCTGTATTATCCTGCTGAAAGAGGCCACTAGAGAATATCGTTGTCATGAAAGGGTGTGCTTAGTCTGCAACACTGAGGTAGGCGGCTCATGTAAAAATAACATCCACATGAATGCCAGGACCCGAGGTTTCCCAGCAGAACACTGCCATCACACTACTTCTGCATGTGATCTTGATTGTCAGTATTTTGTCTGGATGAGGCCAATCCACAAAAAAAAAAAAACCACAGGTGTAAATGCACCCGATATGCGCTAAACAGGTATAAATCCCATCCCTTAAACCAGTTCAGGAGGTGGTCTGAGCCATGTTATAGCAGCGTGCATCTGTTTCTCCAAGACATATTCAACAACCAAAGCCCCACCATTACTGCGGTGCCCCCCTTCTGTTCTGCGTATGGATGAGACCATCCTTCAGACTGTCACCATTCAGAATGTCACTCATCTCCTGACACAAGTTTCTCCTCTGAGTTTCATTTTAATTCTGTAGCGTACTTTGGATGAGCCAGTCAGCTCAAATAAAATTCCATAAAATGTTTCACCATCTTGCTACAGTACACTGTTTTAACGCTTGTGGTTCATGATGCTGATTAAACAGGAGGATGATTACTCGTAACAGACATCTTGTTGTAAACACAGTGTGGTGGAAAAGCGTTTTCTTTTGAATAGAAGATAAAAATGAGGAGCAGCACAGGCGATTGGTTGTTGTGTATGAGCTGCTTTATATATTATTCATCACATAGAAATCGGATTTCAGTCTTGATAACCAGTCATATTTGAGTACCAAGTGTAAATGCATATGGTTAAAATCCAGATACTAGTCCCATGAAATGACTAGGTGTAAATGTGATCATCATATCAATCACTAATTCGGTAGCTAAGACATTTTTCTTTTTCTCCTAAGTGCAGCGCAACAACTAACAGGCTTGGAAATTTGCTGAATGTATACATTGATATAAGGAGATTTCATATAAAAAAATTCTCATTTTCAGTAGTTCTTCATTCATTAACTGAAACTGAACTTAGCATGTGCCACATGACTCGATGAAATGATACATTGAGATCATGTGAAATAACACTGAATAAAAATAAAAAAAAACACTGGAGGTTTGAGGGTAAGACGAAAAATAAGCTAGGGGTTTTTCCAAAAATTACGTTATTTGCTCTTAAGAAAGATTAAAAATAAATGTTTTAGTTCTGCATAAGTTAAAAATTGTTTCAGTTTCTTTTTTATCCACAGAGAATACGGTTTGTCTCAAACAGTCTGTAGCCCTGCTTGAGATTTCCATGATTCAAATGAATCAAACGGTTGCATGTGCTACATCAACACAACTGCCTATTAATTTGCTTCTTTTGGCAGGAATAGTGTTGATGTAGCACATTTTATTTATGTGCTACAGTTTGGCACCTTTGAATCATGCAAATTCAAATCTCCATGCTTTCCAGTGCAGAGTTAAATAGGCCACATTAGATTCACAATTTTTTAGGAGACTAAGATCATTTTTTTTCTTGTTGGAAGAAAACACTTCCAAAGTATTTTACACATCTTTGCACCGCCCAAGCAGTAACATACACATCCAATCCAGTATCTCTGTTGCACATAAATGAGAGAACAAAAGGTTATGTTGCAGTCTCATGTTTTCTACAGAGTGTGAATGTGAGTTTCTGAAAGTATCCTTTATACCCTCTTTCATATCTAAAAAGTCGACAGCACAGCTTTAATTATTCATTAGTCCTGGTCGGCTTATGTGAAACTGATAACCCACATACTATTTATACTTCGCTTCAGAAGGACAAATAATAAAGCGCTGGCTACCAGACCGCACGTCTCAAGCCAGCTCATGTGCTTGTCCCTAAACCAGAAGCTTTCTGAGGCCAACCCCTCCATGCCTTCCTGGTTTAGAGCATCTAAATTACACTTCAGAACCAATTAAATGAATAAGTGCTTTCACAACTGTCTTTGGTTAGTCTTGCGTGCATGATTTTGGTCATTACCCTTTGTGGTAGATCCGAAACATCACATTATGAGGAAAGAAACACAGTGCAGGCACCAAACGTCAATGAATGTTGGGTCCTTTCACGGCAAGGAGTACACTTGAACATTTTATTTGTAATATTAAGACAATGAAGCATTCGCAAAGCACCAAGAGTGACAACTACAAGCATTGTATCCATTGGCTTTCAAAATGAAAATGAAGTTGAAGACAAAAGAATGAAACTGGAAAGAAAATCAAGAAAAGGGGAGAGAGGAGGCCAGGGTCTAAACACAGATCCTAAATGTGAACATCTTCATCAAACGTTCCTATCCTGAATGTCAGCTGATGGGAGGAGAGAAAGAACGAAAGAAACTGAGGAACGTAATTAGAGTTAGGCTATAGTTGTCCTATGAGAGCTCGTCAGCCTTGTTGCAGTGGGGCGGATGTTGCGATCGGTCTTGTAAGGCCGTGTGGGATGCAGAACGACAACCATTAGTCCTCATCATTGTCAAGCCCTGTCAGCAGGGCGCCTGCATTCATAAAGCAACAAATGTGCATGTACAGCATTAAAGTGACAGTATAGCAACCACGGTTACATCACACTCATTGCATATTAGGGATAAGGTTTATGTAAAAATAACAATGATTTTGTTACTATGTCTGCATGAAAGTATTACATATCTCCCCGCCTGTACCCTCGACACCAATTATAAAGTACTCCGTAGAAATCTGAAGTCTGGAAGGTCAGAGCTTAGCACAGAGCTAAGGTTAATCTAAGGGCAAACGTAGGGTGGGCAGACTGAATTGTGTCAGTTTTCCATAAGCGAAAATTTTCATACCGTTCCAATAATCAATTCCTGATAAATCTTTATATATCTTATTAACATCAAACGTTTCGATAACACTCTTTTTATACGCCTAAATGGAGAATCACATGTGCGTCTCAGACTTTTTTCAGCAGAGAACAAAAACGGAGCACCCGGCCTACCCTGTTCCTCTGTACTCATGGCACAGGCTCTGTTCTACGGTTCATATGGGCAACATGTGGTACTGCAAAGTCTGACACATGCCATTTCCCATAGGGAACAAAGTGCAGGAAGAGCCTCAGACTCCCCAGTACTGAGAGGCTGTTTTCAAATCATACTACCCATTTTATGCAGAAAAACCCCACAGCTCTAGATCATAATTACGAGGCACAGTTCAAAAGAGTCTTAAGGGGAAAAAAAAACCCCACTCCTTTATTCTCTGTTGCCATGGCTGACAGATTTTCACGATTTCAAAAGAGGCCAACAATGCCTGAATGGCAGGGGGAGTGTACAGAAATCTACAATGGCTGCAGGCCCCTCGAACATATTCTCTCAGGCCTTAACCAAATAATGACCGATAGAGGTTTTTAGCTCAACCCAACTCCCCACCGCACGACACCAGAGCACTCGAAATGTCTCAATGGAGCCCTGTGTTAGCCAACTGCTAACGCTAACTTTAGCATAGCGCCCAAATACTGCGCAGGCCAAGCAGACTGCACAAACAACAGAAATTCTGCTTTCAGCTCTGTGTATCCGAAAAAGAGGCTGATGCTGAGGATGTGGTCAGACTGGGGAGGGAGAAGAAAAAAAAAAGTCCCTCTCTTCTATATTTTCATAAAACCTATCAAGAAACACAGACTGGTCCTTTTAGTAGGTGGTAAATTTAGAGGCTAGCTTAGTAAATTTAGCCTGTGATTAGCGCCTGTAGGGCAGGGCAGGGTGTAACTCTGCCAGGAGACACTCATTTGCAGAGTGGTAGCACAGAAAGAACTAAGAGTGTGTGTGTGTGCGTGCGCAAGCCACAGCATTCTAAAATATAGAACCTGAGTGTGAAATCGGGGGGATGGAAAGACATTAAGGCACATGCTGTCACTGAGACCACTGGTGTTAACTTCTGTTACATCCACACCTTCCTTCTAAACCTAAAAGCTAATGTTCATTTGCACACAGATCATGACACTGACAGATACTTTTTCTTCAGGGGGACTGTTGTAGTCAGTCCAGGAATTCGAAGGACTTTTCGAGACAAGAGTAAAAAGGAGAATGAAAGGCTTGTGTCCTGACCTTATCATTAAACTAGACCCCTGCAGACTACTGCCCTACCATTTCACTCACAATAGAGGCAATATCACTGTCCATTAGTAGTGGGCGGAATGGCCAAAAAAAAAACAACAAAAAAAAACAACCTTGCATCATGGTAAAACATAAGATTAACATTTCTGACCGTTTTGGGGTTTTTTTTTTTCCTTCTTCCATTTGTGAGAACTTAGGATGTAAAGATGTTAAAAAATGTAAGATGCAAAATGCATGTTTATTTCTATAATGAAATTGTGTGATGCCTAAATTTAAAAAAAATGATGAAGGTGGCTTATTATTTTGATATGTCAATTCATTTTTAAATAACTGACAACAAAAACTGAACTAATTGATATACTGATTGTTATCAACACAATACCAAGAAATGGCTTTCCTGGGCCTGGCAAAATGGTGTTGAATATCCATCCAAATTTCTCAAGACATTTGTCTCATGCGTGTCTTTTACACTTCTGCTTAGATCTATGACTGAGACACTGCTGGACTTTGGAAAATATTACAAGTCATTCACACAGTCAGTACCAGGTGGTCTTGGGCTTGATGCCGTGTTCTCAGGACAAGGCCCCAAGACAGCAGCATCGTCTGAAGCAGCTGACTGAGTGAGGCAGCCCTGCAGGCAGTGCCAGAGGAAACAGAAGCGAGACATGCAATAAGCTGTCCATGATAGGCTGAATACTAATCCCAAGTAAATGGCTGTCCCTTAGAAACAAATTCAGCCAGATGAAATGTATACCACCCACTACTACTGATAATGCATTTACTTGTTCTTGTTAATTCAACTTAAAATGACAAAAGGTTATGAGGACATGGCAGAAAATATCAGTTATACAAGTAAAGCACACAAACACACCTTTGGTCAGTGATCTTAACATATTCAAATACTGAACAATAACTTCCATCATAATGAACCAGTATGCATCAGATGAGTGGACCTGAGCAGCTTTCTATGTTAATGATATTCCAAGTTACAACATTAAATTGAAGACTTGACTGTAGGTTGGCCTTTGTATGTCCCATATCAAAAATATCCATCATTCATACCAAATTAAGCATGTTGTCTTAGGCTATGTGACTATCCCATTATTTTCTTACAGTGTTAAAGAAATCTCATTCTTTAGTGCACAAAAAAATTACATAGGAAGCATAGTGTACTTATATGCTTCACAATGGGTAAAAGTGCAATGCAAGTGGATCTGACCACATTTGATAACAAAACAGGACATCAATACTTTAAAAAAAAAAATTATAGAAATGGCACCTCTCGGTGTTCATGCATTGTCCACAGTGAAGACAGCAACACTGAGGTAATTGTAGAGGCCTTAAAGTCAAATCAAAATTGACCTTTGTTTTAACCTTCTTAGTTCATGTCCCTGGTCATTTTAAGCACAATTCATCACATAATTTCAAAGACAAATTCTTGTTATTTTATATTCTTTCATTAAAACATAATTTTACTCCCCCTTACATGTATCACTGTGGGAAAACACTGAACTAGCCCGAAACCCACCCTGACAACGTATTTCACACAGAAAGAGAAGGAAAATACATGGTCATTTCCAATTCATGTTGACATTGAATATCACTTTTTTCTCCCCACAAAACCACAGAGTAAAACCAACATGTAGAATATAACATTTGCACAGACTGAATGATGACTGACTAGACAACTTCATATCCCAAAATGTCAAATGAGCATGAAACACACAAACAACTGATTCATGCCCTGAAAGGTAGAAGACGATGGCAGCGAGCTACAGACATGAGCTCAAGTTATGCCCTATAAAGGGATGAAGTAGCAAAGAATTGTTAATACTGTCATAATCTGATACTGCATATGTTCAGTCCACTTATCTTTTTTAAACAACTGAAATGACAAAGTGCCAGTGTTCCTCTGTAGAGAACATAAAAGCAGACTGAAATCGTGACTGTGCTGAAAGATGACACTGCTTTGGAAACCAATTTTAGAAAATATACCTATCTACTTGACGGCACATGGTCAACTGCGATTTTGTATTTCAAAGTCTTCTCTGTGTAGTTGGTAGGTAACAGTAAATGACCACTGTCTATAGCTGGCAACGTCCTCCTTCTCATGCACTTAATTTGTGCCTTTTATTACTGCTTCCTTCAAAAAAATAGCTCAGGACTGAAAGGAACATGTACTGTGACTACCTAAAAGACCCTGCCCAGTGTTCAGCACTGCCTCATGAAGCTTGTTACTGAAGAGAATATAACAATTTGAAATTATTGCTGGTAAATTAGTTATGACAGTAAATAATCATTTAATACATATGTAAATATTACTTTTCAAGGAAGCTAACCTTGAATGGCTAGCTTTAAAATAAATTTAAACTATATTAAGTTAAACAGATATTGTCCATTTCATGAGTAAATATCAGGGACTAATTAGTATAAGAAAACTCTTTCGTTGCTCCAGATGAGTTTAATTGCAGGGAGGATGCAGGGCTGTGCAGGCAGTTGAGCAGACAGGCTGAAGCAGATCCGGTAGATATGGTCAGAGAAACTGAGCAGAGAGGAAGAAACCATTCCAATTCACACCTGTTCAACACTTAAACACATGCTTGCCAGATAGCATATACTGGTTATTAGCAATGCATATTCCATGTGAAGTGAGCAACTAAAACAACTGAATATTGGCAGTTCAAAACATCCCCTTAGCCACACGCCTAAAGCCAGCTGAATGTGGGTTGATGTGATACACGCACATTTCTGTTGGCTAAAGTCTCTTGCCTCCACAGCTCCTGCCTCACTAAGGCACCAAGCCTCATTTGACCTTGAGTGGCAGCTCTCTCTCTAGCCAGCGAACACGCACTTTCTGTTTGTAGTGATACTCCTTGAGGAAGTCCTGCATGGCTGGCGGCAATGGCAGGGCACCAATGCCATCGTAGGTGGTATGACTGCAGATGGCAGCGCGTGCCAGGTGCTGCAGACTGAAAGGGAAGGTTCTATGCAGGGGAGCTGTGAGAAGCGGCTCAAAGAACATACAGGCGCTCGGGTCTTTGTAGTGCTCCAGCAAACCTGTGACTGTAGAGGAGTGGAAGACACAAGGATCATGTGCATCAAAGCTGAAGTTGTGGTTCCACTGTTCAATGCGTGCATGCAACGAGCGGTTGTAACGGCGGAAACTAACAGAAAATAAGTAGTCCTCCTGGGCAGAGTCACGTAGTAGAAAGGTGCCCTCTGGCCGGCCATCCAACAGTGCCTCTGCCTGGTAGCGGTCCATCACCCCCCAGTAGCAGGGAAGTGCTGTGATGGCCAGTAGGTCAGGCACCAAGCAATGGATAAAGTCAATCTGTGTGTGAACCTTCCAGGGCCCCGACTGTCTGGAGGAGTGCCCGTCACCAGATGCATGCCTCTGCTTAGTTCTCCGTGCCTGTAAGCACAGAGTGGTCGAGTCCTCCTCAGAGTCACAGTCAGCAGTCTGAGTTGGCATTGCCATACTAGCTCCAACCTGTGCCACTATCCCAGAAAATCCCCCTGAAAAAGATGTCCCAGCACCCAAGCTCCTGACCTCCCCAGTTCCTTCACCAGAACAAGGAGCCATCTTTGGTCCCAGCTTGTAGAGGGCAGATCTCTGTGCAGTGGCTTCCAGTGTGTGGATCTGCGCATTTGGAGGTGGATCAACACCTTCCTCTATACTGAGTCTACGCCGCTCGCGGAGCCTCTCCTCTTCGTCCTCTGGAGAGGCACGCGCTGGGTCAAAAGCATCCAGTAGCGCTGTGGAGGAATGCGGGCTGACTGGTGCTGTATGCTGCTTGATGAGATGCCACTTGTTGGCCAGATCGGAGCCTGGTGGGAATGGGCATGTTTCCAACATCAATTCTGTTAGGTGGATCTTACGCTTGGAAGCAACCTGGCTTTTAGCCGACCGGGCGCGGCGGGGTGTCGGCAGAGGCAGGCATAAGCCTACAGTTTCTTTCAGTCGCTGCCGCACAGAGCGCACACTTAAGCTCCGTCCAGCAGCCCCTCCTCCAGAATCACTCAACTCCTGAATGGAACTGGTCCCATAGCAACGCTCTCGCCTGCTTACGCCTCCTCTTGAACGCCCTGTCCGCCTGTCAGCCTCCAGGGAGCTCTGTGTTTTAGTGGAGCAGGAGTGCTTCTTCTTCCCTCCCCAGGGAGCATGTCGTGAGTAGGAATCCCTCCGCATTAGTGGGACCCTCCGTACATCCTCATTCTCTTTGTCAACTGTGATCTCCACAATCTGGGGAATATCTGCCACACAGTTGTGGCCTCTGCGTCCCCCATGTACCTGGGGAACCTGTGAAGGAGCAGAGCCCCGAGCCGCCTGGGACTCACCTGTGTGTGGTCCTTGGCTCCGGTCCACTACACAGTGGAACTGATCCATGTCTAGGCTGCATACGTTGGCCTCTGTGTCACTGGTGTGTAGGAGGGTAAGACATTTGTTCCTGAGGTTGCTCCACATCTTCCCCACTCTCTCCATAGAGTGGAGAGTAGGACCTGTTGGATAAACAGAAACACCGACTTAGAAACTGCAAACAAAGCCTGTTAACAAAACCAGGGATGCCAAAATAGTCTGCACAGTTACATTATCTTATTATTCTGTAAAGCATGAGATCATATGTAGGTTGGTGTCCTGTGTTAAAACTGAGTCAGTATCACTGTGAGGGCACTTAACTGTGAACAGAATGTGTCATGGTGGTATTTCTGGTTGTAAATTGCACACAGTATGGAGCTGGTATCGGAACAAGGTGGGTGTGTGAAGCATGTTAGGCATGAGTACCCACAGTGAGGGTTAGTAGAGCAGTACAGTGTGTGTGCAGTATGAGGTGTGCACGTGTGTGTAATAAAGTGTGTGTCAGTGGCTGCTAGAGCCACAGACTGAGCATGGAGTTGCCAGGCAGATATGCAGGGGTACAAGGCCACAGCTATAAATGAAGCTGAGGATCTACTCCCAGCTGATCTGCTGGTATGTAATGTATTACTGAGCCAGTCTGGACCTGACTAAGAACTTTCCCTGTCACGGCAGCAGACAGACACACACACACAGCCTAGGGAGATATAATGAGTAGGGGGAGTGGGCACAGACAGAGAGAAGACGGACATGCAGACAGGAAAGAAAAAGACAGATCTTTTTTCTTGTCTGTTCAAGTCTCTTGCCAGACAATGAAAAGTTTCTCTTCCCCTTTTTCTCCTCTGAGGTAGATCTGACCTTATTTGAACCATTGCATTCATGCTGCACAACTTACGCAAATCTAGACTTGATCCATGCGTTTCATCCCATTTTAAGCAGACTAACTCAAAAGTTACATCTTTCAAGCCAAACTTCTGCTTTACGACTCCACAGTCAAGGCATGTATATACGCAGCAGACTACGAATGGTAAAGGTAATGAACATTAACTGAACCGGAACAATTCACCATTTTTAGCTGCCTTTCCTTTTGCCATCTCAACAGGTCTGGTTAGACTGCTTGCAGGATAGTGTCTTAATAATTCAAACACATTTTCATAATTTGTTTCATAATCGTTCATCCCCGGGGGGTAAACTATGAAGGCAGGAAGTTTATGCACATTTTAATACTGAGATACAAAGTGATACTGATGCCTGCTCCAGTGGCGCTCTCTCTCTCTCTCTCTCTCTCTCTCTCTATTTACTTATTTATTTTGCATTTTAATAATAAAAGGCACTGCAAATCTTAGCTCTCTAACTCCGCAGATATATTATTTTTTAAGCTTCAGTGTTTGGTGGTGAAATCACAGCTAGCAGACAATATTGATGTAGTTTTTTTTCCCCCCAAGAAGCATGTTGGGCTAAGTGTTCTACACTTGTATTCATGTTCAAACCTATGCCACTCACACTGAAGACTTCACACAGAGGTCTTCCAACAAACCATACAGCCGTAGGTTTGCAGTAGTTGATAATCATACTAATATCAAGAGAACAATGTCAAATTTTTAGAACACATTACTGTGGAACAGACTGACCTACTTTGTGTCCTCAGGCAACATCAAGTGATACCTGACTTGACTTCCCACTTCTGACTGTGTCTTGTGGGAATACTTTTGATTGCAATAGCGGGGATAAGATAACACTATGCAACTGTGACAAAATCATCAGCTGCCACAGCTGTCTTGCTTTGCAAGCCTAATTATTCTCCTGCTGTGTGATAGATAATAGATAAAATCCTTGGAACATTATCATACAATTAATCCTAAGGTTTTTTTTAGCATTTTGTAATAATAATAACAACAGTTACTTTTTTTCAGTTTGGTCTTGTGTCACCTCACCCAACAAATATTCTATGTATAGTTGTGCCTTAAGTCTATGACTTTAACTCATTGTTAAAACAGAATCTTCGAAATGTGCATGGAGCCAAGATGTGCTGTCTTCAAGCCTGCTAAAACTGTTACTTTCTTTCTGTACATAAAAACTGTTTAAAAATCTCTTCCCTGTATTAAAAGTCAAAGTCATTATCAAACTACAGTGATGCAGTTTTTCCCCCAAAATAAATGCA
>JBBIGA010000146.1:10417513-10438675 GCA_037576975.1 Alestes dentex
AGATAAGCATCTACAAAGCTGCAAGTCTCATCTCGTTGCACTGTACATTCCTGTGTATTGCAATGACGATAGAGAAATTGTATTCCTCTCTCAGATCTCAGGCCTGGAGAGCTCCCACGCTGCAGTGTGAATTCCAGCCACGAGGAGGACAGGCGAGGCTCACCCTGTTCCAGACACAACAGGTCTGACCACACTGCTGATCTTCACACGAGCCAGCAGCAAAACTGGGTTAAAGCAGCGATACCTGTTCATTTATGGCTCTCTTTCAACATGTGATGTTTGGGATGGATTATAAACCTGAAACGAAACCCCACCGAAACAGGTTATCACACTGAACACTCCTTTTGACAGTATAACACTGCTCCTCAAACACTGTCCTGGGGAAGATCAGCTGAAAGAGACGAAGAAGGTTCTGCACTGATGTTTGGTCCTTTAGTGATACATTATAATCTCAGTCTGTAGGATGTATGTATTTACTTACTGAAAACCAAAGACCCGACAAACTGCGGAACTCAACAAGAGCTCTTTTTGGTGGTGGGGACCTCAAAACAGGGGGCTTCGGGTCGCGCTCACCTGAACACTTTGAGTTGGGGTTAGATGGGAAAGGTGCAAGTGGAAAAAAGGGCGCTGTGCAGCTTACAGGGCACACGAAGGCTTTAAAAGTGGTCTTAAGTGATGCTCAGCCCCCCTGCCATCGTTGGTAAATGATTTTTGGGTTGAGGGGTGGGATTAGGGGGTGGGGTAGGGGGGCTCGTTCCCTGAGTGCTGCACTCTCTCCATTTGGCGCAGGGCAGCTTTGCAGAAAGCGACGCGTTTTGCGCATTTCCTGCACTGCCGTTTACACAGACTGTCTGGTGGAGGGGAGGGGAAGGGAGGAGAGCAGAGAGAGAGAGAGAGAGAGAGAGAGAGAGAGAGAGAGGCAGAGGCAGTGTGAGAGAGGGAGAGACAGAGAGAGAGAGAGAGGTCTGCAGGAAATCGAGCACCGAAGAAGAGGGAAAAGAGGGAAAACAAGCCGGGGAGGCTGAGAGAGCCTGTTTCTCCTGAGTAATCCTTCGACCCAAGCCGAGGGGAGCTGGGCTGAGCTCCGGCCGGTCTACTGGAAGCCCCCCTCCCCAATGCCTGAGGAGGACCGAGGGGCTCCAGCTGCTGCTGGACGGTCTGCTGAGGGGTCTCTGCGTGGCTGCGTTCCTCCTCCTCTGCCTTCCTAACACCGGACGACCGTGTCTGTGTTCTTTACGAATGGATTGAATTCTTTTGTTTTGTTTTGCTTGGACCATCTGAGCTCTTCCAAACCTTCCTTCTTGCCAAACCCCTCGACCCGCCTGTGGCTCCAGACTGCCCGATCAGCCAGGACCAGATCACCGTTAGTTTCGACAGGGACCGTGTGTGTATGTGAGTGTGTGTGTGTGTGTGTGTGTGGTGGCTCCAGGGGACACTCCAGCTCTTCCCCAGCCGCTTCTCTGAATCACTGAGTGGGACCCAGAGGGGCCGGGTGGCCCGGGGTGGGGGACTTGGAGAGACCCCCTCCCAGCTTTTGGCCTAAGCAGAAAAGAAGGATATAAGGATATACAAACACACACACACACACACACACACACTCAGAACGTACACCGTCCGCCGCCATGGTGGTCTTCAACGGCGTACTGAAGATCAAGATCTGCGAGGCGCTGGACCTGAAGCCCACTGCCTGGGCGCTGCGCCACGCCGTGGGCCCCAAGCCGCAGGGCTTCCTGCTGGACACTTACATCGCGCTGAACGTGGATGACTCGCGCGTGGGCCAGACGTGCACCAAGCAGAAGACGAACAGCCCCGCGTGGCACGACGAGTTCGTCACGGAGGTGCGCGGGGGCAAGAAGATCGAGCTCTCGGTTTTCCACGACGCGCCCATCGGCTACGACGACTTCGTGGCCAACTGCACCATCCAGTTCGAGGAGCTGCTGCAGAACGGCAGCAAACACTTCGAGGACTGGGTACGTGCCCCCTTCCGCCTCACACTCTCTCCTCTCTGAGAACAGGAATGAATCCACTGGATTCAGAGGTGTCCGTCATTTCAGCATGAAGTCAGCAGATCACACCAGTCTTTATAATACATTTCATTCAGTCTGAAACAGTGTTTACTCAATCAACCCAATCCTGTGCCTCACACACTCTCCCTGAGGACAGGCATGAATCCACTGGATTCATCAATTCAGCATTGAGGCAACAGATCACATCAGTCTTTGATTGTGATTTCATTTAGTCTGAAACGGTGTATACCGAATCAACTCAATTCTGTGCTTTACACACACTCTGAGGATAGGCATTAATCCCCTGGAATCAAAGAGGTACATCATTTCAGCATGAAGACTACAGTCTTTGACTGTAATACATTTAATTCAGTCTGAAATGGTGTACACTCAATCAACTCAATCCTATCCCTTACACACAATCTGGTGTGTGTTTGTTGGACAGCAAAAGCACCTCTGGCTCATTGGTTCTCCAGTCTTGATGCTTGGTTCTTCACATTTTTTGTGTCCCTGCTCTTAGGACACCTTACTCAACCAGCCGCTAATTTTCAAGCCCTTCCTGATCTACCACCATGGGGAGTTTGGTTCTAACACGCCTGGATCTCATGTTTAATGCTCCTAAAGGCCTTCAGGATCAGGTGTTAGATTGGAATCAGAGCTAAATTCTGCAGAGCAGTGGAACCCCAAGATCAAGGATGGGCACCCAGGGTCTACAGCACCAGGGCTGAGAACCTCTGAGCTCACTAAAAGCCCTTCATGAGAGAGTGTTTAGCATAGAGAAAACACAAACTGGGGCAGGATGCAGTAACATCAGTGCCAGAGTATAATCTATATAATCCAGGATGCTGTAGCAACTTTTCCTTGTTTTTCACTGCATAAAGCGGATTATTGTGTTCCTTTTGGAATATCTTCATTCTTTCTTGAATGCCATAGTTGATTTGAGGTGAATGAAAAGGTGAAATGGGGAAATGCGTAGTTGGCTGCATCATCCGTTGCATGAGGTGCAGTCTAAAGCTGAGAAGTACTGATTGCCATAAAAAAAAAAAACTGCTCATAGGAAACGTCTGCAAGGTCATCATAGATTTAAAATTAATGAGAAGAGAGAGAGGAGGTGTAGTGATGTTTTAAAAAGCTTAGAATAATTACTATGGTGGTAGCTATTCATATAGAGTAGTTTTCATCCGGTGCCGTAGTTAAATTAAGATGGAGGTATAACTATAGTTAATGCGAAAAACATAAATCACAAAGAGAGAGAGGAGATGCCTCTCAGCATCTCTTGGGTATCATCCAGCATCCGTTGATTGTGCCATGTGCGGTCATGCCTGTGTGTGTGTGTGTGTGATGCCAGGACAGCAGCATATAGGCCTCTGATCAATGTTCAGATTAGGTGGTTGCGTGGAGACGGTGACAGAGGGTGCACAGCCTGTCATAGACTGCAGCTGCAAACAGCCATATTGCACTCGGGATGGTAAATGGCCAGACAAAATAAGATCGGATTGCAGTTTTCATTTCAGAGGCAAGACAGGAGAGCTGTTGCTGATGCAAGTTCAGCTGGTCGCTGGTCACTCTCATGCGGTTAGCAGTGGGATGTTAGAGTGCCGTTTGTAACAGAGAGGACACACTGTACTGTTTCTGCTGCTGTGTCCATATTCTGTTGTATCTGGTGCGTCAAGCAGTGTGATACTTTAACTGGATGTATGAATTCATCTGTAGTCGGTTTGATTTGAATTACGTTTATGTGTAGTAACACATACATTAATTCATGGACACTGAAATGAATAATGTTTTATTAACTTGTTGCAAATGTGTACATTGTTTCCACATGAATACAATATGTCAACACAGTTTTGTCTTTCAGTTTACCCACCTAACGTGTAGTTGTGTAGTGACTTTATATATTCAATTAATGTGGAAAATATGTACATTTGTAGCTAAATGCATCACAATGCATCACTTTTAAAAGTGGGCTGTAAAGCTGAACAGTATGGGGAAAATATCTATATATGGAGCAGTAACATGATTGCGATTTAAATTGCGATTATTTTGTATTGATTCAGTTCCGGGACTTTTTTTTTTTTTGGATGGAGGTTTGAGGTCTTCTTGGGGTTGTGTTGACATGTATGCATCACGTAAGTGTTTTTATTTACTACTGATTAGTCTAACTTCTCTACAGGCATTTACCAATTGCCCCCCCCCCTCCCCACACACACACAAACGCACATGCACATACACCCAACATGATTTAAATTGTGCTCTTTTAAATTGCAATATCAATGTAAAAACAGTTCATATTTTTAGCCCTAATTGGCTGAACAAAATGTTCTGACTGAGACAGAGGACTTTGTCCAGATAGCAGTGGTGAAGTGAGCCAGACATTTTAGAGATATAAAATAATCGGAATTGTTTAAGCAGGGTGCTTTCAGATTAATAGCGCTTAAAAATGACTGCTTGTCCTGCCTTAACATTGTTCGATTGAAGTATTGCTCCTATGTCTGATTTGCTCTGGAGTGCAGCATCAGTCTCCTTCCCTTTAAGAGTCCTGATAGGGCAGGTGTACAGTAGGTGAGTGCACTTGGCCACACTTTGGGTCTGGAGGCTGCTATGTTCTTTGTTCCCATGCTCAAGGCAGACAGTGATTTGAATTATTGATGTGCCTCCATCAGATTCTGATCTAAAGAGGTTCTGTGCTCGCCTGGCAATTACCATACCAAAGTGAACAAGCAGAAGATTGGCCCCTATTACACTGGCACAAAGCCTTGGTTCTCCTTCTGCATGGAAGACCGAACCATTCCGATTTGGCCTTCCTTTTACACTCAAGTGAACATCCGTGCACACACTCAGAGGCTGCGCTGAACAGTACAGATGTGCTATGAAGTAGCGGTTCATGGTTAAGGGTACATTTAGCCTGGAGGTTTAGTTGGAAATGAGTGTATACATGAATATTGAGCAGAGCCGTCTCTCCGGTTGATGGAAGGCTCCCTGTTATAGTTACTGCATTAAACATGCATGAGCACTGAATTACACATTTTGAAATTTATATACATTAAGCAACTCTTGAGTATTTATGAGCAGCGTTTTTTGCAGGACAGCATAAGATTTGGGCTGAGGGGTGGAGGAAATTGAAGAAAATTGTCATAATAAAGTGTACTTGGAATTTGTCAAAAAAGACAATGGATTGGCACGAGAGGACATAAAATGTCCCTCACTCTGCATGCGCAGCCCTTATGTCTGTACAACGACAGTTACTTTGTAAAACATTTTCTGACTTCTTGTGAAAACTGCCAGAAGCTTTATAGATGTTCTTGAATGTGTGTGCATATGTTATGAGGTCCCCATGTAGGTAGCCTGTTGCTAGTGAAGTGTCGAAGCAGCGACAGAACCATTCCAATAGGCCATCATTATCAGAAGACAAGCTGACCAAGTTTCTTCAGTTTCAAATGATTTCAAATGAAGAGAATAAATTGTTGGTAAAGTTTCCTTACCGGCAACTTTAACGCAGTTATTAGATTTAAAAGATTAGGGCGGCCTTCTCAGCAAATTGGCTGTGATTTGTTGATTATGACACATTTTAAATTATTTTAAATTCTCCTGCTAAAACATTTTAAATTCTCCTGCTAGCGGCTTTGTAAGATGTGGCAAATCACTTCTGAACATGTTGTTTTCGGCCAAAATGCATTACATTTTTAAAGGCTTTGTAGTTTTTTTTATAATAAGGTATTCTGGAATTTTCTTAACCTTTTTAGAAGGCTGGCAATTGAAGGATGACATTTTTTATTGTTTGGCGTTGAAAAAACCTCCCCTCAATTATACATCAATATAATCCGTAGATCAGTGGGCCCACAGATACTGTATTGATTGCCCCATCTGCCTTGACTTTTTGCAGAATTTTTAAAGAGAAGGAAAGAGAGAATGTGTGTTGAAACAGAGTAAGAGATGGAGAGAAAGAGAGAGAGAGAGAGAGAGAGAGAGAGAGAGAGAGAGAAAATGAGGATGAGTAAACAAAGAGTGACAAAGACAATCTTTTACTAGACAGGTAGGCCTTAGTTGGATTTGTTGCTTTGTAATGAACTGTGCTTGTGTAACTTTGGAGCGGTCTGTTTTGAAGTGTGTGTGTGTGTGTGTGTGTGTGTATGAGTAACTGTTGAGAATGGGTTGGATACTACTAGTTTTATCTGAACTGGGAATTCCCTTAAGCACAAATGTTCTCATGCTCACTTAAACGTAAACGAAAGCAGTGCTCTCCCTCTCTCAGACAATAGCTTTCTTTCTTCTGTTCTGCACTTGCGTGTAGTGTCATGTTTTTCCGAGAGCATATCAGTGCTGCTCCGAACATCACACCCAGCTCTGAAAATCTAAAGTGTCTCCACTCGCTTCGAGTTAGCGCACCATAGTGGGTCTTGTGTTGGAGGTGTGAAGCGTGAGATTGGCCTGCTGTGTAAACAGACTGAGCTGGAGGGGTTAGAGTGGGACAGCTTTTACAACCCCCCAACCCCCCCCCCCCCCCTCCGTCTCTGTGTGCCTTTCTTCTCTTCTCAGTCAAGGCCAGATGTGCATGTGAGCCCAGACGGAGCCCGGAATGATATGACTTGATACGATTGTAATAAGTGCTCCCATTGCTCCCAAAATGAATGTTTGATTTACTAAAAGTGCAGCTTATCATCCAAAGTGTTTGTAGCCCCGCCCACTAACTGGCTGCTCCTGAGGCAGAGGGTTTAAAAGGCTCAGTGAAATAACGGAGACAAAAAAAAGAAAGTGAAAGTTTAATTATGAAGTGTTAGTAAATGCCGAAATATTTGCGGCATGATGGCATATTTTTCTCTGCATCTTAACATCTGTGTCTTCACCCAATCTTCTTGCGCAGCCCACCCTCAAATGCATAAGCAGGAGGAAGAGAAGCATGTTTAGCATTTGCACTGCGTGTCTGGGCTTGTGTGCCATAACAGGCAGAATGTGTCCGATTTGCATCAGAAACTGCCTCCAAGTGATTAGTACATCGAGCCCTCAGTCTCTATGGGCTCAGACCCATCCCCGCAGTTTACTACATACTATACCCATAGAGTTGAACCCTTTAATCTTCATTTTAACCCAAACTTAGAGTTGCAGATACATTTTTGTTTTCTGCAACAACAGACCTGACCTCATTGTTTCTGCTATTTTTTACAGCTCTGTTCTAACCCTCAGGCAGGGTGAATACGGGAGGGAGAAATGTATGGACGATGTTTTGAGCTCATCATGTGTGCTCCCCATAGTGTTCAGTGTCTTTTAAGTAAAGGTTTACATCTTTTCCAAGAACACAGTGCATCTCACTATAGTGAGACATTACGAGTGCATGTGCCAAGACGTATGCATGACATGAGTTTGCAGATGCAGTGTTAGTCAACTGCCCAAAGGTCATCTGAGTATTGGTGTGCTCATCTGTCTGCTGGATAACTGTCAGGTGGTATGATGTAATTGTGCATGCGGGCAGATGTTAGGCCATGTCGAGTCTCCAGGGAACATCAGTGCATGAGAGCGGTTTATAGAAGAACGTTTGTCATTTTTGGTGTGGCGTAGAAATTGTGTAACAACTTACATATAACTTATGTATGTAATGGACGTCTGAATATTCTATAAGAATAGGAAATAGGTTAGAGTATCAGGTTCTCATCTTATGAGATTCGTCTTATATGAGTGGAAATATCCCCTAAAATCACTCAAAAACCAGTCAAGTGCACGGAAGCTGTTGCTCCAGGCTGCAACTACATTTATTCATGAGAATTAACACAACTTTCTGGCTAGCTATCAACCTAAAAGAGTAGGAAACTTATTCGGGCTGCAGTTAGTTAGGAATGCCCTCTTGTAAACTGTCCAAAGAGCCTGGTGCACAGAACTGGCACCTGCCGGTGGCAAATAATTGCATTTAGCTTGATAAACAGACGTTTGTTTCCCTTCAGAAGTGTGTGATATCATGAATGTTCATCAAACAACCAGACTGGTCGTGGCTAGGAGGTTGTGCTGGAGCTCCAGCTGGCTGAACTGCTTTTGTAAACTGACCCTCACTGTTAGTTCTCCTAACACATGCTGCCTTAGTTCACTGTTGTGCTTAGTTCTCTTTTATACTTTAATTGGTCATAGTGAAACTGTAAATTCCTCTACAAGGCTCTTATACTCCAGAGATTATCTTGTATTGGAAGGCAAAATCCATGACTCAGGTTGAATTCTTGGCATTTGAACAATGCTGCGCTCCCTCAAATACACCAATCTTGCTCCGAGAAGAGAAGCAAATCGATTTAAGGATATGAAGACTCGCCACCAGACCCTCAGACCGCAGTGGGCGGCTCGGTCAAGTAGCAGCTTGCTGTTGTTCTCCAAGGGCTTCAGGCGAAAGGAGGCTAAGGGGGAAGGGCTGAGAACAGACAGAAGGGCTGGCATCTCTCTCTAGGCGTGTTGAAAGTGAATTGTTCTCGGCAAGGTGAGCAGTAGCAGATAAACCCGTTTAAATAGGTACGACACATGCCTACACTTGCAACCTCCTCCATATGACTGAGTCAGTGCAAAACATCAACTTTGAGAGAAATTATGTGCATGAGTTCTCATTCATGTCTTTCCAAATGCACACTTTGCAAGTCGTTGCATGTCTGTCAGTGCGATGGCAGTTTCCAGTGAGTGGTTTCGCCCAGTTCTACTCCACCAGGTGTGTGTTAGTGATTTTGCCCGCTCCAGTAGGTGTGTGTTACTGATTTTGTGCATGACTGACAGCATGAGATATGTGCTCTCTGTCGTGCCAGATAAACACTAGCAAAGCGGATATTGTGATTAAAGTTTAACCTTAATAAACATTTCCAAGTCACTCTTCAGTCATTTAGAATGTTTGTTATTCTCCACCTGCCTCATATTACAGCTCTGGGATCATCTGATTATTTTCTTATGAGAAGGTACGGACAGGTTTGTGAGAACAACCATTCTGGCTACAAAGAAGTCATAATTAAGAAGAGTCTCTCAACCCGTTTCTTTGTGTCTCGCTTTGTTTTTATGCTGTGGCAGTGGATGGTTGGGCTGTGGCAATGCATTGAAACAGCAAAAACGTGAACTAGAGTGCGTCTTTGAGAATAAACATTCTGTTAATTATTACAATTGATGGAACTGCATTGTTTATATCATTAAACCAATCAACAACCCAGTCCAGCACATTCACCCTCCCTCTGCCTCCCAGCTCTAGTCTCATTAGTAAATTGTGCCACAACTGAATACAAACATTTAATGTCAGATTTCATTTTAAATATTGGGGTAATAACAAATTGTTTTCAGTACATCAAACCATAAGCCCTGAATCATCTATTGAACTGAAATGTGAGTTTACTGTATTGTTTCATCCCTAGTGAAGGGAAATTTATGTGTGTGTGTGTGTGTGTGTGTGTGTGTGTGTGTTGAAATCATTTCTGCAATATGTGTTGTAAAACTTGAGCCACATGTCAACGCAAGCATGATGATATAAAAAGGACTAAAAAGTGTTTTGAGTCAGAAATGAAGTTAGTGAAAAGATCTGTGGAGGAAACGTTTTTTTTTGGGGGGGGGCAACGTTTTTGCAGATCTGGATTCTAATAATGAAATATTAAAGTCAACATGAATTGGAAATCTGCACAATTTCCTTCAGCACTATGATGTTTTTCCAAGTGAAGCATAAATTAGTCTCTGAGCTTGCTGACGAAACGTGGGAGGGGAAGGTAAAACATGATATTGTTTATTATTATTTGTCCTTGCCCACTGGAGCACAGCGCTGTAATCAAATATCTGAAAACTTCACTTAATCATAATGGAAAATATGGGAAAATTAGAATTTTGTTTTTGTGTTAAATGATACAAATCGTGATGAATTAGATTAGGGATATGAACAGATTAAAAAGGTCAGTTTTGATTTCAGGTCAACTAGAGGTGCTAGAAGGTGTATTTTGACTTGCGGCTCCACCAGTGGGGTCAATTCGTACTTGGGGAAGGAATGACTGGGCAAGCAAACCATGATGCTTGTAGTAATTTTTAATATGCTTCTTTAGGTGTTATTGTCATGCTGTTAAGGTCCAGTGAGACACACCTTTATCATTGCCATTTGCTTGCTTTTGGCACTGCTTAGCTTGAGTAATGAGAAACACATGTTGCATTTGAGAAAGAATGAGGATTGGTGTGGGAGAACAGAATAAACTCAATGTTTTTTTGTCATAACATTCCTAAAGATGGCATATCAGCATCGATGAATATCAGTATTAGACTGACATGCTGGATCAGATGTCAGAGAGAAGACATGAACAACGAATCCTATCCAATCCTGTAATAATCTAGCCTAGAATATCACATTGTAGAGCTGAAAGATGACTTTCAAAAATGCAATTTCAATGGGTGCAATTTACAAGGAGTGCAATTTTCAAATTGCAATACCTGTAATTCCATTTACTGCATACATTGGTGAAAATACATAGAAAATAATTACTGCCCGTATTTTCAACAAGTCTGCCTTAAATGTATTATGGGAAAAAGCCAGAAATAACATGAGACTTGAGCAACATGAGCAGCCAAAAACCCATATACTCATGTACAGCACAACCAGACCTAACAGTCTGGTACACTACGTTTAGTACTCATTCTAGTTTTCTGGGCAACAACACAGGATGACTCATTAATTTATAGAAGACAATTGCAGTTCAAATCGTAGTCAGTGTATTGGTCAGAAAAGTGGCAATTCAGTGTTTTCCCCAAATGGTTCAGCCGTGATGCAGTATGTGATGCTATGTTGTCAGCTGTGTGTTTCTTCCTGTTTGGGAATAGAGTGTTTTAAGCATGACAACAAACTTCCAGATCAGGGGTCATCAGTCTTATCCACAGAGGGCTGCTGTGGCTGTAGATTTTCATCCTAATTGAGAAGAAGCACGTCTGATTCCACCTGTTTAATCATTTGTTAGTTATATGAGGAAGAAAACCTGTAGCCACACTGACTCTTTGTGGATAAGAGTGGTGACCCCTGTTGTGTATGCACGTTCTAAGTGAAGTATTTCAGTTAAAAATAAATTATTTAATTGCGGAGGGGTTAAAAAAAAAACAACCCCCCCCCCCGATTGTATCGGTATTGGCCCATCCTTATTGTTTCACCATCGATATCAGAAACGTAAAAATAGTGTTATGGTAATCTCTAATAATTTCTATGGATTTGAACAGGTCCGTTTTTTTATCAGCATGATGTGCAACTTTATCTTAGTCGTAGGTCAAAGTCTACTGTGTGTTTTGATATTAATTTGTATTTGTCCTGTGTAGCAACTGCATTCTCCCAACGTGTTCTGTGTGAAATGTTGGGAACATGACGTGCCAGCATTCAGCAAACTAGCTGAAGGCATGAAATGATATTAACAATTAACAGAGGAGCGTTAACTCTTAACCAGAGAAGACGGCCGCCTCCAAACAAACATCCGCAGCCGCCTGCTCACGCTCAATTACACCTGCGGATGTTGTAATGTCACTAACTGACAGGCCATGTAGTGAAATCCAGCACACACAAAACCCAAAGATCTCCACTAGCCCACCTTCCTCCATTCATACAATCTTCACAATCTGTCTGCCTCTCCCTCCAGTGATCTCTCTGTATCTCTGCCTTACTTTCCTCTAAGCTATTAAGTAATCTTGCTTTCGCTAATCCCTTTTCTCCTCTTCTCTCCAGACTGTCTCTGCTCATTTGTTCTGCTTTTGCTCTCTCATTACTTCCATGTCTCTCACTTCTTCTCTTTCATCCCTCACTCTGTCGGTATACTTTCACGTTCCATTAAACCTCACTGGCAAGCAGTTCGTTCTAATGTGGAATCCGGAGTCATTAAACCTACAGTTAACGATCAGGATGTGCTGTACAACTGCACTGTAAAACCAAATACTTATGTTCAAAACACTTTTCTCGAACACTTTTTGAACGTTTGACTGACCTGTTTGTATTTGTGGAAGACTTCATCAAATAAACACCAGTGTGAAAGCATACGTAATTTCTTAATATTATCACATTTTGCCAAGCTTATCCCAGTCTGTTAAATGAAAAGTGAAAAAGAAAGAAAACATTTTTACAGATATTTTACAGATAGAACTTAAACCTCACTTTCATTATCATTATCATCATCATCATCATCATCATCATCATCATCATCATCATCATCCTCATCGTAATCATCAATATCAATACTGTATGAAATGAAGTAAAAGAAGATTAGGGTGAAAATTTCAGCCCTTACAATGATTTAATAAACATACGATTCTTTAGGAAACAATTAAATGCATCACGAAAGTCTTTATTTTTCATGACAAAAATGCATTTGATACACAAATTATGGATGCACTACCTACAGAATTGAGGTATAAATTATTGAATCTTTAAATTAAAAAAAAAATAGCTTGGAAAAAAAATATGTTTAGCCATTTTATGGGGCTTATATCATTGGATATTTAAAAAATATATATATATTCTTTACTTGTCTCGTCAGGGGTGCACGGGGAGTGAAGCGAGGCGCAAACGCAGGTTCCGAGATGGAATTTTTAATACAAAAAGACACAGACTCTATACAGACAATAACTACAAAACAAAGAGGCTCGAGGGCCTTTCTAACACAAAACATAACTTACACTGAAGAAACAGAGGGAGCAGGGAACGTGAGGAGATTTGTGAGGGTTGACCAGCCAATAACACCTGAACTCAAAGAACTTAAATACAAAAACACACTCAGACAAGAACCAATCATGAATCCCAATTACTTATACTAAACACAAGACAGCTGACAAATGACTCAAGACACAACAAACACCCAAGATCAAAATAAAAGTCCCCAATCAACCCAAAACCAAAACGGCAGTCTCTACTGGCCGCAGGCCAAGACCTAACATTACTTCAAAAACAAGTAACATGTTTCGGGCTGCAGCAGTTTATTATGGGTTAATTGTTCTTGTAATCTTGCCTTTGCAATACTGATATCACAGAAGGCTGTAATATGCAAATGGACTGTCAAACCACTCAAAGCACTTTTCTGTGCTCTGTGTTCTCTGAGCATCCTGAACAATCACAGGTTCAGATAGTGAATATGTTGATGAATCACACTCAGGTAGATATCTGCCACGATCCTCCTACATTGATTGGAAAGGCCCATTTGTGTGGCATGCAGACTAACCAATCACAGGCTCAGAACAGGTTTCTACTAGACATATATGAGCTTAACATTTAAAAAAGAGTCAGGTTAGTTATGTCTTTGGTTAAAACAAAAAAAAGGTCAGAACTTTTGGTCAAAATAATGTGTTGTGGATTCGTGCTGGCCTTTTGCAAACTTTGCTATTCAGAAATTGCCTTTGCATTTGATCACATAATAACAATGTGCCTTCTAACATTAGGCTTGTGCATTGTGAGGGCACAGTTACACCATCAAAATAATCGTGTGTATATGATTACTCGGTTAATCATCAAATCAGCTACTGGATTACTAAAATAATCGATACAGAGAGCCTTATTCTCCTCAATACATTGTTACATCTCTACAGTATACATTTTTCAGAATTTTGTATTGCAGTATCAAAACGTCACCAAGCACTGTCACACTGCTATAACATTTTGTTCATTCAGTATGTTGTATTGGTAAGCATTTTGTCTACAACTTTGTGTCAAGTCAGTGCAATACCTTACGTATGTCATTGTGTGGCAATATAATTGCAAAGTCTTTTATTTTTTAATTTTTTTGGACCACATCTGAATTTGCTCAAGTGTGGCGCACCTTTGGCACACATTTGGCTGGAGTGTGTTTGTGTTGTGTTCACGGTACTGAATGTAGGATTGAATATGCCTAATGCGGTCGGGGCAGTCCATCACAGGATGCACATTTGACTGTGTGTATTTATGTGTGTGTGTTTGTGTGTTTTGGCGGGTGACACTGGAATGACTGTCTGGTGTGGGTGGGGTGGATGTAAGCAGGCAGCATCACGGCACGTGGCGTCACTGCCAGCGCTTCGCCGCGCCGCTCTGACGCAGGTCAACCGACTGCAGAAACAATAGAGCGACATCTGAGCATGGCATGGCAGCCTTACAAAGCCCCTCTCTCTGCCAGACTAAACTCACCCACCCAGACACTGACCTTGCCCTGCGCCTCTGGCCTCTTCTGTCTCCGCCTCTGTCAGCGGCTCCTCTCACGCAGAGAAAGCAGCCTCTCTGATACTGCTCCAGAAATAAAGCCTTATCTCATGAGTCAGGACTAACAGAGATAAAGTGGAATTTATGTCACCTGTCATGATTTGGTTTATATATATATATATAGTGAGTCTAAAAGTTACTTAACCCTTAGGAGGATCGTAATTTTGTAATTAGTCAAAAACATTGTCAGTATGTTTCATTGAAGAACATAGAACGTTAAGGAACCTGATCGTGTGCACAGTTGCATGCATAACTTTGTATCTTATTCAGATCATAATTAAATATATATTCTACTTACAAACACGAAGGTGGTGTTGACTAAGAGTTTTGGACTCCACACTTTTGAATGAAAAGGTGAGCCAAGAGTTGTAATTAATATAAATGATCACATGCTTTTTTTTTTTTTTATTTCACTGATGATAACTTGTAAGAGCTCAGGAAGGCATGTAATACCTAACTTGGTCATGGAATGGGTACTTATTAAAGGCTGCACAAATCCTCTTTTACATGCTGTTCTAATGAGTATTGATAACGGTTTTGATAAAGTACTGGAAACCTTCATGAATAAATGTGAATTCTGTGACATTATGAAAACAAAGTGAATTGTTTTAATTTCCGTATATGGATTGTGGAGCCCTTTAGCTACGATCTCGCCGTATATGACATGCTCGCAACATGTAAATCGAATCAAATTTTGAGCTCAGAAATTAAAATTGGAATGAATGTGTGTATTGCTACACCCTTAGTAATCTTTATGGAATGCTGAGATCACTTTTGTCCTGCTGCGCATTGTGCAGGCTTGAATGTGCCTTAGTGGGCTTTTCCCCATCTGGTGCAGTGAGACAGGATTCTATTCCTGCCCATCCTCTAGTGGAGCTGCTGTGTGTGAACCGTCACACAGAGCTATGCTGGTATTTCTTCCCTCCAGATACCGTGGTGCTCAGCCTGCTGTTGAAATAGTAAGAGCTGCCAGTGATTAAAACTACGAATCTCAATGCAACCTGTTTAAAACTTAATTAAAACAGAATTGATTTATGTTCTATGTCTGAAGGGCTTATATCTCACATTTTACATGTGTTTCAATGAGATGCACTTATGACATGATGCCTCTCCTTTAGAGTCAAACAGACTTTAAAGGACCCCTGTTTGACTGACTGATCTGTTTAGGGCCTCATTCAAAAGTCCAGACTGAAACACCCTTTATGAGTCTACATCAGTGTACGTGAGTGGAAGTGAACTGCTGTAGGCTATGAAGGCAGATATATGGAAATGCATTGGTTCTCATCATGTTATGCAAGCAATTAATTCAAATTGGACTGTTTTTGCATATTGCCACATAGGGACAATATGGATAATATTTATTCAGTTTCCATGACATGGACCCTTTAACTATCATCTGGCCCTATATGACGTGCTCCCAGCACATAAAAGGTAAAGAAATAGAATCTTGATCTCTGAATTGTAGTGAAAATTGTAGTGAAACTCAAAATACTGTAACACTTATTTTTGTAAATATTATGTAATCTGTGCTTAGTTTCTTTGCATTTTTGCTAAAAATGTAAAAGGCCTGCTGCCCATTTGGTGCAGTAAGGCCGCATTGTTTCCCTGACTGTCCTTTGACGCCGGTGCTGTGTGTGGATCACACAGAGCTGTGCTGGTATTTCTGCCCTCCAGATGCATTGGTGCGCGACCTGCTGTTGACAGACAGGCCTGATATAAAGTGCCCAGGGCGATAGGACCCATTCTCAGCCTGACATCCTTTCCCCAGCGGGGGCTGCATAGAGGAGCGGACAGTGGTGTCCTCCCGTTGCCCCGAAGGAAGCAGGGGCCGGGGGGCTGGCGGGTCGGGGCTAAAAATACCCGCGGCATGTTTGAGTCACACGGTAGCCTCAGCTTCCTGTTTTCACTCTCCCACGTTGACTTCCCAGAGAGATAGAGCGAGATGAAGAGGGAGAGAGCAACCTGATGCCTGCGGCGATACAGAGGAATACATGCTTACTCATCAGTGTTACTTCCCATCAAAAGAGGACGGAGAGCAGCAGACATCTGGCAAAACCACTGAAGAGCACAATCCCCTCTATTCCAAGGCCTTAATCAATTAGCCCTTAGCTTATTAGCGTAACTTAGAAGTCACAGTTACTGATAACAAAATCCTCTTTAAAATGACGTCAATAAATACAATACTTTAGAGAGTGTAACATAATTTTACATTAATTATTTTTCTTAGCACAACATTAATCTCACTTGAGCAGGAAGGACAAATTAATAATAATAATAATAATAATAATAATAATAATATTGACTCAGATTTATGTGGTGCCTTTCAAGGGACCCAAGGTCACTTTACATAAAGTGGTTAGTCAAAGACCAAAGGCCTGATTCTAAACATTTAATTGGTACCACATTTGTAATTCTAATTAGAAAACATGCTGCTCTAGGCATTTGCGGGGGTGAGTAGGGGTTTTTTAGATACTCAAGCTCCTGCCCCTTTGGGGCATAATGCCCTGTTTGGCAAGGCTGGTCCTCCCCTTTCACGAAAACTGTTGTTACAAGAGTCTAATCTGGTGTTTGAGTTGGGAGAAGATGGAATCTAACCTGGTGTTTGACAGAGAAAAAGAATCTAATCTGATGTTTGAGTGGGGAGAAGGTAGAATCTAACCTTGTGTTTGATTGGGTAAAATACTTTAATTTAGTGTTTGAGTAGAGAGAAGATGGAATTTAACCTGTTCTGTGATGTACTGAGGTGTGGACTGGCTGTGGCAGTAACGTACTGGCTACTCGATATGCACTAGAAGTATATGCTAGTACTACATGCTACTATTTATACAATATGGATAAAATGTCAGCAGTGCGATTTTACTGCTAAATATTGTGAATGTGATGCCTTTCAAGATATTAAAGGGCCCATATCATCACTTTTTTGTTTAATTAAAGGGCTTGAGGTCTGTAAATAGTGTTTCAAAATGGCTACATTCACTCCACTGTCCATGAATGGAAAGTTAAGCTGCAAAAACAGCCTGTTTTCAAATCATTGTTTTTTTGTGATGTCACAAAACCAACAGATTTGAATAAACGTCCTTATTCTGGCTACAGCAAATTAGTCGTGCCCATTAATGCACCAATTTGCCGACATCTTTAATGGTTATAAATTAGACTTTAATTGGATTTTCTGATGGATGACGATCTCAATTAATCAGAACACTCAGTAACTCATCTGGTGCTGTGATTGGTCACCCTATCAGAAACTCATTAATCAGAGGCTCATTTGCATATTGCAGCCTTTTGCAACATCAGAATTGCAGAGACCGATTATGCGTTAACAATTAGCAAACGAAATACTATGCAGCCCGACTGGCTAACAGCTCTGAACAACAATAGACAGGTTCAGTTCTGCTTTACTGATGCTCCACTGACTGAAGTTTAAAGAAAGACTAAAGTCTGAGGGTGTGATTCCAGTAGCTAGTGTTGTAACAGTTAGCAAGAATCTAAACTGGTCTGCGGTGTGTCCAGCCACTGGCCTCAGCTACCAGCTTGCACAAGCTGTGCTAGTCAGTGGTTTAACATTCAGTGGTTGTCACTACAGAGGTCGTTGAACATTTGTTGGATAATGAAAGTGTCACAGACCGAACAATTTTTTTTGATCAGTTTTGCCACGTTGCATGCATAAGATTCTTATCCAGCATCCTGATAAAGCTTTTCCTTATAGTGAATAGCTTTATCAGGTGCCAACACTTTTTGGCTTATCATATCACTATGTTTTTTTTTTCTTTTGTTTCTTTTATAAGTTATTTCTGTTGCTTCTCAAATGAAAGATGTTTTAAATTTAAGTTACAATTATTTTAATGTTCTTAGTAGAACTTTGTTTTCAATTGAATGATTGAGTTATTGTTTGTTATTTGTTAATCAATGATCCAGGCGACTGCATTTCCTCTAATTAATCTCATGCGGGAAGAGATAACTTTTTAAAAAATGTGTTTGTTCCAGAGATCACCAGTACACTGAAGTTTAATGTGTAGAAAATAATAATCAAATTTCAGGCAATCATTTGGGTAAAATTCTATATATAACAGGGTTGAAGGGTCAAAGCAGCCTCTTCAGTCAGTCTAACAAAATCACCGAAAACAAAGGGAAAAAAAAGTGAGAGAGAGAGATTGCTCGGAGCCCCAAGCCTTGTTTGTTTTGTGCGCTTTGGCAAAAGAACACTGACGGCTACAGCTTCACCCTTGTGTTCAAATGTGCATGTAGCTTCAGAAAACACTGCTTCTCTCTTGCTTTTGCTTTCTCTTGCTTTCCATGAGGAAATACTAAGCTAATTAGTTAATTGGCAGCAGTCTGAAAAGCTTATGACCGAGGGGCCAGGCCTCTTCTCCCAGACCAGGCAGAGGAAGAGGTGCCTCCAAGCTCCTCCTCCACAAACAAAGTGTCCAGATGGACAAGAGGAGATTCACTTTCCTTCATTTTGGGCCACCATGATCCGCTGGTAATGTTAGTAATGCTCTTAGCCCTTTCATTTCCATTATCATTTCCTGTATTAACTACACTTCACTTAATCAGTGTTTTTTTATAGTTAAGTAATTGCTGGGAAACATTCCTATGCTGAATGTTTGTGTGTGTGTGTGTGTGTGTGTGTGTGTGTGTGTGTGTGTGTGTGTGTGTGTGTGTATGTACCCTGCCTATCGGCAAGTGGCACTTGAAACAAACTCAACAAACAGGTGTCGAAGCATTCATTAATCTTTTAAAGAATGAAGGAACAGGGTCAGTATGCGGGCAATAGTAAATACAGGGAAATTTTGTGGTTTTCAGCTTTGGGTTGGCACAGGCCTCAGCTTGTGCTTGTGTTTGTACAACATGAATTTCCCAAGCTGCACCAGCGACTCATTGATTTGGCAGAAGACTGTACCAAAGCTTGGTTGAACTCTTCAAACCTTTAATGCTTAAAGCGGGGCTCTAGAGCCTTTTGCCTGCCTGGCCCAATATATCTGCGTGGATGTCTTGGGAGATCCGCTTGCAAAACTTATGCAAATGATATTTTTATTCCATTTTCATTCTGTTAGCTGTTGTCTTGCTTACTACTATGTTTACAAGGCCTCACGATGGACCTGTGGCTTCCTGTTCAAGTTCCAACAAGCAGTACAACCATCATGCTGTGGTATGCAGCAGAAATGACTTTTGAAGACGCCTGAATATCGTGCTGTAGATGTTATCTTCTTTCCACCCCACTCTCTCTTTCTCTCCCTTCCTCTCTGCAGGTGTCTCTGAAGGCTCTGCGTTAAGAAAGAACCTTTTTCAAACTGCCCACAGATCTGCCTAACCGTTAGTCTAGCGCAAGTGTGATGTGATTAGAGGGAGGAAGCATGTTTTCTCAAGTTCGCATTCCTCAAATAACGATATAACGGGCGAAAATCCCCAAAGCATGCAGGAAATTGAGCAAATTGGCAGAAAAGAAAAGCACAAGACAATGTAGGAGTGAGTACATGTTCATGTATAGTGTCGATGTGCATGTGATTATGCATATCTAATGGAATGTGTAACCGTGTATTTCAGGACCTGGGCCCGGGGAACTCTGAATTTCCTCAGGCTTAAGACGATTCAGATGGACGTGAGGGAGACAGCAGGTCTTGTGGTGGTCACTGGGAGCATGACTTGAGTTTAGGCTCATGTGATCTCTGTCTTTTTACTCTTTTACACGCATTCCTTTTAACTTAACGTAGTCTCCACAGATCCTACAGAAAAGGCTGAAGACTGTGCGCCTTTGCTTGAACCATTTGAGCAAATTCATAGCAAGTCCATGTGTAACGTTCATTGCTTTAGCAAGTTATGAGGTTTGAATTCTTTTGATCTGGTTAGTGTTACTGATGGAAAGGTCACACATAAAGCTTCAAAATTAGGGATACTATGGATGTTAAAAACTCATCACCATTGGCTGGATGACTCATATTTGAAGACTTGAGAAGAGCAGAATGTTCAGATGATGACAGGCCTATGAAAGTAAATTTAGTGCTGATCCCTGTGGATTTACTCATAGTTATCCTAAGATGCTCATTTTAAAGTCGGCTCATTCAGTATAGCATTTTCTCATGGAATAGAGTCTGTGTCATGTCTGGTTATCCCATATTCTAAAATCTCAGAACATTTTTTCACCTGCTGTGAGTTTAAAAGTTGAGATAAGGGCGGGCGATACAACGAGTCATCGTTAAATGGCATCATCGTAAAGTTTTCCAAGCTGATGTTTTATCAATAAGCGGTTCATATAGTCGCTTCGGTGACCGTATATATAGAACAGCTACATGTGGTGGGGTCTGTGCACACTGAGCACGGGGGGGAGGGGAGGGGGTTACAGACACAGCACACGCGCTCAGAGAGAGAGAGAGACAGAGAGAGAGAGAGAGAGAGAGAGAGTGAGAGACAGAGAGACAGAGAGAGAGAGAGAGAGAGAGATGTGTACTTTGAATTGGTCTGAATTTAAGAATGAACTAATCGGTCATTTGTGTGTATCTTATTTTTTATTAAGTTACTTGTTTAGATTCAACATAAATGGATTTCGAGTTATTCTTTATTTCATTTAGCTGTTTATTACTGCATGTTCTCTTGCCTCAAAAAGAAAGACAAAAAATAATGGATTTGTAGAGTAAAAAAAAAACAGATGGATTTATAGCATTTTGAAAAAATGTATAATAAACTTTGGATTTATAATCAACAACATTGTTATTAGATTCGACAATTACTGTTAAACATGTTCAGACTAAGCCGGCAAACTATTTTAACAGGATAAATTAAGCTTTTACAAAATTTGTGGGTCTGAGTAAATAAATGTAATTTTTCTAAAAACGTTTTGGAAAAGAGCTGTATATAAACATGGATATAAACATACTGGTCAGTATATTTATATAATATATATATATATATATATTGTTTTTCTGCTTTGGATTTGCTGGTAACATAGACTCCAGACGCTGACTAGTCTATGCAGAAAAAAATGAAATGCAA
>JBBIGA010000146.1:10438775-10453924 GCA_037576975.1 Alestes dentex
TTTTAAACTCAGCTTAATACATTACCCTTAAAAAATGTAAAGGTAAACCCGTATCCGTACTGTACAGTGTACACTGAACTGTCTCCCACAGTGCTAGAATGTAAAATAACGACATTACCCTTGTATAGACGGCACTATGATTCATGCACGCGCGTTTTCTTTGGTATGCGCTGTCGTTTTCTTTGGTATAAGCAGGTAAATACCGTAATAAGTTAATTTAATTTACAGTGATAAAAATACAGGGCTTTAAGAAGAACAAAACGAAATACATGAGAACACTCAGAGAAACACTAGAGATAGCTCCATGCGAGATGGGTCACAGGGGAAGCAGCCAATCAGCAGTAAGGAGAAATGAGAAACGTTCTCGAATTGGCTACCTTCAAACCTTCTGAGTGCAGCGGTATTTCACCATCCCAATATGCGTCTGAATGCCTTGCTAACCCGAACGTTACAAAAGCTAAAAAAAATGTGGAGGATATTTGCGGTTTCCGTGAACAATTATTAGTTCGGTTCTGTATATAGTAAACCCCCACAAATTTTTTCTGAGAGCCAAACTAATAATTGTTTGCGGAAACCTCAAATAAACATTTTCTTTGCTGTTTTCGTGGCAATATATAATCTTTCATGCATTTTAGTGCTATATTATTAAGAAAAATATAATTGACAAAATTTTTAACAAATATTTTAATGTAAATTCAACTACATTTCCATGTAAATTATCACTGTATACATTTTTGGTACTGTCCAGAGAACACAAACGTATATATATACATATATATTCGCACACACACACACACACACACACACACACCTATACATTTTTTAAAGGTTAAAGCACTTGCCTACAATGTTATGAGTGTATGCCAGTCTGAGCTTAGAACCATTTAGGAAGCGTTATTTTTTAAATGGCAGATTCTATTTAGTTTCCAGTGTGTAAACATGTTTGATATACTCTGCAAGATTTTGGACTGATCCTCACAGATTCAAACTGATTTTAAACCTTGGCTATAAAACTTACAAAATGTAACACAGGCTTAATCTCAGTAACCGAGTAACTAGAGCATCCCTGTCTCTTAAATTGCAGGTACATAGTGTCTTCTTTTCATTCCGTACATCTGACTCACACTCATACATAGTAAAGAGAGGCGGGCCTAGGTAGCCTTCACCTCGCCTGCTCTTTTTGTTTATTTTCTCCCAGCTCAAACCTGCAGTTGGTCATAATGATGGCGTCCTGGGCCCCTCTAATTTATTTATTTCTGCCGTTTCCCCAAACAAGCCAGAGAACATTGTGTCCTAACAACCGAGGGAGGGAGAGAGAACGGGTGGGAGAGAGAACAGGGGTGGGAGAGAGAACAGGGGTGGGAGAGGGAACATGGGTGGGTGGGGCTGGCTGAGGAGGAGCAGGGAGAGGGAAGGGAAAGGAGTTGTGGATACAGGCCTAGGAAGCGGAAGGAGCAAGTCTGAGGATGGAAGAACGCGGAAGAAAGGGAATTGGTAGGGGTGGGGGGTGCAGCAGTTCTTCTGAAGGTGGAAAGGGGTCTTCAGTGTGTGGTCTTCTGGGGTCAGTGTGAGCCAAACTGAAGGTTCAGATAATTAGATCATTTAAGCTTTAATGTAAGGTAAATATTAGTTGAACTAAACTCATGTTTGCACATGTTCTCCCTCAGCCCCAATATACTTGATCAGCCAAGACATGTTTAAAATTTGTTCCTTCAGTTTTACACCAGAGCTACATAGCTAACGAGTATTAGAATCAGTGTTCAAACTGCATGCCTAAACAAAGTCCACACAATGGCTATCTTAGCAACATACCAGGCTTCTGTCGCTGTAGAATGGGGAGAGCTTTATAAACGTGAATCTAAGATCTACTGTAATGTTTCAGAAGGGAAGGACATTTCCTGTACAAAGACACCATGTTGTCTCCTCCTTTATGTCTTTGGCCTAAATCATCACACACTTGTGTCAAACCAGGTTGACTTGCGGCATAATCTTAGAGCCGCTTATGTAGCTTCTGCAACTGGATGGCATATTGTTATCTTAAAAATGGACAGGAATACATTGCTGAGATAAAAACAGTAGCAGCCATCCTGAAGCTTAATCCCTAGCCCTGAAGCTGTGTACATTTTTTAATAGATTGTGTCAGGCATTAATGGGTGGACTTGTTGAAACTGTACTCAATTATTGCTTTAAGAACTGATTAAAGGATTGCTTTAAGATGGTTAAAGGTGAGAATCAGAAAAATAGCAGAAATGAACACAAAATGTTTGTTGCCGTCCGTTTAAAATGACAGTCTCTCTCTCTCTCTCTCTCTCTCTCTCTTTCACTCATTTTCTTTCTCCTGTCTGTTCTGACACCCACTGCGTTCATTGTTCTTAGTCTGTTCTAATGGGCACATTAGCCTTGTCGTTGCTCTGTGCTAAAACAGGCGAACGTTGTAGACCTTACATCATGGGGTTCTGATCCTTATCAGCACTGATGTGTATTCCATATGCTGTTTGTTTTCTTTTCCCCACCACACACCCTTGCACACACACACACACACACACACACACACACACACACACACACACACACACACACACACACACATTGCATTAGCCCAGTTGGAACAAATGTGCCATGCAACATCTCTTTTTCACTTTGCTGCTTTGACATATTTAATGCTGCATATGCCGCGGAGTTCACCACCACACACTAGCACATGCACAGACACCACATACTCTGGGTAATGAATTGAATTTGCCCAAGCAGTTTGCTCTTGGCTGGCTCTTTGTTCTTTATTTGGATGTAGTGATAGATTCAGGCACCGCAGCCAAGCCTGCATTACAAAACAGTTCACCCGAAAGCTCCAAAAGAGCTGTTGCCTGCAAAACACAGGAGAAGAGGGTGGACAGAGATGATCTGCTTAGCCATTACTGCGTTGGGACTCAGATGTGTGTCTGGGCACTTATTGTCCAGTGTTGTACTTGTACATTTCCCACAAAAGTGTGCTGGACTCTCTCCATCACTCTGTATTCTAATCAGATCTCTTTGAATGAATGCAGGTGAGCAGACATGCGTTCCCTTCTCTTTTTTGTTCCCTCGCTCTTCCCCCACTCTCTCTCATCAGCTCTTTGTCACCCCACACGTAGCACGCCACGTTGACCTCTTGTTGACATTGCTCCTTCGCTCGCTCCATTTCATGTTCCCTCTATGTCTAATTTGCCATCAGGCACTGCCAAGGACACCGCTGCCTGGACTTGCTCCACACAGCCAAAGCGTACAACCTTTCTTTCACTCGTATGCAGCAGGAGCACTATCATCCACCGAGCCGCAATCACAAAAAATTCTGTTCCTCTCTATAATGTGTCTGTGTAAGCCTCTTCGTGAGCTGTACGTGTTTACATGCATTTTCATGCAGCTATACATTTGCATACACATGCTCAGATCAGCCATAACTTTAGTTGCGAGGTGGCGCCTCCGTGGATCAGACTGGTTTGTCCAGCACATCCCAAAGATGCTAGATCAGATTGAGACCTGGGGAATTTGGAGGCCAAGTCAACGCTTTGAGCTCTTTGTCATGTTCCTCAACCCATACCTGAACAATTTTGTGGTGTGGCAGGATGTATTATCCTGCTAAATGTGGCCACTGCTGCTTGGAAATACTGTAACTATGGATGGGTGAATTTGGTCTGCAGCAATGTTTAGGTAGGTGGTTTGTTTCAAAGGTACATCCACATGAAAGTGTTCCAGCAAAACGTTGTACCAACTTGCCTTCTTCCCACTGTGCATCCTGGTGCCATCCCTTCTTCATCTAAGCGATGCACATGCACCCAGCCATCTGTGGGATTTAAATGAAAACTTGATTCTTCAGACCAGGCCACCTCCTTCCACTGCTTCATGGTCTAGTTCTGATGCTCACATGTCAATTGCCCAAGGGTCAACTCCGCCCAGTCTTACACCTGTCAGTCAGAGCCAGCATTAACATTTTCAGCAATTTGTGCTACAGTAGCTCTTCTGTGGGATTACACCAGCTAGCCTTAACTCCTCTCATGCATTAGGGAGTGTTGGATTCTCATGACCCTACCGACCGCTCTTGGTAGGTACTAACCACTGCAAAGCAGTAACATCCCACAAGACCTGCTATTGTGGAGCTACTCTGATGCTCAGGCCCAGTTGCCTCACCATCACAATTTGGCCTGTCTCAAAGTTTTTTTGATGTTGTCCTAGTTTTCCTACTTTCAACAAATCAACTTCAAGAACTGACAGTTCACTTGCAGCTTAATAAACCCCTTGCCATTAATAAACCCAGGTGCCATTGTAACTCGCCAGTGGTTTTAATGTTGTTGCTGATTGGTGTACAAGTGCTTCTCATCTTTGGGTTAAAAGGTATATATAGCTTTTGAGAAAAGAGAGAAAGAAAAAATTGATATTTTTAAAGCTTAAGATGTTCAATGGATCGTGTGTATGAGTACACCGGGCCTCAGTGAATAAGAATGGGTAAAGGCGATATTCGACACTTTTTGAAACATTTTAGCACATTTGACAGATTGAACAGATAACTGTTCCTATATGTGTATAGGAAGAAAGTCAAAACTGTGTAGACAAAAACAGGAACCTATAAAGGTTCCCATAAAAGCATTTATTCCCAAAACATCCCACATCCTCCCTCTGTATAGTCATGAGAAAGCACGCAACATATGGCGATGTCCTGGTTCCTGGGCTGTGCAAGTTCTTAAAAAGGGAAAATAGGGAAAAATGACATAAAATAGAAGAAAACGTCCTAACTTGAGTTTGATAGTCCTGCTCGTTAATCCGCAAAGTTCGCTCCGTTGATCCGTGTGTTTTGAAAAAGCAGAGGAGAAAGACGGCAAGTGAAACAAAATGAGAAGAATCAAACAAACTTGGTCTCCATCAAAAAATAAATAGTGTGGAGATAATAGGAATGGAAGTGGTGAGGATGTGGGAAGAAAAAGTGCTTTACATAATATTTACTTGATGTTACATCACAGGGAGTAAGAGGGAAAAGAGGTTAGATAGAGAAGCCTTTTTCGCAGGACATGGAAACAGCAGTGTGGAAGTACTATGTCAAACGTTCCAAATATACTTTAGATATGTAAATATAGATACATCCAACAATGCAAGGTCACCAGAGGGTCTTTGCGGCGGGTGTTCAACAGGAAAGCAAATAGGATTTAATTGTTGAGCTGCAGCATTTGCTTAATGGACAAAACCATATGAAATATGAAATCTGCCTTTTGTATTTGGCAGTTTAGCTTGAAGGCAAATTGACAGACATGAGTTGACAACTGGTTTTGGTTTTGTGCTGGTCTTCTCCAACCTATGATGACTGTGTTTGACTGTTTAGCTCATACGCATCCCAGAGTTTCAGCTGAAGCAAAGCTGCTGGACTACCAGCTGGCCCGGCATGCCCGCGGATTCATGCAACAGGGAACACTGTGCAGACTTGTTTGACAGTTGTGCGGACTCTTCAGAGCCCGCTTGTTTTTTGTTTGGCAATTTTTGAAAAGTATCTTCTTCCTACATTTTTCAAAGTTAGGACTGTGAAATTTGACCCATGTTCTCAGGATGATCTCACTGACCTCCCTTAGACTGAGAAAGTAACGTGGGCTCAAAACAGGCCACAGCAACGTCTCCTACAGAGCTTGTAGCAGGCAAGTGCCAAGAGAACACATGCCAGCTGAGTCAATAGGACTGAAAGACTCTCTGAAAAAGAGAAAACTATGTTTATGATTAGGCAGATTTATGTTTATGTGTGTCAAAGGTCGACACACATAAACAACACACAATAGGTTAAGCTTCTTAGTAGTTGGGACATTCGTGTCCGCTACCTTTGTACCACAGGGCATTGCATATAGTAGTGTTCAAAAGAATCCCTGTTCTTAGAGAAATGAAAAGAGTGTGGCAAGTACATGTAAGACATTCTGGTTTGATGCTGCAACCTCACAAATTTCTAGGAAATTTTTTCCAGGAACTCTTCGTAGGAAAGTGTAAAAACCGCTTAGTAAAACATCTTAAAATACCTTCTGGTGTCTAACTTGTAGTATTTACATCCAAACTGTATAAGATATTGTGGAAAACAAATGACAAATGATTCCAAACTGTTAAGTACTAGTATAGTTGTAAATCTTATTGTAATAATAACTTACACACGATGGGGTTTAAAATGAGAAACTATTTGCCGATAATGAATAAAGTTTCTTATGTGTTTTTCAATTTTTCAGGTAGAATTCTGCAAACTTCCTAAAAGATAATATAGACTTGCTTTCATTCTGTTCATTATTTGACAAGTTGTCTGCCTGTGACTTTTGATACGTGAAGCGTTGTGCATTTTTATTTTAATGTTAATATATTAAAATGTTAATTTCGTACAGCTCTCATTTTTCGTCTGCAACCAAACCTGCTATAGATTAATACTATTGAACAGCGATTTGGCAGAGGTGTGTATAGTGCCGGAATGAAGGCTTCCACTTATTCCTGTTTGTTTTCTGTCTACTCCCACTTGCACAGGTGATGGATTGTTATTTCTCTCATTTTCTGGCTTTGTCTGTGGAGCTTTACGGCACTTTGGATCTCGCCCAGGTGGTTTGGCCATACTCCCGTCCCTTGATTTTCTGTTGTTACTCCATTCGTCAGCAAGTTGAACTGCAGCTCTTCGACAGCTGTGCGCACGGCCAGACCTGCAAACCCCCATTAGAGAGCAAAATGCAAATCAAAACAGCTGAATGCGTGTCTGGATGTAAAAGACCGGTTTTAGAGTTCATTAATCAGCATTGCGGTGATTAATCGCAAACATTAGAGGATAAAATGCGATGTGTGTTTGCCTTTGAACACACCATGCAGCTCGGGGAAGAAATATGGGCCTTCCGTTTCATATGTGGTGTAGTTTCCTCTCTCTGTGTTTTCCTGGGTGGTTGGTTTTGTAGTAATGGAGTGGAATTTGCTTCTGAGGAATGCTGATTAACTCCTGGCTCTCTCCGGCTTGTTTTTTTGGGAAAGACAATCTGTGTGGACCGTTGGGGAAAAAAAAGGTCTTGGACTGTGACTGGGTGGAACGATACAGTAATTGTGTTTTTGTCTCAGTGGTGCATACTGTGTATGCATTTAGTATTAGCATTATTTTTACTCAAGGGCTGATTTGTGCTACTTAGGGTACCTATGAAATTCTCAAATATCTGAGCATGACTGTACACGCAAGCTCGCGCACAATGTTGTATGTGTGTTGTATGCATTGCAGGCATGTGTGTAAGGCGGAATTTTCCATGTGCGCGCCCCATGTTGTCTCTTTCTGTGACAGAGACTGCCACACCATGACTATATGTACTTATCTGTCATGAAGCTTTAAGAAGCACGTATATGACGCAGATGCTGCAAAGTGTATCATTACACTTCATGGGCATGGCAGTCCGCATTCCAGGCCCATTATTTAGGGTCATGGTCAGCACTGGCTACTATTGTCTTCTGTAGTATCATTGTCTTTCCAGCATTACCGCTTACTTGAATTGGGCAGAGTAAAGAGACATATTGTCCCTGTCTAAACATAACCTTGTATCTCTATTTTTACATAACTAGAACTCAACAGTTTACATTTACGCTATGTGGAATGGACCGATGGAAGCGGTAACTTTCACATTAAATTGCATTTTTAAATTCTCCTGCTTCTTCTCATTACTTACAATTTTGGAGTCGATGCAACGATACACAGTCACATGCATAGGTTTGGGCAAATTTCGTGCTGTGTTGATTTCAGAAGAGAAAATAAGTACACACTGTGGAGAAGAGACACTTTTTCACAGTTTTACGGGCCTTACACAGTTTTTCGTACAATTTATTTGCTGAATCATTGGAAGGAGTAAAATAAACGTAAAATGCTGCATGTGCAAAAGTTGCGGTGAGCAAAACCTTGATCTTTAAATGAGTTAAAATCAGCAAATAAATCAAAATTGTCCAAAAAGTTTGCAGGAATCACCATATTTTACGTTTGCTCACTGTGGAGTATTGCTTCTCAAAATCGCTCCCATGATGTTTGGGTTATGTCGGAAAAATCTGAACACTTACACAAATACACTTCATTTCATTTGAGTTTTATTATTTATGATTTACATGCATTATAAAAGTTCCCGATTCCCCATCCCTGTGCTCTGACCGTCACTCCAGAATGATTCCCCAACTATAATACAGACCTTACGATCAATGCTGTCATTATTTATTCATTCAGTATTATTCAGTGCATCTGGTGTCGTGTAATCTCATCATAAACATCAAGGGGCTTGATTTTACAAGGCTAAACGTCTTAAGCAGCATGGCACACATGCAGGGGCTACAGATCTGTGGGGCCCGCAGCTTAGGGACCACTGCTATAGAGGATGTGTGTTACTTATTTTCATGTAGGTGAAAACGGAGAGTTCAAACGTCTGCTGTATGAATTTGTACTATGCTTTAGCAAACGGTTCTGCTGTTGCATGATTTGCATCATTAAAACGGTAGGAGCCTTCTCAGATCAAGGCTTTATCCAAAAAAATACACGTAAAGTAACAACCTCTATTATTAGGAGCCGTGCATTGTAGTGTAGTGTGTGTTACATAATATATAGTCATTGCCCTGTTTTAATATATAGCACAGTGCTGGTGTTTTAATGCAGTTTATAATGGCGCTACATTTCTAAACTGCCATCGAGGACTCATCAGGTACTGGGTTAACATCTGTGTGTCCATCTCTTGCCATGCTACATTTAGCCCAAAAAAGTGTTCTTTTTTTTCTGTCCTCCAAACATTCCTCCCTGAACACACTGTTCCCAAACAGAGCTTTTACATGTAGCACATCAGCATGTTAAGGCCTGAAACAGTCTGAACAAGTCAATTAAGCGCTTTGGCATTGTGTGTGTGTGTGTGTGTGAGAGAGAGAGAGAGAGACAGAGAGAGAGACAGAGAGAGAGAAAGAGAGAGAGAAAGAGAGAGAGAGAGAGAGAGAGAGGGGTGGTTTGTGGGACCTTCACTGTGTAAAGAGAGATCCATCAGGCCTGTGTTTGTTGTTCTGTCTTTGGAAAGTGGGAGAAATTTCTCCTTTCTCCATTTCTCCCTGGCAGGTTCCTCAGAGCACCCTCTCAGCGGGTGACGCGTGACAGCTTCTTGGCAAACAGGGAAGCATTTGTGTGTTTTTCTCTGAAAAGTACTTAAGAGTCATTGGTAGGTGTTGAAGTGAGGCCTCTGTGTGTGTGTGTGTGTGTGTGTGTGTATTACTCCCCTCAGATCTACCACAAACAGTGTCATATGTCATTGTTTTTAGATTCCCAATCATTTAATTTCACTGCAGAAAAGATCTCTTTACAAGTGAAATCATCTTAAATTTAGTCTTTGTGTCTAATATTTCTCATCATGAGATTTAAGTATAATAAAGGATTGTTTTACTTCTCTGTTACTTGACTTTACTTAAATCATTTTATGAGACAGTTTTGCTCATTGTTATCACGTAAAACTATCTGTCACCCCAGGCCAGCCCACCCCAGGCCAGCCCACCGCAGATTAAATGAATTAAATAAATATTTTCTCCCTTCGTTCCAGTGATTTTTTTTTTTACATGTACTGGGGGTCTTTACAATCTAATAACCCCTTATAAAAATCTTGTAAATATCGTGTGCGTTTAGTATTCTGTTCAGTGATCGGCCATAACATTAGAACCACCTGCCTAATCTAGGCCCCCCACAAAACAGCTCGGACTCATCGAAACCATGGACTCCACAAGACCTCTGAAGGTGTGTTTTGGTATCTGTCACTAAGATTTTAGCAGGAGATCCTTTAAGTCCTGTAAATCCACGGGCCTCCGTGGACGGGGCTAGTTTGTCCAGGACATGCTCAATCAGATCAGTGAGATCTGAGGACTTTGGAGGCCAAGTCAACACTCTTTGTTCTGTTCCTCAATTCATACCTGAACAATTTTGCAGCACCATTAGCAGCAATTTGTGCTACAGTGCCCCTTTTGTGGGATCAGACTAGATGGACCAGCTTTGCTCCCCACACACGTGCCCCAATTTCAGTAGGTACCAACCACTGCATTCCAGGAACACTCCACAACCTGCCATTATGGAGAAGCTCTGACCAAGTCATCTAGCCATCACGATTTGTTCATTTCCAAAGTAACTGACCCTTACACTTGCCCATTTTCCTTCTTCCAAAACATCGAGTGCTGCTGTAGAGTCTCACAAGACCACTATGCTACCTTGTCTATCCAAAATGAGACATGTATAGCCTGGCAGTTACGCTCATGGCCGCAGGTTGAGAGAGAGAGTGTGTCTGAGTGTTTGTGTTATGCCCCAAGTACTCAGAGGACGTCCCAACGAAAAGTTGAGCGATTATGTTGCGAGCTGCTTGCCTGTCCTTGTGTGGCAGACATAGATGCCTCTGTGTGTGTAGAGAAATAAAGAGAAAGGGTTTGTGTTAAATTGAAATAGCTGTGGTTTCTGGTTCAGTGCTGCCATCGTTCATGAGTGCTTCTTTGTGTGGACATGTGCATGTATGTAAATGTACACAGCACAGACCAACAGTGTTGAATAAGTACCTTCAGTTTAGCTGTGTGTGTGTGTGTGTGTGTGTGTGTGTGTGTGTGTGTGTGTGTGTACTTATTAGCTATGTGCAGCGCAGTGCTTAGTTCCGGACTTCAGGATAAACATTCTTGACTATTGTTCACATATAAATATACTCTATTCTGAATTTTTTCACAAATTCCTGTTCCTGTCATCATTGCCGTGCTTTCCATTTGCTAAGCAAGTGCAAAGTCTCGCAGTGGGGAACAGCAGTTACTTAAACCGTGAGGAAAATGGGCCACAACGTAAACCCTTCTGGAGAAATCTTGTTTTTGCCTTGTGCTTCTTAAGGCAATATTAGGTTTCTTGTTTGTTCAAGGGAGAAAAAAAGGGGTTTTTTGTTTCACCTCTTGGAAGTAGTTTTCCTAGAAGTTGGTTTCTGTATTTTTTTTTACACATGCTAAAGAATGTTCTTCTTCATGTTTTTCTTCATGCGCGCACACACACACACACACACACACACACACACATACATGCACGGCTCATGTGATGCATCAAAATCCCCATCTGCCACACACTACGCCCCAGCTTGTTGGGTCTTAGCAGTTTATCTGGAGATCAGGTCTTTTCTCTTGTATGGCGCGGGGACGCCAGTATCTCTACATTTCTAATTGGAGGCAGGAAATGTTTATTCGCATTTGATTGGGTGGGCCTTTGCTGCGTCTCTGGGAACAGTTTAAACAAACTATTTCAGCATCCTGTTTAAATTCGCTTTCAGAGAGGGAGGACAAGGCGAGGCGGGCCTAGCGCGCTTATGTAAGATACGCTTGCTCAGTCTGGAAAGAAGCCTCTGATTATGATTTTACATCAAAAAATTCTAGTTGTTTTATCGAGGCCGATCGTGCTATCTGGCCACACGAGAAAGATTGGTATTGTTCAAGTGACCACGGTTGTATAAAGTGCGTAACACTCTACATAATGTGGCGGCGCCTGGGGACGACTTGCCACTGACCGTGAAGAAAAGAGTCGAGTCAAACAAAGAGACAAACAGACAGAGCAAAGAACAAAGTAAATCTACACTAAAATACTGGGGGAAAAAATTCTCAGTGGGCAAAGTGACAGACTCAAGTAAACAAATAGAGCACAAACATTTATTTGGAAATTTTCACCTTGGGTTCCCAAATCCAGGATTAGTTTCAACTCTGTCTCAGAGCAGATTGGAGCAAACTTCCTGTAAGAGTGAGGTTTCCTGCTGCGTCGGCTTCTTCAAAATACTTCCAAATAAATTTGCTTGAAGATGGTCTTTATTTGATACCATAGGAGAACCATTTTTGAGCATTTCATTAAAGTACCTTTCACTGGATGGTTCTTTAATGGACCATCTTTGCAATGTGATTGTGAAGATCTTTAGCGTAAACCTCCACATAATGTAATGATTTTTCTTAGAAAACAAGGTATCTTCAAAAGGTATATGGAGATACACAATTATAAAATTAGCTAAAGCAATTCTTCTATGATATCATTCAAAAAAACCTTGTGTGGCACCTTTTTTTATTAAAAGTGTAGGAGGTTTAGAGTCAAACAGTGAAAGAACCACTTTTGGGTGGAGGTGGCCTAATGGGCAGGACACTTGTCTCTGGACCAAGAGGTCATGGGTTCGAATCCTACCTTCAGCATACCACCACTGGGTTCCTGAGCAAGACCCATAACCCCAAGTTGCTCCAGGGAGACTGTCCCCTGTAGTTAGGGAATGGAAGTAGCTTTGGATAAAAGGGTCTGCTAAATGTTCTCTAAAGAACCATTTATTGGATTGCTTTTAAAGGAACTGTTGTTACAGATGTTTTAAAATCTAAAAACGTCCATATACTGTCAACTGGTTAGAAATATTCCCCAGAACTGTGCAATCGAACCAGTAACAATTTGGAAACCTTTTACAATGTACACAGTTACTAGAAACTGTATACAGATCATGATTTGTAAATGTTCATAATGTATGATGTTTTGCACTTTAAATATTAGTTTGCCAGTTACAGAAAATGTGCTAGAGTCCATAAAGCGTGAGAGCAGCTGTCTGTGTTCCGAGTACTTTTTCGTCAGGATGCCACTCAGCATGTCTTTCCAGGATTTTAACTGACTAAGACTTCACACTGAACACTTTCAGTTTTGAGTGACTATTTCACTGAAATTGACACAGTTTGAATTGTATTTTAAAACTGATTAATGCTTCATGTGGCAATTAAGCCATCAGCTGAGAGTGACTGATGTCAGGGGCTAAAGAATGAGCATGCAGGAGTGAAGCTTTAATTACAATTGCAGCAAGCATTTGCAGATGTTTTGGGTTTCAGACTGCTATTCATACCTTGGATCCATCATTAGAAGTGGAAAAGGTGAAGGAAAGGGGGCATTTCATTTGAAAAGAAACAGAAACATGGCGCAGGGAGGCCAGTCAGAAAGAAAACGCGCTGCAGGTGTAAGCTGACGTACTCGCAGAAAAAGATGTGGATCTGTGGTGTATTAGCTGAGCCGCCACGCCAGAGATCTTTGCGGTGGAGTTTATCTTATTGCGCCGGAGGAGATCATCTCTTCTTAATACTGTCTTATGAAATGCAGAGCTGATCTCGTGCTCAGCCAGGTTTATTGTGGTTAAACTATATTAGAGGACAGGCATTCACAGACACTACTGTAAACTTTGTGGAGGAGTTATGGGAAGGCAATTGGGGATCAACTGTGGCAGGACCAGCTTTCCCTTTTTGTATAGAATGTAGTTTGCTTCAACTCTTCGACCCCAGGAGACAGGCAGAGTCATCCATCAGCATGCCACAGAAGCTGCATGTCAGTATTATAGAGAACCTACATTCTGCCTCCTGGCTGAAACTGTCAGTGTCAGCTGTCAAAGCAAACACACAACACACACACACACACACACACACACACACACCCAGACACAAACCATATACACACTCACACACACTCAGACACATACCACATACACACACAAAGACACACACACACACGCGCGCACACACACACGGACACACAGACACACACTCATATGGACACACACAAATACCACATACACACACATTTACACACACACACCAAATTAAGACCAAATTATTTTGATCCGTTTTTCTTCATTTTTATTTTTCTTTCATTTTTCAGCTTCATTTTGGTGCCGTTTGTCCTCCGAAGCCATTGCAAATATTGGCACTGTTTCAGCTCTAACACTGTCATGAGTGTTACATCGCCCCACACACATACATAGTCGATCGTTTTCCCCATTGATGTGTGTGGTGGAACACTGTGGTGTCGCTTCACTTTATGAGCTACAGACAGAAGGACGGCTGGTAGAAACACTGCAGCTCCAAACTGACCAAAACGGGATTCTTACTCGGGTTCAGTGTGAATATCTGCCCATAAACAGCCTTTAAAACACTGAAGTTATGAAAAGAAAGACGTGTATCAATAAGAGATTGTCAGTCGCATGACATCACAGTTTCCATATATGGACTGTAAAGAGTGAGGGTCACATTCTGAAACTTTGTGTTCAAATTCAACTCAGTTTAACTTTGTGTTCATTTGTGATATATGTCATGATAACAGGCCTTTAAAAAGTTACTGTTCCTAGAATGTACATTATTGATTATAGATTATTATGAAGGAGGACTGCAGCAATAGAGAGTAAATGATGTAATGATGATTGCATCACTTTTATATGGGTTTAAATTGTAGGACATAAACCATAATCACAAACCATAATCTCCAACATTCCTGTAATGACAGTGAATGGTGGGAATATTTAGCTTTTTTGCTGCGTTTAGGTGTGGCAGTAAAAGCCGTTTGACATTTGAGCACAGTGGGCGGCTTATACATCTTCAGTCATAACGTCCACTGTTCTTTGACATTATTTATGTGTGTGTGTGTTAAAAAACCTCTTTGAACACCATTTCGCTCGAATGTGTTTCCAATTATAGAGCCATTCAGGTAAACGGCCACAGGTCTGACCATGCGAGCCTAATTAGTGTTCGTTAGTCGTAATGCTGAGGTGGCATTTTTACAAATATGCGATTTTTTTTTTTTGCATAAAACTCATGTTCTATAGAGGAGTTATTATCACGGGACTGAATGAAAAAAGTGCATGATAAATGGCCTTTGCTGCCCCAAAGACAATTACTTTAACTAATTAGCCTCTTAAATGCATTGAGGTATTAATCTTTAGACTTATTTTCCAGTAAATATCGAACTAATAGGTGAGCTACAAAAGTGAAGAAATAAAGTTTGCACCCATGAGATTAAAGGGGTACTATTTTATAAGTTACATGATTTCAAATAGTAGGCCTGATTTGCAGAAAATAGCTAATTATAGGGGTGCACTGTGTTGTTTTATGGTCAGTTAGTTTACATTAGATGACATAAGTGTAATTAAAATACAAACTACGTTAAAATGTGTTACAATGTGGCTAGTTTCTTAATAACTTTTTTTTTTCTCTTACTATGTAAGTAAAAACTTAGAAAGAACTGGGGAATTATTTATTACACGATCAATAATGATCGTGCTCCTGGTTCTTCACTGGTTCAGGACTTCAGTTAGATGCTCTTTGTTCTGCTTGAATGATTCATACGTAGGTCA
>JBBIGA010000146.1:10463590-10483407 GCA_037576975.1 Alestes dentex
TGTGTATTCACAGTTAATCATGTAACATAAACCATGACACTTAACTAAGTGTTTTAAGTGTTTTCAAAGGCTTCTCAATTTACCTAGAAGGAAAAATGGCAAATTTTAAGAAATGTTAATGTAACATTATTTTATTGTAAGTGGACCTGTTTGGACCCCCAGTTATGTGCTAAAAGTTAAAAAGATAATCTTTGATTTATAAAAGTAAAAATGAGAGAAATACTCATAGAAGATTTTTGCTGTACTTTGATCACCTCTGAGGGTTCATAAAAAATTGAAATATGTATGAATCAATACATTTCTCAGCTATTTGTGATATTTCTTAAGATTTCCCATGATTTATGCAACATCACTAACAAAATACATCCGTTGAGGTTTTTTTTTTTTTTCCCAGCAAGAGAATTGCAGTGTTAAATGAAACTTCTCCACTCAAGACAGTAACTCCCGTCCCACACTGGTGCTGTTTGGCCTCTGCGGCTGAGTCTGACGTAGTACCCTTCCTGCTGCATACATCTTGCTCTAGGGCCTGTCCTTTAAGTACATTATGGATAGGAAGTGTTTGGTCTAAAAGTACTCACAGATATTTGCAGTGTTCTCAGGTCATCCTGAACTTCCATGTTGCTGACAGCTACTAATGATTGCTCTCTCTCTCTCTCTCTCTCTCTCTCTCTCTCTCTCTCTCTCTCTCGCTTCTCCTCTCTTTCTGTGTGCAGAGACCTCAAACTGGACAACATCCTGTTAGACGCTGAGGGCCACTGTAAGCTGGCTGACTTCGGCATGTGCAAAGAGGGCATCCTGGACGGCATCACGACCACCACTTTCTGTGGCACACCCGACTACATCGCACCTGAGGTATAGCTTTCGAGAAATATCTCATGAACTCCCATTAAGGAGCAAAGGCTTTGTAATGCGTCCTGTTTTTAGTTCCTGTTGTGTAAGAGTGGGAGGTAAGGCAAAAAACACAATACATGCCTTTTTTTCACAGAACGTGATATGCATCAAAATAACACTTTTTCTGAGAAATCCAAACAAAATGGCACAATGAGCTGGCAACCAGTCAGTCATTTGTTTCTAAGGTTGTTAGTTACAGGCTCCAAATCTAGTCTCCATCGGCGTATGCCGTTGTTCAGTGTTCTGGAAGCATTGTGGATACCAGTGATATACTCAGATAAGTGCATCTTTGCCTAATTCATCACAAGAACGAAAACGTATTCTCCTACCACGCACCCCTGCTTTTGTGTGAAAGGACCACAACAAATCTTAATCTAAAATACCACGACGCCTGTGCAGGGCTGTACAGATAATTGATTAATGGCTTCCTTTAGGCTTCTGCAATCCAGTGCTGCAAAGTGCTACGTTTAATTCATGTTTTCTGACTGTGGCATCAAAAACAAGCAATCCACCGGTAGTCGTAAACAGCACTCCTCAGCAAATAAGCCTCCTAATGAATCCCAGAAACGTGTGCTGAGGGCATGGACCAACCTCAGATTCTCCCAGTGAGTCTTCGCTGAGCATTCTGATGAGTCACGGTTCACAAGGTTTGCCAGATCACAAGCTTTTCTTTGGAACATGCAATAAAACATGCAATTTCGGGTAATCACAGCTGGTCTGTTGTAAACGGAATATCACTCAAATTAATCAGCATTATCATTTTTGTCATATCCGTGCACTGCAAAATCAAATCCAGTGCTTAGAATAGGTACAGTGTTTGGCTGAACAACTCCTCAGGTTGCCTGTGATGTTTGAATTTTCTCTCATGCACGTTTGATTGCAGTGTCTCACGCACACACAGTGTTTAACTCTGCACTTAACCTTTTCCAGCCCAGGAATGCCAGATGGTCTGAAATACCGATTTCCACACTTCTAGTTTTAAGGGTCCCATATCAACATTACTAATGTTGAAAGCCATATATACAGTAACCAAACACAGATTAAAAAGTTTAGAAGCTTGCACACTAAAACACGGGTCACAAATATATGCACGGTTAATTGCAAATGTTGAGAAAAATGTAAACATTTTGAAAATAACAAGTTGTCGAAAAGAATAACGTATAATGGAGAAGGTTTTATTCATAATATGACATTTATATGTCCTCTATATGTAAAGCCCGGTCCCCACACTTTGAAAAAGTGCTGCCTGTTACGTTGTGCTACCAGTTATTCAGTAAAAGACCAACTGAAAGCACAAGTACTAAGACACGATTGTAGGTTTTGTAAGTTTTTATGTATTTATGACAGTGAGGAATTGAAGTGCTATTACACATGCCACCACTGATAGGAGTTGAACGTTATGAGACGGTTTTTGCCCTCTATAATGGCTATGAAGGATACAACATTTTCTTATGATGTAAAATTTGTGCACATGTAAAGTGAAGTAACTTTGTCTTTTTTTGCCACACACAGATCCTGCAGGAGTTAGAATACGGCCCGTCGGTGGATTGGTGGGCTCTGGGCGTGTTAATGTACGAGATGATGGCGGGCCAGCCGCCGTTTGAGGCTGATAATGAAGATGACCTGTTCGAGTCTATCCTCCACGATGACGTGCTTTATCCAGTGTGGCTCAGCAAAGAGGCCGTCAGCATCCTCAAAGCGGTGAGCGGCTGAGTGTTCCCTGCTGTCAGTTATGCTCCTTCTGTACCTGCTCGCTGAATTCTCTCCTCTACCTCTCCCTCGTTTCTTTCTTATTTACTGCTCTTTGCTTTTTAGGAATAGTTCCACCAAAATCAAAGTTTCCCCCTTATCCCAAATGAAGCTGATCATCCAGGTTCGAAGTTTAGTTTTCAAGCATTTACTTCTTAAACAGGATATAAATAAATGATGCTAAAATGCAAAATGATTGGCCACGTTGCAGTTGTTGATAAATGAGTGAGAAAAAAAAAAGACATTTGTGCTCCTAAATTTTATGATCCTAAATGAAATGAGTGGAACAAATACATTTTTGCTCCTAAATTACATTTGAGTTAAATCCGTAATCAACCGGAGTCAGAGAGAAAGAAGTGCTAAACATAATATGGGAATATTTTTCTTTCCACAAAAACTATTCAAGCAACAGTGACTTTTCATCACATTTAAATAATGATAAAACACAGACACGAATGTGGTATTGACGGAAAGTTTCGAATTTGTTCTTTCGGCTGAATTTCTCTGTGTGAGTTTTGTGGGGGAAATCGTTAATGTCAGCTTACGCCATGCTTTTGTGATTGCTGGTGATAACTTTACCTCTAAAAACGCAGACAAAACAGAGCATGCAGAAGTCACGATTTTAGTCCCGTTCGTCTTTTTCTTGGTTTTCGGATGAATTGTAACTTTTCTTCTCCTAAACTGTGTTCATAAAATGTCCAAAAAAAAAAAAAAAAAACTCAACAGAACTATATTCATTTCCAAGTCTTTAGTAAATATGCGTCCATTCTCATGTAACAGGATTTTTCAAGTCAGCAACTTTAATGAAGGCCTTGCTCTGCCCACACAAGGCACCACCATGTTGTGTGATATCACTGAAGAGCTTTTTTTTTTTTTCACATTATACCACCTTCAGAACCAGAAATCCCGTCTTTCAGCTTACCTGCATTCATGAAATTTTACGTGTTAATGATGGGTTTAATTATGGGTTAATGGCTTTAATAATATACTCTGTAATTGTGAGTTTATGCTAGACTGTATATTACAAATGACTTGAAAAAAAGGTTTGCAATAACATCACGTAGCATTTTACACTAATTATCTGTTCGGCAAAATCTTGTCTCTGTGCCTTTACAATAAAATAATAAAAAAAAAACATTTTAACTATAAATCATCCACAGTATATATTCAAATATATATATATATATATATATATATATATATATATACACATGGAAGTAGATACCATTTCATTTGCATGTGACTTGTTGCTAAAAATGTCCTTTCAAAACATACTTGTAAGAAACCACAGCCATATATCCATTATCAAATCTGGTTGTTGTCTGTAGTGTGTCGTCTTCCCTCTCTTTCTGTTTCTCATTCCGTCTCTGCTCGCATGTGTGTCTTTCTCGCTCTTTGCTTTACATGCTCCCTCACTTTCTCTCTGCTCTGATTAGTTAAGTGGCGAGTTTGGAGAGAGTTCACAGTGCCATAGTGAAAGTGAACGAGAGAAAGGGGCGGGAGGGGGAGCGGAGGGGGGGTTCTGGGTGAAGTGACACTACTTGTGGGAAAAGAACAGTGTGTGTTCTCTCCTGAGGTTTGCCTTGTGTCGTTTCAAAAAGCTGATTTCGGAGAAGACGCTCTAACACGGTCTCCTCTTCACAGCAGTGACCAGTGTGCATGTGTGTGTGTCTGCTCGGCTGTGTTTTTTAAGAAAGACTTTAGACCATGTGTAACCTTTATCCCGAAAGCCGTTGCTCATCTTCGTATTTGTTTATAGATGTCAGTGTATGTGTGTGGGTGCGCATGTTTGCTTGTGTTCTCCTGCTCTGCGCAGAGACAGTGCGCCTCTTGCTTTTTTTCCATCACATGTCCCAGATTTACTTTGGCCGTCCCTGGCCCGTTGGTGGGAACGGCGGTGTGTTTGTCTTGGACCGAGCCATGTCACACTGTGATCCGTCTCACTGGCACTTTGGTCACATGACCTATGGTCACTCCGGGTCATCCTTCCGCCGGACCCAATATTACATCACCCACTGAGGGTGGCCAGCAGCACTGAATGCCTCAGACCCAGGCATTGAATTGTGTTTGTTTAATACAGATGCATCACGTTCATAATGACTTATTTTAGTCAGGTTACTGCCTCTCAACTAGCTGGGTGAAGCAAATCGCCAGCTTGTTTGTTTTTTTCTATCTGCCGGGTATCCCCCCCACCCCTCGTAACCTTTTCTCGTTTCTTCCTCTTCTCATCTAGTTCATGACGAAGAGTCCCAATAAGCGGCTCGGCTGTGTGGTGTCCCAGGGCCTGGAGGAGGCCATTAAAGTGCACCCATTCTTCAGAGAGATCGATTGGGTGCTGCTGGAGCAGAGGAAAATCAAACCACCTTTCAAACCACGCATTGTGAGTACTCCTGGGAGGCTGTTACTCTATGACGGTGTATAACACTACTGTAAAAAAATAACAGTGTTGTAATGAACTTACAGTACAGGGTGAGTAATGTAAGCATGTGGTAAAATACTGGAGAAATTGCTTTCAGTGAATTGCTGTAATTTTAAACTCTCAAATCTGCAGACTGTCTTACCACATTAAGAGCCATGGATTCACTTTTTTGTGCGTTTAGTTACGATATTTTGACAAGGGTCAGCTAGCACTGTCGCTGTAGAAATTTAAGGTGGATTTTGCAATGTTTTTCCTCATAAAAAGTAGTTTCATGCTTCCAAAAGCTGCAAATATGCTCCACTGATGAAACCTTTTTTAACAGTGCCACAGAGCTAGAAGAATATTGAGGATTATGAAATATTTGTCCCAATGTAACACTATCCACTTAACATTTTATTGTGGAAAAAAAAAAGTGAAAGAAAATATTTTCTACTGTTATGAGCGAACATCATTCTTTCACATGTGATAATATCCACACCCTAAACCTTCACTTTAGCTGTGAAGGTGCTCCACATCTAAAACCCAGTCATGCCTTTCAGGAACATCCCTGGTGTGCTTGCATGTCTAATGTGTGTGTGGCACTCTGTTTACAGTCTTTAGTCCGTTAGCTGAGTGGCTAAAGCCGTGTCAGAATGGGGGGTTCACAGTAGCTGGACTTTCAGGCCAAGCACATCTTATGTGTTAGTGTAGCCGTCAGGCCCCTGGCAGCAGGGCCAGTGAAATATCTGAGACGCTCCTCATTTTTCGACACATAGCGGTGCTTGCACGACGACATGAACACCCGGCCTAGCTAACCCTGGTGTGCATGGAATGCTTGTTATAGTGTGTGAAGGGGCCTTGTCCTTCGTCTCAACTCCCACCCCAGTGCGAATGGCCTTCTATTGGCCCATGAAGCCATGAGTGAGGGGAAAGGAGGCTAGAAGAAGGGAGAAGAGAAGAATTTAGGAATCACATACCAGAGCTTTGTGGACCCTACCTGTTCTACTCAAATTAGTGTTTTTCTGCTCTAACACACCACCGGATGCATCAAAGTCCAAGGCTTGTTACATCCTAAAGCGAAATATAAGTATAAGCGATAAGTATTGGGCTAGTTTTGGCCTCTAAGCCTCAAAATATCATGTTAACGGCCTTTGCAATAGTGAATTTACAGAGGCTGCAATATGCCAATGTTTTATTGTGTACTGTGAGTGTCCTGACCGATCACAGATTATTTTTAGGTGTTTAGATCGAGGAATTGAGGCATTCATATAATCCAATAAATATACATAAGCTTGGTCAAAATAATGTAGGCTGTGTTAAAGCATGTCATATGACGTGCTAGGCGTGTTGCAATCACAGAAAATCAAGGAGCCACGTAAAGTCCTTTGGGGTGATTCTATCGAAGAACCGTAGTTGGTTCCCTAAAGAACCTTTCAGTTGAACATTTAAGTAAATGACAAATGTGAGTGTAAAAATCCTTTGGGCTATTCCCAGAGACATAGGACCAAGTCAAGAATCACTTTTTTTATACTATGTATAAAATGTGTCGTGCAATTTGGTACTTCATCATGTCGCGGCACCACCTCTGAGTCAGTTCATCTTCTGTCTGCTTCCTTCTTGCACACAGAAAACCAAGCGAGACGTCAACAACTTTGACCAGGACTTCACCCGCGAGGAGCCTGTGTTAACGCCTGTGGACGAGGCCATCATCAAGCAGATCAACCAGGACGAGTTTAAAGGCTTCTCCTACTTCGGTGAAGAGGCTCTGTCCTAGAACTGCAACTCCTGCACTCCCACCGCTACACACCTATGGCCCCTCACCTTAGAAAAAAAAAAAGAGCGTTTACAGTGAGGGTCTGAATAACTAATTAAAGACTGTTCCTGCAGTCTGTTTATTTTCATTCACTGATTCTAAGCTTTTAATTTTGAGGGACAGAGTGGAAATTCTCTGAGCTCAACATTCTCACACACACACACACAAACACACACAAATAAACGCACAGTGGTGGAAAATATATCCAAACAGGAACCCCGTCGACCTGGAATATCTATCTGAGCAGTACACTATCTAGGTTTATTATTACTGCTTGAGTTGATTCTCGGGTAAGCACCTTGTATAAACGACATTTCAGTACACAACATGTTCAGACCCATGATATGCTGCGCTTTCAAAATTTTATATCAAGGAAAAATTAGAAATACTTAAAACCAGATATAACTGACTGGTTTTGAAGCGTGATCTAACGACATACACTTTAAGTGCTGTTTAATGGATCCGAACGCTTATGTATGAGTTTCCTCAAACTAACCACCCCTTTCCTTTATTACAGCAGCACAGATTCTACCATCTTTTCCAGCAAATTTGGGAAATTCTCTAAACTTATTGCTGTATTGTCATCTATCATTTTGGCACAATTTCGAAGAATGCTTGGGATCATTATCCTGTTATGATCCTGCGTGATCCAGTGGAAAATGACTGTCAGTGCACTAGAGACAGACCTGATATGTCTTCATCAAAACCAAAAGTTTGAGCCTTTGTGGCTAAATAATGTTACAACAGACTATAAATGATTGAAAACCAGTCAGTTACACTTAAGTATTTCTAATGTGTTCTTGTATTAACGTTTTGAAAAAAAAAACAGTGTCTCTTTTATTTAAAAAAAATAAAAAAAAACATACATTCCAGACCAGGAATATTCTGGTGAATAGACTTGCATGCAGTCTGTTGCTTTCCATCACTTCACACACATCTACACACCACAAGCCAACAGGTCCCAGGCACTTTAGATTCCTAGTGGGATCAAGTGCATATTTCAGCATGGACTCCAGTCCCTTTACTCCACTCCGCTGCTGTAGACTCTGAAACTGATCCAACTGTATACATCACAGCAACAGCGACGTAGCCCTGCCCCCCCCCCCACCACCACCACCAACACCACCACGCCCCCTGTCTTTTGGAAAGCAAAAACCAAATGTAGACAAATAATGATTGTACTGAACGGGTGCAGCTTGTTACCTTGCTTTAAGCTGAAGCTGAGGAATCCAAAGGAGAGCGGCTGCTGGAGCGTGATTCTATGGCAGGAACGTCAATCACAACCTGTCACTGGAGCGATGTTGGACAAACTGCCTTTTATCTGGATGACCCTGTCTTTTAACTTAGAAACAACAGTGTTGTCTTCTACCCAAGCGAGTAAACAATAGTGTTAATGAAAATGAGTGAGTGTGTGTGTGTTTGTGTGTGTGTGTGTGAGAGAGAGACAGAGACAGAGGAGTTGTTGTTTCACAAAATACTCATGAGTGTTTCTCGACTATGTTAAATCTATTTTTATTATAATTATTGTTATTACTGGATCGTCTCCTTGCTGAGCGGCTGAACTTTTCTGCATCGCAGCGAGACGGAGGACTGAGTGCGGGAGGACGCTGCAGCGCCTATTCATGTCTGTTTCTGTGTATAGAGCGTGTCCTGTATATTAGCCTGTGAACTCTTTTGGTAATAGAGCGCTCATCCGTTGCACGGTCATGCAAACAATAATATTGTGTATTTACTAGATGATGAGAAAAAGTTACAATGTCCATGTGCAATATGCTATGTATGAGTGTTTCATTTGCTTAGTGGTTTTCTTCTCTCTGTCACTCTTTCAGCCTCTATCTCTCGATCATTTGATGTCGATGCTGATATTCATGATCTATTTTCTTTATCTATCGCTTTTGTGAACACACTCCAGATTCTTCAGTTTGGTTCATCCCTGTCCAGCCGCTCTCTTGAGGACTTAAGGATAGGCCCTACCTAAGTCGTTTTTGAACATACTTTTCATTTTGTTCCCTGCCAGAAGCACGGAACGTATTCACACATGGAAGAGTGGCACAGTTTGGTTTGGTGTGAGAATAATGTGAGACTTTCTGAAAGTGCAAGTGAAAGGTTTGTGAGGTGTTTAAGAGGTCCTTAGATTAATTTAGTTTAACCTGGGCAAAGACGCTCATCCACTCCGAGACAGGCTTCAGAAAAGTTGACAGGCCCTTAAGTAACTGAATACACTGTCAGTTTATTAGGGACACTCTTTGGGGAAAAAAAAGGTGCCACAGTGGAGCGATGCCATTGGAGAACCCTTCTGCTTAAATAAAAATAAGCAAATAAGTAGACTTGTGCATGTGAACAAACTTTTAAATGTTTTCCATAATCACACAATCTTATTTGCAAACATGGTTCTCCATAGAACCATTCATCGAAAGGTTCCTTATGGAGCCAAAAATGGTTCTTCTATGGCACAAATAAGTTTTTACGCTTGTAGATACACTTGTTGGCAATTTGGCCAGGGACACCTACTATACTGATACAGTTGATGCTTTACACTAACTGACTGTAGCTCTTCTGTTAATTTATAAGGCCTCTCTACCCTTTCGATCAGTGAAAAGCACCATAGGACCATGATTTTTGGGTGGTGGGCCTTTCTCAGCAACAATAATGTGGTGTGGGGCTTTTAGGATTGTATCAGAGACAGTGGCATTGCTCCTTAAAAAGTCTCATCGAGACCTCATTGTCATGGTCTTGACTGGTCTTCAGACTCTACCAGTGTTATCCAGACTGGCTTTGGCCACGCCCCTCACTCCTTTAGAACTTTTTTTTTTTTGCATGTATTGTCTACCTGGGCCATTGGGTTTTGTGTCTTTGCCTTTGTTCGCTGCTGTGACTGCACTCCTGTCAGAAATGAGCAGGCCTCCAGCTCACTACTTCCTCGCCAGAACTTCTGCACAGTTTATGTTTTTTTTTTAATTGGAAAAAAAAAAGGACTCTACATATGAATCACATTCTGGCTGTTGTAAACATTCACCTGTCTGAGCGAAAATAAACATATTCCTGTCTGAAAAAGTACCTTTTAGGAAAACACTATTCTATCTCTCTGGATGAGTATTATGTATGTACATACTGAGGTACAGTACAAAAGTAATGTAAGTTATGTGTATTATATCACTGTAAGTATCATATACACATGTAAGTACTTCCTTTCATTGTTTTGTGTTGTGAAGCTTTGTTTGTACATTGTGTCTCACTGTGTCTTCTGTTTGTTTGCTGGTTTGTTTGTTTCTGCCCCTTCATAAAACTTCATGTCATTGTATGCGTTTTACTGTGTGCCAAATGTACTGTACTCAAAAGGATGTGAATGTGTTTTGGAGCCTATTAAAAAAAGGATGCTGTCAAAACAACAGTCACTGGTGCGGTTGTAAAGATTAGTGTAAAGATTAGTGAGGCCAAGGATCTTAACATAATCGCTGTGGGCTAGAATTTACATCAAATGTATAGAAATGGGAACAGAGCTTATGGGGATGTAAATGTTTTTGTCAGGCAGAGCTGTGTCCTCTTCAAGCATGTCTGAGTGCCTCGAAATGAGATCCATGATTTAATGCATCTGCAGCAAATATATGCTTGTGTATGCGATAATATACAGCATTCATTGTGGCCTTTCTTTTCAAACATCAGGAGGTCTTCAGCAAGATAAAAATCATGTAACACGGAACGAGAGGAGGGGAATTCTTGAAGCGCGCCTTCAGCTTCTTAGACGGTCGTGACTGAAACCCGGCCGCATGAAGAATTGTGCTTGTCAAGTGTAACCCTTTCAACAGAGGTCTCAAACATCCCCAGGCATGAGAAATGTCACACCATCCTCATTTGGTGGGACACCCTTGAGTTGAATAATCGGAATTACTTTGTGAAATGTCAACGCAGAGTCGACTCGAAAACAGAATCTGAGCTAATGAGGACAGAGGCTTCACATTTCACCACGAATCAGATAATCCGGCCAAAGCTGGACCACGGTGAGCAGAAGGCTCCCAAGAGCCGGCCTGAGAATAAAAAAAGGCTCAAAAGACTCTCCCCACTGTCCTACGGCATGATTTTTCACTGCAGGGCTTCAGCTCTGAAACCTGGCAGGAATGTGAAACATGTGAGATAATTCTTTGTAGCACAGCGGCCTGACCTGTGTAGGTCTGAGATCAGTATCAGTGAAGACACCAGCAGGACAACACAACTTCGGCGTCACCTGAGTCTATTGTAACAGAACTATTCATCATTTTCTTAAGGTCAAAGGAGCAACTCACTGGCAGTGCACACTGCCTTCACAGCAGATCCTCGTGGAACCAGGAGTCAGGGACCAGTGCAGTTTGATGTTTTCCCCTAAAACAAAGGTTGCTAAAAGGTCAAGTAGGATAAACCACATATTTCACATTATTTACATCATCTAGCACAGAGGTCCCCAACCTCAGAGTCATTTTGAACTGGGCTGCACAGAAAGACAGAATGTAAGTATTTGATTGATTATCAGAGTCTGAAAGATCTTTTACATTAGCCCACAAGCCAGCAAAAATGTGTAAAAAAAAACCAAACACACTTCATTTTTAATTGTATCTATACCGCTCTGTGAAAATATTGTTTTACGTGAAACTCCCTGGAGTAACTTGGGGCTAAGGGTTTTCCTCAGGAACCCAGTGGTGGTACGCTGAAGAATATGAACCCACTAGGCCACCACCATGTGGAGGTTTCTTAACCTGTTCTTTGAAGAACCAATTTGCGAAATGTTAGGGGAACCAAGCACTTCTATGACATGACATCTTTTTTCAAGTGCAGGAAAAATCTTTTAACTCATATGAAAACATCTCATTAAGTGAAGTTCTGTGTACAGGAAGCTGAGGCAGAACTGCATGATAAACTATCACACTGGTAGTAAGTAGTAGCCTAGTGCATAAAACACTTGCCTGTGAATCCAATGACCACAAAGTCGCTGGTTCAAACCCCCCACTTTCTACCACTGTGTCCTTGAGCAAGACACTTAACCCTCAGTTGCTTCAGGGGGCCTGTCCCTGTCACTAATGATTGTCAGTTACTCTGGATAAGAGTTATCATACTGATAAACACACACTTAAATATAACGGTTCCTCTGGTTCTTGGTTAGGTGTTTCTATCCAATCTCTCTATTATTTAACTGATATGAAAATGTCTTGTTACATGCACAGGGAAGCTGAAGCAGAACTGCGTGATAAACTACCAGACTGCTACCACACACACTCTTAAAAGTAAAAGTTCTTAAGTGGTTCTTGATTAGGTGTGTAGTTTAAAAAACCCCCCACTATATTTATACAAAAACTAAATTATTATTCAATCTCACTACTATGCAGTCTTTACACACTGATGATGTTCTTCACACTTGCACACAAACTAAAAAGTGGTTCTTCTGTAGGACAAACCTTTCACTGATATGAAAACGTCTTTTTATGTGAAGTTCTCATTGGTTTTCTGTTTACAGGGGAACATTGTGATAAATTACCACACTGTTATCCATAGACTACTAAATACACTCCTATGTGGTTAGGTGCATAGTTCTTGGAAGAAAAAAAACCCTCAAATTGTTATGCAGTCTCTCCATTATGTAGTCTTTAAAAACTAACGATGTTCTTCACACTTGCACAAGCACTAGTGAGTGGTTCAGCGGCAGTTCTGGAGGGACCCTGGAAGGCTCTTGCGCTGCTCAAGGTTACCAGCCTGAAGGGAGAAAACTGAGGGGTGGGCGGGGCGGGGGCGTGGTGTATGGATCAAACAGCCAATCAGGGTGCTGCTGATTGATCGCGCTGCTGGAGCTGAGCCAGATGAGCGCGGCGCTCAAGACCGTGTGTGTGTGTTTGTGTGTGTGTGTGTGTGTGCGCGCGTGTTTGTGTGTGTGTGAAGTACAAAGTTCTTTCAGACTTGCAGTGCGCGCGCGCTGGCTGCGGGACCGAGCGCGAGCTGGTTTCTTGGATGATTTTGAGCGGCTGTACGATCCTCGGCAGTGTTTCTGAGACTGTACAGCCGGACACTTTTATTTCTCTTCCCGCGGAATCGGACTTTATTCTTCAAGAAGCAGAACTCGAGGCTTGGTTCGTTTGCTGTTTTACCTGTTGCTCTCGCGCCGAGGAGAGGCTGCAGCATGACTCCCGATAAAGACAAGAAAAGGTGGGTTCACTAATGCGCTTTAACCTCGCCGGGATCATGTTGTGGGTCATGGTCTGTGGGTCCGGCTGTGGAGGGGAGCGATGCGCAACAGAGCTTTAGCAACTTTTTCAGCACCTGATGGAACACGCACTTTAATATTCAGCTGTCTGGACTCTCCGCTGCTCTGACATTACTGTACTCTCTGTTCTGATAAAGGCCTGTATACAACATTAATAGTACTTCATTGTCATAATATTTATTACTATTATTATTATTATTATTATTATTATTATTATTATGATCATTGGACTTGCCAGGCTCTCTTAGGTCTCCTTCAGCACAGCACTTAATTTTACTATTATTACTATTCTTTTTTTATTGTTATTATTATTTTTATTATTATCATGTTTACTTTGACACTGGTATATGCTGTTTATTGTACATATGTGTGTGTGTGTGTGTGTGTGTGTGTGTGTGTGAATCTTGAGGTCCCTGCTTCAGGGGCCATAGTCCAAATCATGTCATGTTTACAAAGTGCTCTCAAATGACAGTGAAAAGTATAAATAATACTGCTTATACTGATCCCCCAATGCGTGGATTTTGTTGTACTTGATTAAGTATAATAACAGTTTTGAGGTGTCACACCGAGAGGATTCTCTCTCAGGTCATAGAAATAGAGCCCTGTCTAAGTCTTCAGATTCAGCTCATCATTAACCGTGAAATTTTACACATTCAGTGTTTTTATCTTCATGTTGAATTCTGGTTTAAGGTGTTTTTGGTATTGTAAGCAGGTCTCCACTCTTAGCCCACTCTGACTACTGAAACAGAGACCTGAATGTGGTGTCACTGGATTTTGTTGTTTTATAAGTGTGTGGCTGTGAGAACTTTACAGTCAGAAAAAGGGTCCCCCAGTATCGGAGAGTTGTAGTTTTGATTGCTGCTGTTGGTGGGCCTGTGGGAAATGCTGGAAAGAGTTTATATAGAAGAGTTTAGATCTTGTTTGGCCTGTGGAAAGGGAATGTGCCCCTTGGGTAACATCTGGCTTTTGCAGTTAGGCTCATACATGTTTATCATCTTATGTTTACTGTTATTTTGAGTTTGATAATAATAATAATAATAATATTAATGATAATGATAATAATAATAATCATCATCGTCATCATCATCATCATCATCATCATCATTATTACCCAGCTCAAAAAGGTTCAGTTCTCAGTCTGGGCCAGCATACCACTCTGTCCATAGGCAAGACTCCCAATTTTACACTCACCTACATCTGTAAAATGATTAAAATATAATGCTGGATAACATCAAATGTGTACTTTCAATAATAATAATAATAATAACAATAATAATAATAACAACAACAATAATAATAATAACAATAATAATAATAATAATAAATAGTACATCAACACAGTTACTGCCAAAGTAGGTAAGTCGGCTTACTTGGAAATGAATAATGTGGATCAATGTAGTGAATCATTTCAATACATTGTTTTTTCAGTATATTATTAATATTTTTCTTGTTGTTGGAGGTGCTGATAGTGTTGCAGGTACTGTGATTTTTTTTTGGGCCGGACATCAATAAAACAACCATAATGTCTTAGCTGGATATTAATATGAAAAGTAAATAAATAAAAAAAAAAGCAATAAAAAAATATGCTGATCTGTTCCTTAAGGTTTCTGAACAAGGAGACAGAGCATTTCCTTTTTGCTCCCAGCTGCGGGTTTGAGTAACTGAGCTGAATGATGATTTGTGCTGTGAGTCCATTTATAGGTTACAGATGGATTTTTAGTTATTTAATGCGGTTAAAAAAGTTGATTCTGTCTAACTTTTTTCCTCTTATTTTAATGGCCTTTGATCTTACATCCCTGACAGATATCTAACTACATTTTGCCCCTAGGCTGTCGAATGTGGAAGCATTATAAATCTTAATAATAACAAATTAGTCTTTGAAAGCTGTACTCATCAAATCATGTTGTAATGTTTTTTTTTCCTCAGCTCTTTAAGGAAAGAACTGAATGTTTTTGACTCATCAGTGTTTCTCTTGTCTTCTTTAGGCCTGTACATATTTTGCATGTGTGTGTGGTTGGATTTCATGTGGTTGGTATTTTCCTGACCTGCTCCATGTGTTTTATCAGACTAATCAGAGGGAAGCTGTACGCAAACAAACATTGGCATTGCAGGCAAATGAAGAGCATGTATCTTTAGTATCAGAATACTGGAATTCAAAGGGGATGCAGACACTGGTGAACAGCTCCTCAGGGGACAGGCTGTGCTTTGCTGAGTGCAGGCTTACACAACGCACACAGTGGCCATCTTGGAACTCCAGAGAGGCTGTCCAGTCTTTGGTGTGAGCTTGGGCTAGAAGAGTATGCACAATGTAAAGTTTGCCTGCATTTGAAAGTGATTGAGATTCTATCTCTCTACTCGTGTTTATTGTCAGCACTGCCTCTACAGAGCTCATTTGCATGCATTCCCGGCCTTCCAGCCATGGTGACTCTGTTGGAGACTGTACATTACATGCACATACAGAAAATGCCTCAGATTTCTCTGAAACTTGTGTTTGAGTAACGCCTTAGTGGCTGCATGAGGGCCTCCATTTCTTAGACCTCATTCCTACATTGTCTTTATAATGAAGGTGCCAGAATGGATCTTGGTTTGGATGAATGGTTCTAGGTAGAAATTTGAATGGGGTAGGTCCTTTAAATTATTAAATATTGTAATGTTTCTTAACACTCACACATCTCATTTACAAAGAAAGACTCTTTTTGAAAACATCAACTAAATGTTTGAATGACCTATTGGGCTAGGCAGTATGGCAGTACTGCATATTCCAACTCTATGATTATTTATATAGAGATTTTTTTTTATAACTGTATTCCAGAGATGGGGACTCGAGTAACACTTAAGTCGCACAAACAAAGACTTGAGACTTGACTTGGACTCGAGCAGAAAGACTTGAGACTTGACTTGGACTTGGTAAAACTGACTTGTGAACACCTCTGCTGTATTCTTACATAATAGTATTCACTGAATAAAAAAAAATGACCCAGTAACTACTTTGTATTCAAAGTAGTTACTGCGCAATTTTTTTTTTTATTCAGTAAAAGAATAGTACGTCATTAATGTGGCAATTGTAGGTAGATACATTTGGAGGTTATCACAGAAACCCAAATCTTGAGTAATCCTCAATGACACATTGACGTCAGTCTTAAAAATCAGTTTGTGTTTGCGCGGCTCACTGTGATGCAAGCCCCTGTTTGACAATGACTTATTCAGATTCACATTGACCAGTGATTATGAGCCTTTTCTGCCGGGTTTGTTTTGGTGCTCCCGAATGATTACATCAGCCCTCATCTCCACATACATGGGCCCACTGGAGCCCCCGAACTGGAACTGGAGAAAGAGAAAGAGGGAGAGAAAGAGATAGAGAGAGAGAGAGAGAGAGAGAGAGAGAGAGAGAGAGAGAGAGAGGTAGATGGGGTGCCTCTTTCAAACCAAGCTGTTCAATCCAGAGGGCAAAAGCTCGGCTCACTGCCCAGGGTTGACAGTTCTTGGTCCAAACTCTGGCCCCCACCAACAGCCTCTCAACCCACACACAGAAACAGAATCAGAATCTATCGAGCACACTTGTTTTTGTGCTAGGAATTTGTCTTGGAACTGGTGCAAGCACAAACAGACAATGCTAATAATATAAAGCTAATAAAACAAAGATACCTTATCTGCGGTACAGAAACGAATGTACGTGGAATACACAACAATTATGAATGTTGTGCACTGGTAGTATGTCTTTCTTTCACTTGATAGTTGCGTATATATTCTGCAATGAAAAAATGTCTATCAACGTCTACATATGAGATATAAGCTTATTATACAAAATTTTCATTTCCTTTCTAACACATGGTGTGTCCACTTGCCTTAAAAATAGTATTAAGCCTGTCAGGTAAGGGCTCTTAAGATCTTGGACATTTTAGCCCATTCTTTCATGAACTGAGTGCACATTTTGGCTTGAGATTTAGAGTCTGATGATTTTATTGGTCAGTTAAAGTGTATTCAATCTGTCTGTTGAAACCGTCATATATAGTCCTAAACATGCTACAGTTGTTAACTTGGAATGTGGAAGTGTGTTCTTTTGGCACTTAAAGCACAGAGTACAGTGGGAGAGTGGACTACCATGGACAGACCAAATAAAAGATCCTTGCTACTATTTTTTGCTTGGGGAGCTCATTACATCAATTACAGCTCATTTTTTGTTTACTTAATTTTGGCAGTAACTTTTGCAGTGTATGTACATATAAATACAAGTCTATTATTTATGTGTGATTATTTATTTTATTGATTATTATTATTATTATTATTATTATGATTTAGTCTTCATATTATGGCTCTGGGTTACTGAGAGTAGCGACACGTTCTGTTCCATCTATCAGGATTTAGAGGTAATTAGAGAAGAGGTTGTCCACTGACTGAAGATTAAAGAGAGAGAGATTTGGCCAAGGTAAGAGGATAGTCACATGAAGTTGTGAGATAACAAAATGGGGGTCAAATGTTCTCTCTTTCACTCTCACACACACGAACAGCTAAGCAAAGTTCAGTCCATACGACTGCTAAAAACAAGGATCTTATCTTTCCTTCGCACCGTCATTCGGATGGATTTCTGATGGACTCTTGAGGGGACTCGTGTTGATATCGATTGATGTTCTATAGCCGAGCTAGGAAGGGAGAAATCCTGAGCCTCTCCCAGCTGTTGGACTTGTCAAAACAAAAAATGTGTAGTTTATTGTGACATGATCTCTGGAGAGGGCCTGAATCTAGGCCTCTGAATCCCCACCCTTGGCTAACAGCAGGGGCACAAGACAGAGCTTTTGGTTGCAGAGCTCGTTCTGTCTTTTTTATCTCACTTTCTTTTCAGCTCTCATAAGGCGCGTTGGTAGATCTTGACCAGAACTTTCCTTCACCTCCCTCAGAAGCCTGTCTCCTGGTCTTTCCTGTCCGGCAGCCCCCCGCTTCCTCCGTTTGCAGCATTACAGCACTGCCTCATTCCAGATCGACCCAGATAACAACCTGTTTGCCACTGAATGGTGGAATGTATGGTGCATGGACTGCACATGTAAGCGTGTGGAGCTGGATGGGCCTTCGGGATGCCATACTGCGGGTCAAACTGTTCTCAAAGTGGAGTATCGAAACCAATGGCCATCTCTGAAATTTCTCTTCCCATGATTTCAGCGAGGTTGCGCCAGCGCTGGCTGTGTAAGGGAACACGCCGTTCCAGTAGATCAGAGATTAGCCCCGGACGCATTGTTCAATGTTTGTGTTTAGCAAGATGCCAAAATGACAGGAAAACACCCTATAAGCAAGCAAGGTGGAGGCACCAGGGAGCATTTGGTTAGTCATTGTGTGGTTTCAGAAGCCTGAATATCACTCAGGGCTGGAGGGGTGAAGGGATTTGGGTGAAAACCAAACCAGAGTGCTGGACACCATACGGTTCCTCTCCAGCCATACCATAACTGCAGCTGAGAGTGTTTCTATGACAAATGCAACATTGTCCATTTTATTTCTGCGGTCGAATCATAATGACACATTTGACACATCAGAGGGGTTAAATAGGCCAAATGTAAAGGCTTACATAACTTACATATAAGATGCATAGAAGTTACCAAATATTTCATAACTGATCTGATTATATAAAACATTTATGTATTTTTTTTGTATTTTCTTTTTTAACCCATATGTTAGTTATCTTATGTACTTTTATGTATTTCACATTTTCAGTGTTTTATGCCTGCTTCAGTTGCCTTGCATGGATAGTTAAAGTTGAGGTTAAACTGAACTGAACTGAACAGAGTTGCATTAAACTGAACTGAATAAAATGTAATAATACACAGTGAAAGGAGTTAACCCTAATAGGTCCCCTAGATAGTGTATATCTTGGACATACTCCTACATTTTAATTGCTTCTCTATCACATCCAATTTAAACACGCAGATACATGCTTATGATTTGAATTTGATGAGAAATTGTTGTTTGTACAGTATTTTCCTACATTCCATTTGTTGGCATATTGTTCTTGCTGTGCATGACATGACTAATTATGTTACTCATTATGTAGTTATATGTTAATCATCTTTAAAATGATGCAGTTATATTTGAATAGTATAGCGACTGTCAATATTAACTCTACAGTGAAGAATGAGCTTTTTGCTGTTTTAGTGGACACTCCTGGCCTGTTCACATGACTAGTTGATTGATTCAGATTTTGTGGATTTTGAACACAATCCCTTAACTGCTGTTGTCGTGCTGCCGTGTTGGTCCAGCTGGTAGTGTGACACCTTTTGACACAACTGCTGGCTTTGTTCACAAATACTGTGGGCCTGAGAGGGGCTGGCTGCCTCTGGCTGCTGTGTAACCCAAAGCATGGCACTGCTTGTTATGAAAATAGTTGTGTGGCAGAGGAGCAGATGGCTGTGGTCATGTTGGACTGTACCTGAGGCTATGCAGAGACACCAGCTCTGCACTGACACCTTGATTAAAAAACCCACACACAGAGAAGGGGAGGATTGCAATATTGTGATCTGTCGCTGAGGTGGACTGTGTGCGGACCAGGCTACATTAAATGGTGCCTTTGTGACAATCAGTTTTTGCGCAAGGTCTGCAAGTGGCCGTTTACTCCTAAAAAAGACCCAATTTTAGGTGAAAAGTCTTCCAGATCGTTCCAATTTGTCAAAATTGAGGTCAAATCTTAGGAGTTACTTTGTGTCGTCACTGAAGTGTACGTTTCAGGTGTTAATGCTTTTTTCCAAGGTGTTATATATATA
>JBBIGA010000146.1:10488738-10508283 GCA_037576975.1 Alestes dentex
ATAACAACACGGTGAATAGTTACATTTGTCTTAATAAGCTGTTATCAAAAAGAATCACAGACTACATTCACCTCTGGTCAGAAAGAAAACCCCAAAAACAAGCATTTAGGTAATCCCTTCATTACCTCAGCACACACAACAACAGAACTGTTCTTATTAATCATCAATGCACTGTACAGTGTCACCAGTGTTATGTCAGTTTAACAATGAAGAGCCAAATGCACACGTCCTCAGTGAGCCCAGTGTAAAATTTGCCTGCGGGTAAAATCATGTCGTGTGAATCAAGCTAATATGTAAAATAAAGCTGGCACTGATGTCATACAGCTGTAACCACAGAGCTGTGGCTTTAAATCCTCTTACAAAGTAAAAAGAGGTAAACTGTCAGAGACCTGCTTGTCCTGTTGACTTTAACCTTCCACTTTGACCACTGCTGTTCTGATTAACATGATTTCCCAAGCAGACCTGTCACAGTCCTGTTGACGGTGAATATATATTTAATTGGTATTAACAACTGTTCCTTTTTTTTAGAGTCAGCTACAAGATTAAAGGAACAAAATGGGCTAATGTCTTATCTTGCTTCCTTTACTTTGTGAATTCAAGTGTAGTTAATCAAGCAATGCTGACATGCCTCTCTAGAAAGTATAAAAATATGAGGAAAAACACTCATTAGCATTAGATACTTAACTAACAACTAAACAAACCATGACTTGATTCTGGCCTCAAAACCTATTATAGCACCAGGATGTGCCTCACTGAATGTCAGTCTTGTAATTTAGGCACACGTCTCTCAACCCAGCTGATAAAAATATCTGACATGCTACCTGTTGTGACACAGTATGCCTGAGGAAGATGATCACGGTCGGCTTAAATCATTGTGAACGGCTAAAAATAATGCCGATCAGGTGATATGTAATAACTGGAACAGGCCTGTTCCCGAGCACAGTAGATGAGGCAACATAAACGTACAAAGTACAAAGTAGAACTTGACTGGAAGCTCTTTTGTACTTACAAATGTGAAACACTTGAAAAAGACATGAAAAACAGTTCCCCTTATGACAAGACAGAACAAAAGGAATCAGTCTGGACTGTGTGCAGAACAACTGATTTCAGTGAAGATAACTGATTAGGATCTACCGAGTACGAAGATGTCACTTGTGTGAAGGTTCTGCAGTGTCCGACGCCTGAATTCAGTGGCACCAAAGCAGAGCAAGCTAACTGTTGGAGATATGGATCTGAACACTTGTTGAACCTGTGTGTCTGCTATAGCTCCTGACCTAACTCAGAGGACTGCTCGTTCGATCATACAAACGTCAATATATTTGTGCATCATGTTTGCTTGCACCAGTAATTTCACACGTGGAGAAGGAAAAGATGTCCTTCTCCACAGTAGAACTTCTGAGAAGATGTTATCGGTCCATACCTGTGTATTTAATGTCCTAGAACTTGGCTTCAGCAAATATTAGCAGCTCCCCACTGGAAATATTTGAATTCCGCAGGCTTTGTCAGTTTCCATAGTCTTCTTCTAGTGTCTGTAACAGAATTGTCATGTTGAGTTGTATGATGGCTTTTTGGCAGTCCAAAAATGCGGTGGCACTTTACACGGGTGGCACTCTACACGGCATTTTACCCCCATGAAATAGTATACTGTTTGCAATGGGTATATAATAATATACTGGTCCAGTTAAGACATTTATATTGTAAGAGTACAAAAGAACTTGCCAGACTTTCAATTATTCACTGGTAGAATTTGTGCATGGTTAACCGAGACATTTTCTAGACCAGGAATTCATGAGCAGTGCCAATAAGAAAAAAATGTGTCAAAGTTACCACTACATTTTTGTTCTTCTACAGTCTTATCATAGTGTAAATTGATACTTGGGTTCTGTGACTCAGTGAAATGGCCTGCATCTTTGGTGCCGTGTGTTCTTGAGTGCACTAGCATGAGCAGACGTCTGTTATTAAGGCTGAAAATGGAAAGCAGTCCTGGTGATGTTAGGAGTTTTAATAGTTTTTGAATTGCACTGATTTTCTTCACATAGCTCTCATCTTGAATGGAAGACCAAAATCACAGTTATTGTTCCTTTAAAGTGTGGAACAGTATGTGCAGTATGCACTCTGTATGGGCCATTTGAAAGCAGCAGTTATGCACCATTAGTAAATTGCATGGGGTTGAAAATAGCGTGTTCCCGGGGCTGGTTTGGTTTCACAAGACAAGAGTTCAGGTGAAGGTCTTATGACATACTTAATGCTAGCGAGAGAAGAGCCGATGTGTCTCAGGCTTTGTGCACCTATGTTACCGAGCAAGTCTGAAGTTGCCCTAGTATTCGTGTCTCCTTATGACAGCAGGCTATTGAAAGGAGTGTCAGTGGAAACAGTTGAAATGGGGTAAATAATGCTCTGATGATAGCCTTGAATTCCGAGGTCATCATGCTGTTCTGAGCTTACATCATGGCTTGGCAAAGGCAAATTGTATTTTTGTTTTTTTTTTTGACATTGTAATTACATTTAATACAAACAGGTGTATTAAAGTCTTAACTTTAATACACCTGTTGTATGGGGGTGTTAACTTTGTCAGGTGCATATTAATTCCAAAATAAAGAAACACTCACTACTTTATATCTGTTTGTTTTTTCTGAAGTGGACTGACCTCTGTCTTACTTTATACAATGAAGGCGGTCCACAAACAGACTTTCTTTTCCATTTACTGTTTGAGTTTTTGGCTGAATACAAATGTCTACACACGGTTGGACACATGCACATGAAGTCTTTCTCAGTTAAGGAGCAGTGGTTCCGGGGAATCATCAAGTTAGCAGTGTCTGTCGAAATGGACTTTATACTTGGAAGTACAGTTTTATGAAAAAGTTTTAGTGACCTTGGACAAATGATGTGTTTTGTTGATTCATAGGATGTGTTAAATAAGTCAGTCCTATACAGAGAACAAACATGTCTTTCTTCTCTCTTTCTTAAAATTCTTCGTAACATCATATGTAACATCACACAACATTTTAGTAAATCTTTTTACAAGAATTTGTTGCAAGCTTTAACTTGAACATACCTTAAGAAAGTTTTTTTTTTTTTGCTACTCTTGTAATATTACTTCACAGAAATATGCGGTTTTATATTTAGGTTATAGAGCTTATATTTAGGTTAGGTGAGCTAATGGAACGTCTTTTCTGAGAAACTGGAATTAGTCGAAATTTATTCCGAGGCCTGGACCATTTGAAGGTTAAAACACATTAGGTGTGTATGTCATCGTTGGGTTTGTCATGACAGTGTTCTCTTGTAGTGCTAAAGGATCGTTAGCTAGGAAACTGCTTTTTATGTAAGACTTCAGAGTACCGTCAGAGGCGCTCTGTTGATGTTGCGTGCGCTGAAGGTCAGCTGAGAGTTCCTGGAGCTCTCCAGCCAGCACGGGACTAGCATGGCAGAGGGGCCACGGGGGCTTAATTTAGTCAGCTTCATGCCGAGAAAAGGACCTCCTGCACGGTCATGAGGCCACATGCCTGAATGCCTGAATTCGCCAAGGCCGCTTAGGCCACTTGTGTTCATCTGTATGTTCAGTTCTTGCCAGTCCATGAAAATATATTGTGCCATTGCCATGCGTGCAAAGCTGCTGAGCCACCTGTTCTCACCACCTGCTGAACGGTGCTCAAACTCATTCACCAGGTCAAAGGTCAACTAATGTTATCTAGGTGTGCCACGGCTGCACCAGGCACATTCTAGGGCTTTTTCCCCTTCAGCTTAAACAGCGTGCCATCAGGAGGCCCGCATCTCATTCGTCAAACTGACATAGCTGGCATTTCAGCATGACATGTTGACATCTTTCACTCACCTGTAGAATAGCACACATTCTCAGAAATGGTTCAACTGGCAGGGAGAGTCTAAAAACAGGCCAGAACGACTGGTGCTTAATGACTGTGTAACTGTAGATAATGGTTTCAGCACAAAGCTGTGTCACTGACATCCAGTTAAATTCAGGTTAGGAGTTTAACCGTCAACAAATTGACAGTGTAGTATTGAAATTGACACTGCCCTGTAAAAGATCAGCTGACATCAGCTCCTGGGGCTGTGTCTCTCAACACAACCTCACTGATGTCTGAGTGATTTATGGTGCGCTGATTGTGAAATACTGAAACTTTAGTCATATTTTTCAGCATATAATTGTGTATTTTTCCAATGAGGCACCTGATATGTTCCACAGATAGCTCTGTTACACTTGCTATCTTCTAGCCACTGACAATAAGGGGGCACTAGTGTTCCTTCTGCACAGGAGAAGGAACACTTTTTTTTAAAACTTTTTTGTGAATACCAGGGCTAGACCTTCAGTTCAGGTTGTCATTGTCCAATGTCCCACCTTGGTGATAATGCCAAGTTCTACCGTAATAAAGTCCCACCTTACATATGAAGCTTGTAAAAGACACCTTATTACCTCACCTAACCTAAATATAACAACCTTAACCTAAATATACAACTCCACCTTTAGCAAGTAATATTACAGGAATAGCAAAAAAAAAAACCCAAAACATTATTTTATTTTATTTCTATGATGTTAAAAAAAGACAAAAATGGAGATCCAGGGTTTGTTCAGCAATAATATGTTCTACTTGAAGCTTGCAACAAATTCTTGTAAAGTTTTCTCTATCACTTCCTAATGATGTTGGTAGCTGATCTAACATTTAAAGCTCAAAAGCACTGGGAGAGCTCACTTGGCTGCATCTACTAAAATAACACATCAGAAGAAATGCTGAGTGGACAGTTTTCCTTTTGGTGTTTCAAGACCTTAACCATGAACCTTTAATTGCTACCACAGAGTATTACAACAGAAGAGTTGTAATACAACAAGCATTATGAGGCTATTAAATAAAAATGACAGACAATATTTTATTACTTTCCAAATATTAATGCTTTAAGCAGCTTATAAGTAAGTTAAAAATACAAAAAGCTCAAAAAGGCATGTGCAAGAGATTTCATACCATCATGCTACACTTTTTCAAAGTTTCCTTGTTTGTCAAAGTCATCTGTGATTGCTTGGCAAGCTTGTCAGACGGTAATGTGACCATCTGTGGTTCTGAAAATGATATGCTTAAGGTGAACTCTGTCTTCACAAGGAAATGTTGTTCAGGCTGTAATAAATAAATAAGTATTCTATATATCCATGTATTTCTTGAGCTTCATTGAGTATATATATATATATATATACATATTTTTGTAACCAAAAGCATTTGCTAAATGATCTTTATGAAGTGTGTGGACATTCATACTAATTAGTGATTTGGGCTGGACCTTCTTCTTTCAGTGTTGGGAAATTACGTTCTAGAGGACTTCCCGCTTTGGCCTCATCCTATCTGAGAGAATGTAATCTGAACCTCCTTGGGCTGTCTTACAAATCTGTGTACAGTCTTACACAACTTGTAGTGGAATTGGTTTCATCTTGTGTAGTGTATATACACAAATGCAACATACTTACTATGTATTTTGTAGCAAGCTTTATTTCTTTTCTCCTGCGTGTTCGCCGAAGTTTTTATTGCCTCTGTATTTCAGGCACTCTCCTCGACTCTCGACCTGTCGACTGCTGCCCACAAAACTGACGAGTGAATGTTGACTTGCCATTTTCGTACCTAATAATGAAAATAAAATCACACAAAGACAATATACATGTAATAAAGCTTTGCTGAAAATGAATGTCTGATAAGGGCTGATAAGGAAACTAGGATCAAGGTTGTTGGAAAGCAATGTACTTCTTTTCCTTTTCCCGTGATTCACTGTCACCTGACCAAGCATTAAAAAATGATCAGCCAAATTGTCTTACATTTATTCGAATTTTAACCCTTTGAGATAATCCATCGTAGTACATATAGTACGTAATCCATATATTTCAAAAGGTTAACGGGACGAGAAAATAAAACTTATTTACTTTCGGTCAAAGTTAATGGAATCAGATCTAGTTCTTATTCATTTTGAACTATTTCTGTTTGTCCCTTAATCATGCAATTTTGACACAGTGCAAATGGCAGCTGGCATTTTTGTTCTGAGGTTTGGACTGATGGAGGACCCTCTTGCTCTCTCTCATTTATCCTCAATTGGATATTGCAGAGGTTGACTTAGTAATCCTGTGGCATTTGGAGTTGTGATAGTTAATCTGTTTGTATATATGCTGGCATGGTGTTGAGGGTGAAAGTGAGATGTAGTGGATCGTCTGTGACGGGCTAAATGCCTGCTCACAGATGGGTGCTATTACACACTGTGCTTGCTGCACAGTAGGTCAAATGATAGGGTGCAAATGTGTTGCGTGTTATTTATGTAAAGATGTCCTAAGTAAACATGGGTATTAATCCCACAAAGACGCACACTAGTTACCCTTGAGGTGTTGAAGACACGTTGTCCTCAGATGTCATTAAAGGGTACCATTTAGACCTACAGTTAGGGGTGGAGTTTTGAATTTTGAATGCTTCAGGTATGTTCAAAAGATCTTTGTGAGAAACCAGATACGGTGACAGGGTAGATTAAAAGAAAAAAGTTGGCTTTTGTTTAAAGTGTCAGTGTTGATAGGCTGTCAGAGCAGTCTGAACAGATTTTTGGCTCAAAGATAAATATTTTTCATGGCAGTGGCCATGGCAGTATGCTTTAGCTCACTTGGTGCTGTTTTAACTCCACGGTTAGATTGTGGGCTTAACTGGGGTATACTTTGTGCCTGTCTCGAGCAGACAAATGCATAAGTGTATTTAGATAATAAGATTACCTAAATACATCGGTAAACTTTTTTTGTTTTTTTTTTGTGAGATCAAGGCATTTATCAGTGACAATTCGGTAACATGGTAAAAAGCTTAAGAGAGTGAGGTTCAGTTCCCAATTCAAAGTGATTTTTTTTGCGGCTTTATTCGCAGTCAAAAGTAATACATTGGAATCATTTGTGTGAATAACCACCCTTATTGCACATCAAACTCTTGCAGCTAGTCATTTGGTTGGCCATATAGCTCTTCTGGAGCCTCTGTTGAAGCTCTGGCTGCCAAAATATATTTATGATATGCAGAATTGAGAGTAAAGTAGCTGTGCCGTATTTTACTACAGACATTTTCCCATTGCTTGTTTCTATAGAAAACATTCTAGGTTCGATAAAGAACAAAGCAAACCTGGGTGTTAATACACTGACTAAGCTTATGTACCCTTGATCATTCCAGGATTTTTAAGATAATAAGAAAATGTACATTTTTTCAAGATTCGACATCCCTTTGGTAAATACTGTACAGCGTTAAAGCCTATGGATAAATGAGAAAAAAAATATAAAGAAACTGATAACTCATTTCCTTTTTGTGTTCTATATGAGTAAATGGAAGCAGGTTGATACTTGGGTGAAATGTGATCATGTTTGAGGTGCCTGAGTGACATCAAGCTTGTGATAAATGCTGAAGTTGACGTTGCTGTGATACTACAAGTGCAGCACCATAAGTGCTTAACTTCTTCCTAGTTTGCTGTAGGTTGCACTGTGGTCTTGTTGAAGGGCTTCACAGAACCAGCAGACATCCGCGTCTGAGCAGGTTCAGGGAGTGCAGCATAGGGTTGATGCCCTAAGCGTGTGTTGAGCCTCTATTGTTTCATATCCTGCTGTCTCCACTGGGACTGCACTGGGACAATAGGGTAGACTGTCCCACAGTGGCAAAAGTAGTACAAGCTTCATTCACTTTGCAGAAAGCATTGGACTTTTCCACCAGTGAGAGCAAGCTGCTAAAGACTTTTCCAGTAAAGAACCAGCTGCTAAGGAGAACGGTCTGCTACGAACAGTTTCAGTCAGGAGAGCAGGCAGCTAAGAACCTTGTCACTGAGAGAATAAGCAGCCAGTGGCTGTTTCTTTAAGGGAACCAGGCTGCTAAGTACTTTTTATCAGAGAGAACAGACTTAATGAGGGATGAGGGAGAACTGTGTAAGCATCCCAAAAACTCATTTTTCTTTTAGTTTCAGACAGGCTCTTTGGTCCAGTAGGGCACAATGACACTGAAAGTGGCCACAGAACAAAATCTCTTTTAAATGTTTGTTTTCAAGTTCAAGGAATGCTGCTCCTTGTCATTACTGTCAACTCAGCCACCCCCACAGACAGTGCTGGTCTGGTCAAAAAAATAAGTACAGGAAAATAAGGGAGAAAACAATGAAAACCAAGAAAGAACTTTAAGTTTCTGAAGCATATTACAGGTTTCCGGAGGACATTGTCATTTCTGCTGTAGCTGGTGACGTGAGCTTGTGAGAGACCGTGCAGTTCCAGAAAGGCCACATAAAACTACAGCTCATATCAGAACTGTGTTGACCTTAATCTGTGAAGGCAGCTCTAACGATCTTTACTCCCGTTCAGTTATTCCGGAGCTGTTTTTCATGGTGCAGCATTTTTTTTTTTTTTTTTTTGCATGGTGATGCAACTTTTAGGCCTCGCATTGGGTCTGTTCCTTCCTCTCCTGCAGGTTTTCTGAACTCGGGGCAGGAAAAGAGAATGGCGGCGACGGCTCCTTTTAGAACACGGCCTCCTTGACGTGGTTCCAACTCAGGCGGTCTCCGTGGAAACCAATTCAGCACCTATTTATTGCTTGTAAATAGGACCAGAGGAAGGCGGGGATATGGGTGGCGTTTCTGTTAATGTTGGCAAATCAGGGACTCTATTGTGAGGAGTAAATTGGATGGATTTGCTTGTGACCTGGCAGTGGACCAAAATGCTAGGCCACCCCTCTTAATCTGCTGGTTCACCTTTGGACTGTAAAAGCGATGTTAAGGAGAATAGAGAGTCCCTCACCTCAGTTTGATCCTTTATCCAGTGGTTGGGATGCTGTCATTAACCGGGCATGAACTGCTTTAAACAAACTTCTTCACAGGCTGTTTGATATGTAACCTGAACTGTGGTGTCTTCACACGCACTGGCCTGCTGCTTTGCTAAAAGTCAACATGGTGCTTTACTCTGAGTGTAGCTAAAAGGAGTTAAGTGTTTTGGTGGCTGTTTTTGCGCTGTGAAGGGTGCAAGCGAAGGTCAGCTTGTGGGTGCTTCTTGGCAACAGGTGATTGTTTTTTTTTTTTAGTAGTTACTGAAAGTGAAAACTCTGAAAACTCTTGGTCCACGTTCCAACTGTGTGTTTGTGTCTGGGTGTTAAAAGAGGTTGTGGCATGCCACCGTTTCAGGGCATTTAAAAGCATCACTCAGTGCCTCCCATGCATCTTGCCCTATCACGCAACCACAAACCTCAGCTCTTGGCAAGCAAAATGTCATCTTTAGTCCTTAAGGGAGAGTTTCCTTGTGCTTCTTTGCTCTGCTTTGATCCTGCTCCTCGCTTATTTTCACTTCTCTACTTATTTCTTATCCAAACCATCTCTTTTTTGAGGTTTTAAATCTCTTTGTACTTGTCTGTCAGTCAGCATGCAGTATATGCAGCAGGAACCAGTATTTTGTCAAATGAAATCATCTTAAATCTAATCAATATATCTAATAGATCTCACGTTGAGGCTGCTGTAAGAATATTTCCAAATTATAGTACATTATTCTGCATGTTTTTTGCTTATTTTAGGTAATTTTGAATTGTGAAACGATGATTCACAAAATAAAAGGAAGAATGAAGAAATAATGAAAAGTGAAGAAAGCGAGCATATCTGCCAGTAGAATAAGACTAGACAAAAATGTGTATAATATTCTTCGCATATCATGTAGTGTCAAAACAATAAACATCACACATATTGGCTAGGCTCAAGGGGATTATACAATATAACTTTCCACAGTCTAGAAAAATTATTTGAAACCTTTATTTGAAATAGTTTAACAGCTCTATTTTATGTTGAGCATTTTTGTGGCAGTTCGGTTCATTACCTGCTGGTTAGTATTATGTTTATAAATGCATAACAAGTAAACACTTTTGTATGTTGTAAATACAATAAAGTGGGCTGGAAAAAAAGTCCAGAATTAGTAGTGACTGGAATGGAGGTCTGAAAAAGGAGACAGCAGTGCATTCCTGTGCTCATAATTATTTTCTTGCCATGGGGGGCGGAGGAATGCTGAATTGTGGTGAAGCCGTGTTTATTTGTGTTTATTAAATCCAGGATGTCCAAGAGATGATTCCCATAAGTGTTTGACCCAGGCCACGCCGGAAGCTTACACATTTTAGAATGCCCATCATTTGCTTTAGTTGTCCAGATTGTTCAGAGGCGGAGATGAATAAGCCACTTCCTGCTGAAGCACAGAGAAAGCTGGATTTTGGTGTTACTCTGAAGGAAACATTGTGAAGCAAACATTGTAGGGAAAATTTGCATTAACTATATGTTTCGTAATGGACTTATATTTCTGTTTGAGGGCGAAGGACATTCATTGGTGTATTTCTCTGTACTTGTGTTTGTGTTCACCACCTGCAGGACGCTGGCTCTGCTGGCTGTGTTTTTTGGGCTAGCTGAGTTGAATGTGAAATAGGAGCATTTATCCTGCCATCTGACTGTCAGATGCTCAAAGAGACTGGTATTCCCTAAAATCGAATAAACAAACACTTTTTTGATTAGGTATATATATTCAAATGTGTGTGTGTGTGTGTGTGTGTGTGTGTGTGTGTGTGTGTGTGTTTGTGTGTGTGTGTGTGTATGTGTGTGTGTGTGTGTGTATGTGTGTGTATGTATGTGTATGTATGTGTATGTATGTGTATGTATGTGTATGTATGTGTGTGTGTGTGTGTGTGTGTGTGTGTGTGTGTGGACCTACGCCAGCACTGATTCCCTGAATGATTTGGGTGAAATGTCCAGTTCCGATGTTCCTCAGCAGTGTGTGTCTATCTGTAACTGTGTGTCTAAACCAAGCTTCATGATTTTGTGAGGCCGTTTGTAAGCTCATTGATTTCTAGGTTAAATTTCCATACTTGTCTAAACAGCGTTGCTGATGACGTGTGCTGCTCTAAAAGGCGCAGCGTTTCGGCTTTCCGTGGAAGAACGTCACCCGAACGGCAACAATAACTGATCTTTCAGGCCTGCAGGAAACTACTGTGACGTCATTAATCACATCTTAACCGCGGAAATGAGCGACCGGAGCACACGGGCGAGTCCTGATTCGACCGCAGTTAAAACAGTTAAAACAGTTAAAACAGTTAAAACAGTTAAACCCGCTCCTCTGGAGCGATCCCTGGCCTCGGTGCCAGAGTGGATCACGGCAGCAGCCGGGACCGGCCCGGACGGGGCCCTGGAGGTCCCGCCCCGTAACGAACACCGCGAGAGATTGCAGGTCTGAGGGACCCGCATTCCAGAAACAGGAACCTCTAACAATACCCCCCCCCCCGCCCCGGATTCTGCCAGGCTTACCTCCATTTGTCAACCCGTCCAGATTGCGATCTGGCACCTGCCGGCCCGCCGGGGGCAAAAACACCGTCCTCGCTGACTCACCGGCCCTGATCTGGGACCAGCTCGCCCAGATCCGCGTCAGCGCCCCCGTCCTCAGCACCGTCGCTTGGACCGGAACGGACCATAGAACATTTAAATGAGTTGAAATTGATAGTTGAGACTAGGCACTACATTTCAACTCTCATGCAATTAAAAACAACTGTGCTTCAGTTGAGAGGCTTGACAGAACCTGCAGGATAGATTTTTAAACCTAAATTAATAGCTGAATTAGTGTAATGTAACATATAATATAACGTGGGAAAATAAATTGAATTAAAAATTGATGTAACATATCATAATATGTCGTATAGTCTGACCTTTAGTATTGTATTATATGATCTTGTATTGTCTTTTATTGTATTATATTACATTACATTGTGTCGTATTATACTATATTATATTATCTTGTATTTTATTATAGTATAGTATACTAAAGTCTAGTCTATTTTATTATACTGTAGGATAGTGTATTATAGTGAAGTACTGTAAATGATCTTAGTTTAGTAGAGTCTAGTCCAGTATGTTGTATTGTATTGTAGTATGTTAGTGCTTTAGTGAAGTGTAGCCCACTGTAGTCCAGTATATTTTATTGTGTTGTTATGTATTATATTATGGTACCTGAGAGTATTACAGTGTAGAATATAAAGCGGTTTAGTTTTGGTCACGTCGGTGTGTGTGCTGGTGCTCGTCCTGCGGTCCTGCCGTGTGAAGCGGAGCTACTGGTCGAGAGGCTGGACGGGTGTTCTTGGGCTCGGAGCTCGTGTTGGAGTTCTCCGGTGCGTGGAGAGCTTGGAGAAATCTGATCCCGCAGGCTGGAGAGGCGGCAGTAGCCGGGACGCTTCTTGAAGAGTGACCATCCATTAGGAGACACACACACACACACACACACACACACACACACACACACACACACTCACGCACGCGCAGTGTGGCCGCGCCGGCTGGCCCCTCTTTAGGAGCCCCTGTGGGCCGCATTAGTGTCGACTGTGGACACATTCCTGTCAGCGCGCTTGTTATATTGATTAATATTGACATTCCGACTGGGCTTTATTGGGAATGCGCTGAGTGGATCTGAGCCCGATTTCTGTCTTCTGCCCTGAAGGCATCGCTGGGTTGATACCGATCGATAATCATCACTATTGTCCTTCAAATACGTAAAACAGATGTTCGATAATCGTAATGGGGTCGTTAACTCTGTCCAGCCCATTCAGTTCAATTTCAGTTAAACTTTAGTCTCACTATATTCTCACTTTAACCTCAGTTTAGTCTCACTGTACTCTCAGTTTAGTCTGACTTTGTTCTCGCTCTACTGTCAGTTTAGTCTCACTTTATTCTCGCTTTACTGTCAGTTTAGTCTCACTTTATTCTCAGTTTAGTCTCACTTTACTCAGTTAAGTCTCACTTTACTCAGTTAAGTCTCACTTTAGTCTCACTTTACTCAGTTTAGTCTAACTTCATTCTCGCTTTACTGTCAGTTTAGTCTCACTTTAGCATCACATTATTCTCACCTCAGTCTCATTTGGAGTAAAATTTTACTCTCAGTTTAGTCTCACTTTAGTCTCACTTTACTCTCAGTTTAGTCTAACTTTAGCATCAGTTTAGCCTTACTTTATTCTCACTTTAACCTCAGTTTCACCTCACTGTCTGATTTATTAAAGAAATTACATTACATAAACACTATTTATTTATTATCTTTATTAGTTTGTGGTGACAGAAGAGCCAGTACAGGCTTATTTTTTAAACAAGTACTTTCTTCACTATTATAGACGTCTATGAAATATGATATAAGCGTCTAATACATTCTGCGTAGGGCAGCTGACTGTATGTCAGTGATATATTTTTCTTTTTTATTTAATTATAATCCTCCAACATAGTGTGACGGTCGACAGTTGGGCCAAATTAACAATTGCTATTCAGTATTTTTATAATAAATACAATATTTAGGATCAGCCTTAATACTTTGTTACCGTGATAATGATCAGTATCGACTGATGTGAAAATCTTTATTGTCATATTTCTGGCCGTATCGACCCGCCCCGATCTTCCATTATACACATCATTAATCATGTTTTGCCCCGTTTTGAGGTTCTGATGTGAAATACCTCAGAATCCTGATTTTAATCTTCTGCAGCTTGTGTGAGAATGAGGAGCAGGTTCTCTGCGGCCGCGTTTGAGACGGTTCCTCAGACCCGGTCTGGACTCGTCACGTCTCTGTACGCGTTAAGCTGAGGTGACATCTCAACATCTGTCTTCCATCCACCGGATCAGAAATTGCAGGATGCGAGTCCTCGGGTCTGCGAGGGAACTGGAAGGTTCCAGTTGTTGCTCAGGATCCACTGTTTCCTCCGAGCGGCTCTCGACCTTGATCCTTCGTCTTGGTCTTTTCTCGTCTTTCTTTTCGAGCGATTTCCCTCTGAGCTCGGCGAAGTTCTTGCGTTCCGCTTGCGATTGCTGCTCGGTTCCCGAGTGCCTTGACGGGACGAAACATTTTCCTCCTGTTTCTTCATTTCCTTGATGCTTAATGGGTTTGTTTACCAAAACATTTTCATAATTCATTCTTACGTGAACCATAGAATTAAATGGGCTGCTTTTTTGTTACGGTGTCTTTTAGACTGATGTATGTAAATTATCTCTTTTCTGATTGGCTGCGCTGTACTGCAGCTCGTTGAAAAGACCGAAACACTCCTCTGAGAACTTGAGCATGAGTGGGCGTGGCTAAACTGCTATAGGCTGAAAAAGGAGACAAATGGACATATGCGGATTTTGTGACATCACAAAAACTGTGATTTGAAAAAGGGCTGTTTTTGCAGCTCAGGCTCAGTAGATGGAGCAAACTTTACATACTTTAAGCCTTAATTCCAGAAAAGTGATAATATGGACCCTCTAATATATTGGAACTAGAACTGGACACGTTAACGTGTTATTATCGCGTTAATGCATTGTTTACTTAACGACGACAATTATTTTATTGTGTGTTAATGCAGGGTTTTTTTTACATCCCTTTGTTTTGAAAGTTTGTTGCTTTTTTGTGGGTATGCGCAGCTTTACTTCTCAGCTGGTTTTCGCAGGACAAAAGTATTGGGACGCCTGACCATTACACCAACAGAGACTGTAACTACACTGTATTCAGATACAGAGACTTTCATATGGAGTTAGTTCCCTTTACAGCTGCTATAATGCTCTGGGGAACTTGTTTTTCTATAATAAACTAGATAAAATGTGAACGCCCTGTAGGGGCAAATAGCTTTATATTTGATTTGATTACATAATGTTTAAGTTGAGATTTACAGAAATATTTACAGAAAAACTGTGTGACTGTGTTAAAGGGAGCACTGCTGTTAAAAAGCTCCTCATTAGTTTAAAGTGTTTAAACCAAATGTTACTGCACTTTTGTTCATACAGCAGTACTTTAAAAATATAGGTGCACAAGACACCACTTTTGAATTAGTTCTCCATTTTGCATTTAACAATGCGATTATAAATTTCAGTCGTTTCCCAGAACTAACTGGAACCCATCAGAACTCCAGTGTGTTGCAGTGAAATGGCGATACTGATATTCCGTCCGTATCGTGCGGCTGTAGCGTCGCGGAGTCCTTCCGCCGTGGTTTGAATGTCCTTTTTTGGGTTAATGTTCTTTCTGGGGACAAAGCCGTGCTCTCAGATGAGGCGGTTTGAAAACGAGTCGAGTTGTAAAGCTGTTAGAGGCACTGCAGGCAGGAGAAGAGCCAGAAATTCTCTTTTTCTGACCTCAGCCAGCGGAGTGAGAGAAAAGGAGGGAAAAAAATAGGTCATGCATCAGAGCAGCATTCCTTTATCTGAGAGCAGCGTCTAAATGGTGTCCAGCACTTGCCGCCTCCCTCGGCGGGTCCTGCGGAGAGGCGAGAGGGGAGCGCTGTTTGGCTTGGCGTGCAGGCCGTGTGGATGGGCCTCTTTTTGGATTCTGCCCCAGCAGATCAGTCTTAACGCCGGCCAGGTTTGGTGCGCGAGCTCTTTTACTACGGCTTTGTTCCCGTGGAGTGGAGTCTGAGCGCGGAGGGACGAGGAGTCTGGGGGGGGGGCGGTGTCGTCCTCGGGCGTTTCAAGCAAACGAGGTAAGAAACGGAACAAAGCTCGAAGTAAAAAGACTTAAAAAGACACACAGACAGAAGTCATGAATGTTGTAGTTTAGTAAAAAATGTTTTGTTTCGGGACGACAGAGTGGAACTGGGACGTCTTCCCGCTGGGGGTGCCGGGGATGTTGTGTCTGTTCGGCTCTTTTAACTCTCAGAGCCACGAGGAGATTATTCCCATTTCACAACCTGTTTTTATTCACAGTAAAATCCGCAAAAATGAAATGAAAACACACCACACTGCTTTCTCCAACTCCCCCAATCTCTCTCCAACTCTCTCAATCTCCCTCCAACTCTCTCAATCTCTCTCTCCAACTCTCTCAATCTCCCTCCAACTCTCTCAATCTCTCTCCAACTGTCTCCATCTCTCTCAGCCTCTCTCTCCATCTCCGCAACTCCCCCAATCTCCCTCCAACTCTCTCAATCTCTCTCCAACTCCCCCAATCTCCCTCCAACTCTCTCAATCTCCCTCCAACTCTCTCAATCTCTCTCTCCAACTCTCTCAGTCTCTCTCCAACTCTCTCAGTCTCTCTCCAACTCTCTCAGTCTCTCTCCAACTCTCTCAGTCTCTCTCCAACTGTCTCCATCTCTCCCAGTCTCTCTCTCCATCTCCGCAACTCTCTCAATCTCTCTCCAACTCTCTCTATCTGTCTCCAGCTCTCTCCATCTCTCTCCAACTCTCTTAATCTCTCTCCAAATGTCTCAGTCTCTCCAACTCTCTGTCTCTCTCCAACTGTCTCCGTCTCTCTCAGTCTCTCTCTCCATCTCCGCAACTCTCTCAATCTCTCTCCATCTCTCTCTATCTGTCTCCAACTCTCTCTGTCTCCAACTCTCTCCATCTCTCTCCAACTCTCTCAATTTCTCTTCTATTGTCTCCATCTCTCTCCATCTCTCTCTCCAACTGTCTCCAACTGTCCCCACCTCTCTCCATTTTTCTCTCCACTTCTCTCCATCTCTCTCTCTCTCCATCTCTCTCAATCTCTCTCATCTCTCTCTGTCTCTCTCCATCTTTCTCCATCTCTCTCTCCAATTGTCTCCACCTCTCTCCAACTCCGCTACACTTCCACACACACCCACATTCACACTCACACACACTTTTGGTTCCCAAGTCATTTGTTTTGTCCTCTTGTCAAAAAATAGATATTTTGAATGACACCATTTTTAAAAAATCCGCATGTTTACATGACGCGTGATTCTACAGTGTATCACAAAGCGACGCGCCCTGAAAAGTAAAGAAGATCTTATTAACCGAGCGCCTGGCGCTTCTCTCTGCGTCTGCTCCGCGGTTCTCGGCGCGTGACGCGTGTTTTCGGGTCTGAGGGCCTACAAACATCTGGAGGCACTTTCGTGTTGAGCTGGGGGTCATTTGGATTCCCGCGTCCGGGGTGGATGACACTTTTATTATCTGCCGTACGGCTGGGCGTCGTCTCGAGCGCGCCGATTAGAAAGAGAAAGACTTTCGCATGAGTGGCCCCGAAAGTGCAGGGTCGCTTTGATCTGGATCGGGCTAAATATTTAGAAAGAGCGTCCGCCCCTCGCTCCCTTCGGCCGCCCAGCCTCCGCCCCGCCACTCGCAACGGAGGAGGAGCTTCAGTAACCTGGCCCCCGGTCCGTTCTCCGCCCCCCCATCTTCTGCTCGGGCTGAGGGAGGAAGATCTCCGCGCCACGTTTCCGTCCGACTTCCTGGCCGCAGTAAAACGGCAGAAGCGGCGCTCGGTCCGGCGGCCTGGCCAAACAGAAGTGTGTGAGATAGCGGCGTTGGTTTTACTGCGGAGACGAGGTGCTTTCTGTTTGTACAGCAGTAAACGCAGGAGAATCTGACCAAGCGCGGGGAGCCGGCTGCCGTGTGGGTCGTTTCTGATCCAGATGCATATTCAGCTCCGTCTGCCGCCACACTGGGCGCTCAGAATGGGATTCATAGGGAATCACACAGGGCACGAGCCACGTCAGGACAGAACCGGAGCTTAAAACCAGACAAACATTGATCAAGCTTCACTTTTCTATCAGATTTCCCTGCGTGGTGAACAGCCCGGAGCTGGTTCTGTTACAGGATGCTCAGTCCCGTTGTATTGTAATGGATCGGTTATCAGCTCATATTATTAGACTAATATTATATTTTTTGCACTCTCTCTCCGTTAATGATGTAGACGTTCGATAAACCACATTAACCACAGCCCTGCAGAAGTGAGGCACGTTCTCAGGTAGCCAAGTGGTCTAAATGTTTTTTTTTTTTAAAGAAATATCTTAAAATCCACCGTTTTTACTAAACCAGCTGTCATTTTTCATCTGGTTCCCGTTTTCTGCTGCTTATGTCAAGCGACAGATCATCAATATACGGCATCAGACACCACATGCCCTCCTGTTGTGTTTATTTCACCCATATAATGGTAATCAAACTATCGCAGAAAGATTCAGCTCAACCGGCTCCCGCTTCTGGTTTAAAACCGGCTGTAGCAGAAACAGCTTATTTTAAAACGGAAAGAAATATGAAATTATATAGTTTAGGGATGAACGATATGTCACCTGTTAATCATTATCACTGTATCCGTCGCTGCAGTGCTGCATATTCTAAAGACAGCGTTGGGTTGAAGCACTCTTTAGAACCTCAGCATGAATGGGCGGGGCTAAACTGCTGGAGACTTAATGAGGAGACAAATATGAAGAATATGTGGGTTTTGTGACATCACAACACTGATTTGAAAACAGGCTGTTTTTCAGTTTAGTTTGCGTATATGGACTGTGTGGCAGGTAATATGGATTTTTAATTCCAGAAAAGTGATGATATGGGCTCTTTAATATGTTGAAAGGCGTCACAGTGGCAGTATATAGTAGTTTAATCATGATACTGATGTTCTGTCCATATCGTGCAGCTCTAATGTAGTTAGTTATTGAAAAATAATATGACTTTCGGTACTTGTGGTAAGTTCCGTTGCCAGTGAATTTGTGGGACAGAAATAAATGAACGTGATCCGTTGGGCTCCCTCCTTCTTTGACGTTTTGTTAATAAGCCCTAATTAGTATTCAATTAAAGAAAAAAACAGATTCTTTCACTTCAGGGTGTTAAAGTAACTGGTAACCAAACCAGATTTGATCTGTCAGTTTTTAAACATACGTTATAATGTTCATTTTCAAAAAAAGTAGAAAAAATATTAAAACAAAAGACACATCAGTCCAAAGTTTCACCCATTGCACAAACGACATACCAAATATGAGCCGATTTTACTGGAGAGTTCATTGGAGAAACACATCGTACCTAAACTGAGTCTCAGCGTTAACAGATCAGATCGAGGGGAGAAATGAATCAGGACGTCTCTAATTAAATCCAGAATATTCCGCCAGCGTGAAACCGGCCCTGTGGTCTAAACTGACGTCTGGAGGACGAAGAACTCAGTCAAACACACTGAGAAAAAAACCCACTTGGATTATGCAGTCATGGAGTTTCAGTTACATCATTTGGAAAATAGACATTAATTTTAGTGCATGAATGAATCAAATCTGGGTGAACATTATTCACAGTGTAGACTGAAAATACTAAAATCAGCTTTAAACTAACAGACACACTGAGAAAAATAAAACAGTCAGGTAAAGGTACAAAATTATAATCAGTGAAACAATAAAAGTAAACCTGAAGTGTGAATAAGTTAGAAATTAAGATGAACTGGTGCTGAAATGCACTCGTGGTGAAAATGTGGTTAATGTCTGGAAGGCATGAAGAAGTGCTGGCTTTGACCGGACCCTATGAAACTCGGAGCTGTGTGAGTGATGGGGTTCCTGCTGCGATTGATGGTTCTAGCTAATGAAATGAAGGCGCGAGTTTCTGCGCAGGAGGCCCTCCGCTCTTTATTCCGTGATTTTTCAGCGGTCCTGGCGCGCCGGGTGATCACCGTATTTTCGCACCTGCAGTTAATATACGTGCGGCGCAGGGAAGGGAAGGGAGAGCCGCCGCTGTGGATATTGGAGAGGCCCGAGGTGCCGGTGCCAGACACCCACTGACTGATGGGTCGGGCTTTTACTTTTCGGTGAAACTCCGGCGCGGGGCCTCGGATCCTCCCGCCACGAC
>JBBIGA010000146.1:10510362-10539580 GCA_037576975.1 Alestes dentex
AGAGAAAACACACACACACACACACACACACACACACACACACACACACACACACACACACACACACACACACACACGCATTACATTTAACACATTTATAGTGTTTGTGTATGTGTGTTTGTGTGTATGTGTGTTTGCTTGATTGCAGCCTGCAGTGTCAGTGAAACAGAAGTGGACAGACAGATGGACAGTCTTTACCTGAAGTCACTGGAAGGCTTTGTCACTGTGGTAACGTCAGATGGAGACATGATCTTCCTATCAGAGAATATTAACAAATTCATGGGTCTTACACAGGTGAGCATGCACAAAGACATGCACATTTACACACACACACACACACACACACACACACACACACACACACACAGGTAGCAGAGTTAACACATAACAAAATAGGCTAATCAGAGCTTCACTTTTGGTGTACTCTACCCAAACAGAGTCTTTCTGATACCACCTCCTGAATTCAGTATCTGACAGCTACATTAAGAATAGTGATTTTGTAACTTTGGGTCTTCTGTTGTTGAGATTCTGTTGTTGATTGATTTCCCTCTAGGTTGAACTGACGGGACACAGTATCTTTGACTTCACTCACCCCTGTGACCACGACGAAATCCGTGAGAACCTCAGCCTTAAAACCGGTATGTCTCCGTCCAGTAGTTCAAAATTGTGGTTTCGGATGCTGTCTGACATTGTCATAGTCTTAAAAATGGACCGAACTACTTTGCATATCTAAAAACAGTAGCAGTAGGATCTGAAGTCTAAATTTAATTTGTACTTTTGTCCATTTTTACAGACAACATGATATCATGCAGTGTCAGAAAACACATAAACCATTCTATTTCAAATTCTACAGCAAGTTTGTGATGAGAATCTGGACTTTATGCTTCTTGGTAGCAACACTAGCCATGTAGTTCCAGTACAAAGCAAAAGGAACAAATGTAAAAGGCCAAACCTGTCTAGGTTGAACGACTACATTTGAGAATGGGGGTAAATTGTTATAAAGCACTTTTTTCCGCCCTAAGCCCCCTGGGGAGAACTTTACGAGCACATCTATTGTGTGCGATTATGGAGCCCTGAGTGACGTATTGCAAACACACAATGGCGATAACTAAGACTAGTTAAACCAAGGAGTGTGCATGTTTGTGGACTGATAGTATTATGATAACATTAAATGATATAATCAAACCCAGTAACACATACCACAGCAAAAAAGTCTGGTCACTAGCCATGACAGAGAGTCTTGAAGCATCTTCAACACATGCAAAAACAGCACTTACATATGCTTTACCCATTAACAAAAACAGGGAAACAAGGGATTTTTAAAAAACATGCCACCCTGGAGAATATTTTCCCAAATCCTAAAATGGCATTTTTGTTTGAACAGAGGCCAGAACACATGCTGAAGGACCATTAAAGCATTAGTGATTACACTCTCCTGGGATGGAAAGGAAACAGGGTGCTCCCCTACCTTAGACAAACCAAAGCACCAACCATTTTGCCTCTTCGTGACTGCTTGTTAATAACAATTCTCAAAGCATACTGTGGCACCTGCATGACTCAGAAGTGTATAAAATCTTCAAAGGATTGCCCATATTAGTTAGAAAGTGGAGTGATTTGGACTGTTGCTCAGGCAGAATGGCTTCAGTGGAGGTTCTATGGTGGTCCCTTTATATTAAAGGATGGGATACAAGATACATTCTGCAGCAACAAGGAGGGGATAGAAGATAAATTCTGGGCTATAGTCTGTGATTTTAGCTTTACAGTCTGTAAACCTACAAAGTGCTCCTACACCTAATAAACTGGTGCCTCAGTGTACTGATGGGTGAAGTTTCTGTGTTTTAGAAAGGTGTGAAGGTAGGATGGCCGAAGATGTTGTATCTCTCAATGTATAATTGAGTGAAGGGGTAGGGGTGGATGAGTTATATAAAGAGAAACCACCAGGTCTATTTGAAATAATAAGCCACCCTGTCTGTCTGACCCCATTCTTTCATCCTTGTGCCCTCTCTTTTTGACCTCTGCTCCAGCTCTCAGCTTCCCCCTGCCCCTCTCTTTGAGCCTCTCATGTTCTATCTCCTGTGTTTTGGTATGGTCGGATGTCTCTGTTGCTATTTGAGGCACTTCGCCTGGCCGGCAGCAGTGCGACCCAGCAGCGCCCAGCCGGCTGCCCTTCTTCCTGAAGCTGTTGATAGATCAGAGACTGCTCGCTGGCCGCACTGGCATTAATAGTGTGTGTGCGCCCTCATGCAGGCCTTGTTAAAAGCCCCCCGTGGTCCTATTTTTTATCTGTATACTATTTAAAGGAGCAGTTACATAATTACGCATCTTCCCACTTTTCCCAGTTGTAATCAGTCAGCCGAGACGAAATTTTGCTTTAATCTGCTTTTTTTGTTTAGCACTGGAGCCATGAGGCTACGAAACACTTGTCAAGTCATTGTCATCCAACTAATTTCTGTAATTACATTCCAAAAACATCTCTTAACCCATAACAAGATCTTTCAGGTGGCACGAACTTGTAACTGTGGTATAGGAGTATGACTGCAAAATGATCTACAAAAATGAACGAAACCTCACCGTATACCTGAGGACAGCTGTTTTAAAAGCTATCGAGATACAAAATTAAACATATACGTGGAATATATTGCAAATTCACTGCAGTATAGATGCAAATATTTATGGCGCAAATATTTAGTTAACCCTTATAGTCACACATGAACACACCACAGCACAATGTGAACTTCTTTCCCTGCATTTTAACCCATTCACCAAGTGAAGCAGTGGGCTGCTGCCGATGAAGAGCGCCTGGGGAGCAGTGTGTGTGGGGACAGTACCTTGCTCAAGGGTACCTCAGTGGTGACACTAGCTGTGGGGATTTGAACCCCCACCTTCTGATCGCAGGGCCAATGCCCTAACCAGGCCATCCAGCTGCCTAGTGGTTGGGGCATTCTGAAAAATATATTGAAACATAAAATATATTAAATGCATTTAAATTTGTTCAAATTTGTGACACGAATATATGTAATATATGCAATGAATCATGTAATTTTAGCTGACTATCCAAAGACATATCTGTGTCTGTCCTGCAATGGACTGGTGATCTGCCCAGGGTGCTTCTCTGCCTCTCACTCCATGACTGCTGGGTTAGGCTCCAGTGGCGCCTGGTGAAGATAAGTGGCTCAAAAAAATAAGAATTTCTAAATCAGATGAATATGTAGATGTATATTTCACAAAACAGTATATTTCTTGGGCCAATTCTGAATTTCAAATGTACTTGTCAAAATATATTTAAAATAGTATGTGTACAACAAGGTCTGATTTCACAAACCACTTCAAGCCTGAGTGCTGTTCCAGATGAACAACTGACAACCTCCTTACGACTGCTTTGTTAAGATCAGTTCTGGTGTTGCCTGTCTGTCACAGTGAAGTTTCGTTCATTTTTATAGCTTGCATTAAGTCATACTGTGTCCTAAACCACAATCTGCACTACCCTAATGAAGAGCTGGTAGCAGTTTGAGTGGTTTGAGTGAAGTTTGGGAATGTATTTTTAGGGAAAAGTTTTGGGTGACTGTTGACTTCTAGTGTTTGTTAGCAAGGTTCCCATTAGGCCCCAGCCCTAAAACTAAAGAGGAGCTAAATTCAGACTCCAAGCATGTTTGGACTAACCGGCTACATTTAAGGGGCAAAAATTATGTGAATTTAATTTTTCACTGAACTGTTCTTTCGAAGTCCCCTGAAGCCCAGTGGTTGAACTTTCACGTTGAGAAGAGGTCTGTCTCTTTCCTGGCGCATTTAGGAACACAGAGTGACTATCGCAAGCTCAAACTGTTTGTAGTGATGTCATCCCTATGACTGATGTTTTAATATTCTTTCTCGGGTGGAAGAGGTCAAAGACAAATTTTGTGCTCAGGAGGAGGGGTTCCTGCACTTTCCTGACTAAAGCACAGAGCCCAAATTTGTATTTCATTCCCAACTTGAACTTGGCTGTTGCTCTTGGAACGTTTACATATACCGAATGCAACTGCAGATTACTGTGCCCAAAGCTAAACATTTAACAGCATCAAAATAACAGCAACGTTTAGTAGTTATTTAGCTTGGACAGTTCCCAGTAGCTCAGTGTGTTGCAAGTAACTGTGTGTAAAGTAACGGAATGCGTGGGGTTGTGTTTTCCTCGCAGGGGCTGGAAAGAAAGGCAAAGAACTGAGCACAGAGAGGGACTTCTTCATGAGAATGAAATGCACAGTGACAAACCGAGGGCGCACCGTCAACCTCAAATCTGCCAGCTGGAAGGTATACAACGTTTCTGCTGTGATTTTGAATGTGTGTTTTGAATGTGTGGAACTGGCCTATAGTATTTGCTTAAGCCTCGGCATATCACTCTTCACAGAGAACTGTTTTATTAAAAGGGCAAATTTTCCTCCGTTTTTAAAATTAAAGACTTAAACGTAGGCCCCACGGTGGTGCAGTGTGTAGCGCTGTTGCCTCACGCCTCCAGGGTTGGGGGTTTAAATCCAGGATCTGGCCCTATATGCGTGTGGAGTTTGCATGTTCTCCTCGTGGTGTCCACAGTTGAAAGACATGCACGTCAGGTGAATTCGGGATTCTAAATTGACCAGAATTGTGCGTGTGCGTGCTTTGAGACCCCAGGATAGGCTCCAGGTACCTGCGACCCAAGTAAGGAAAAAGCAGTTACAGAAAACAAACAAATGAATGACCTAAATGTAGTTTATCACCACTATAACATACCATTCGCTCCCCAGTCCATAAGTTCATACATAGAAATAAAGATGTACATAGAAAAGTAGCCTGTTTTGAATTCACATTTATAATACCTATTCGGTCTGTAGCAGTTTAGTCACGGCCATTTATGCTAATGTTAAAATGACTGTTTTGTCTCAATACGTTGCACATAAATAACATATGTTGGTGTCCTGGACTGTGCAGATTCAAGCACGTTCAAAGATGTACACAAGTAACAAAGATAAAAGAGATGAACACAGAGAAACTTCAGCTTAAAAGAAAAAAGACTTTGTTTAAATGTTACAAAAGTGTAGCAGGTGTACTGAACAGACAAAGAGAATGGTTGTGGAGTCAGCAATCTGGACAATGTACCAGTTTACTCCCCTTTTGAAGTATATGGAGCAAATCCCTGAAGCACTGTTGTGATGTTGGTTCGCCAGAGAAGTGTTTGATCTTGCAGCGTATTTCCCGATCATAGCAGCAAGCAAGGTTACAGTTTTACATTTCAGAAGTGTGTGTGGGGCCTATTTTGTGAAAATTGTCTATATAGTTATGACTTCCATTGAGAACAAAACAGTCACGTTCTGTGTGGCAACAACTCACGTTTCTGTTAAACATTTCATCTAGAAAAACAGTGACAAATGTCTGATCACACATGCAAAAATAGATTTCATGTCACATGTGACCATACATGGCTTTTTTCGGAAGGGATGAGCTAGAACCCCAATTCCTACATTTAAAATTCTAGAAAACTATAATAGTATTAAAGCTAGTTGAATTATTATCAGCATCAGTTATCAAATGGCTGATCATTTCTTCTTCTTCTTCTGTAAAAACTGGAAATGTGGGTTTTGAGGAGTGCTGGGTGGAAACTATACTCAAGAAAGCCAGTGTTTGTCCCTCTCAGGTTCTGCACTGTACGGGGCATCTGAAGGTGTATAACAGCTGCCCGCCGCGCGTCCTGTGTGGATTTAAAGAGCCGCCTCTCACCTGCGTGGTGATGATGTGTGAACCCATCCCTCACCCCTCCAACATCGACACGCCACTCGACTGCAAAACCTTTCTCAGCCGACACAGCATGGACATGAAGTTCACTTACTGTGACGACAGGTACCGCTCATGTACATGCATGAACACGTGCAGCGACAAACAGAATGCATCAGATTTATTCATGACAAATACATTCAACACTACAGTCAGCTTTCCCTCCTAAATGTACTCACATTTATACAGTAGAAACTGAGGTGTTTTGTTTATGTTTATTATAGAGTATTTATCATAGTTTTTTTTTTTTTTTTAACGCATTATGTATGAATAAATACATACAATTACACAATATAGTACATACATTGTAATCCTTTCATGGAGCACTTTTTTTCAGCAGTGTAGCAAATACTATAAGCTACATGCTTGTAAGAATTATAAAATGCTTTAGTATTTCAAGTTTTTTGGAGGGGTAATTGACATGAAATGATAAATAACACACTGCAATTATCTGATGGCTATTATTCCTTAAGTTATGTGCCTCAAGATCTAAACAACTGTTGTCAAATATGAGGCATGCCGGATTCAAATCACCTACAGCTCCCTATATCACTCCGGTGTAAAAGCTAATGATGTAAAAGGTATTCAGTACTAGTATCTTAACGGAAATGTATTTTGTACATTTACCTGCAGCCAAATATGTTTTGAAATAATAACGATCACTATTAAGGGGAGTAAACGCAGGCATTAACATGCAAACATGCATACACAATGCATATGGTCATGCAAAACTTTCACAAACTCTTCTTATAATGATTCACATCAAAAAGTAAACCTATACCACAAGTAGCATTAAAACCCCCCAAGACATGCACACACACACACACACACGCACACACACACACACACACACACACATGCACACACACAAAGGCTTATAAATCTATCTGTAGCATCATGCGGGACAATTAAGTGGAAATAGTTTGCAACACTAAAACCTCAACCACATTTTCAACCCAAATGTCAGTTACACCACAGCATTTTCTCTCCGCTTCCCTCACAAAGAGCAATTTGTTCCACCAATCACACTGTTCAGAAAGGCTGCTGCCATGCCTCTCACTCCTTGTGCACAAGCATCAACATCCCACTGCACTGCCAAGCCCATTCCTCCTGCAGAAGAATGCCCAGGCCACCAGGCTCCGAGATCTAATGTGATTATATGCTTATGCAATACGTTCGTGGCAACATGTTGGTTAATGTTTACAGGGTTATCACGCGAGCGGCCTGTAATATTTGCTTAAGCCTCGGCATATCAACCTTCACAGAGTACTGTTTTATTAAAGAGCCCATATCATGGAAAACAGAATGTTTTTCACTTTTCAGAATGTGTAAGACTTAGATGTAGTTTGTAAACACTGATAAAGTTTTGAAACCTACCATTCACTCTCCAGCCCATAAATCCGTACCCAGAAAGCTGCAAAAGTAACCTGTTTGGAATTCACATTTACATTACCTGTTCAGCCTGTGGCAGTTTAGTCTCAGTTATTTACTCTAGTGTTTAAAACTCTAGTGTTTAGTTTGCTCTTTGAATGGGCATTATGTTGTTTAAGTCTAATGGATTCAGAGAAAACAGAAAATGACCAAGTAAAAATAATGACTGACAAATAAAATACAAGGAAAGAATATGGGCCCTTTAGAATATGGGTTAGGGTTAGGGTTAGCATTTTAACAGTAGATTGAAAAACACTAGATTGCACTTAGATATGTTGGATCAATGCAATTCTTGCCAAACCAAGCAATCTGAGAAAGCAATAGCAATGATGTAACATGTTTTACTCTTCACAAATTTGAATCATGTGCTTTTATCCACCGTACATGGCATATACGAATTACTGAGTTATTGAAGGAAAGTAATTGTAAGTCTTAAAGGACAACTCTCTTGTTCTTCTGCCTAATCATTATGGTTCATTTCTATAGACAATAAGCATCTGCCTGATGTTTTGTACTGTAATGTACAGTTACTAGGTTTTCTGTTCAAATGGTAAGTAAGAGTAAATACATTAACAGTATCGTGAGTGGTTCCTTTAAGACTAATAATAATAAGCCTGCAAGTTAACACTTTAGTGCCAAAAACAGCTAACATTTTACTCCACACTGGAAAGTGCTGCTTCAGATTTTCATGACTTCGTTTATTCACCAGTAGATTAGTGCACAATAATAGAGCTTCTGTATTTTTTTTTCAGTCCTTAATGCGGTCTGACACATGCTGAATCATGCAAAAGGGAGGCTGAGATTTGGTAATGCTTTATAGAACAAGGGAGATGACAAAAAACAGTAGGAACAAGCAAACAGAATTAGAGGTGTTTATTTGTGCTTTAACCTACTGAAACGCACCACAGCGGTTGAGGACTTTGAACCAGGTAGTGCACCCTGGGTCTAGACCGTTATTTCACTTCTTTGCATTGCTATACAGCAGGGAAAACTTTGATGCCAGTACTGCAATTCTATGGACTTCGGTCAGTAAATTGCCTTTCAGTCACTGACTTAACTGTTAAGGCCACAGTGCTTTTGAGTAGGTGAGCCTGTGTGGGGTACTCCTACCATCAGAATGTTTAATTAATTTAAATCTTTCTTTATTAAATTACATTATTATTAATTAAATCTTCTTCAGAGCATGTGCTTTTAGTCTTGGTCAGATTCCTTCGATGTGTATACTTGTGTGTGTGTGTGTGTTTGTTTGTATGTTTCTCTCTCTCTCTCTCTCTTTCTCACTTTCGTGTTCTCCCTTGCTTCTCACCTACATCACCCTCTCTCTCTCTCTCTCTCTCTCTTTTTTCCTTTCAATCTCTCTCTCTCTCTCTCTCTCTCTCTCTCTCTCTGTCTCTATCTCTGTCTATATATATATTTATCTCTCTCTCTATCTCTCTCTCTCTGTGTGTCTTCAAATGTGTGAATTTATATAACTTCTACAAAAGTGTCCATGAGTATTAGACAGAAGCTCTTACATACATTTTTATCAAATAAACACGCACTCACTTATGTGTATGTGTTTTCCCAGCAAAATCGACCTTTAGTACCTTGTGTTGCAAAAGAACAAACAGGCTGCGGTTGGAAAGCTGTGAAACATGCTTTGTGAGGCTTTCTGAATGTCGAAAAGAACATTTCAGTCGTTATTATATTGGAATTAACATCCGTCTGTAAATACATTTCACCGCTGGTGACCTTTAGACTCACAGTCATTTAGAATGTTCTGTCTGAAACATCAGTCCTTTACTGTGATCCAGCTGAAATGAAGAGGATGAGGTAAGACTGCAGATGGAGAATGTTATCAGTCTTAGTGCACTGACCTCGGGATGGAAAGTGGCATTAATCTTTCTCAGAAACGCACAAACTTGCCCGAAAGTCCTCTGAAAATCAAGGTCATTAAGTGGTTATCCAGACCGTATGAAATGGATCATGATTAAATTGATTTGAAATATCCAGAGCATGTAGAGTTCAAAGAGAATGACTGGAGAAGACTTGCAGTTTCATATTGCGTGCATTTCTGTGGTTGTAATACATTTTTCAGGAATATGTTCTGACTTTTTAGGAAACAACAGAGCTAATAGGGCTTGCCTACAACATCAGGGCCAAGGAAATAGCTCTTGATTATGTAAAGTGTAAAGGTAAAGGGTAAAGGGTGAAAAATATGACTTTTTTAGTTAAGATTGTTAAGACATGGATTCCATATGACGCATAAACACTCAAGGTGTAGTCTTGGACATATTGTGCTCCACTGAATTGGTATAGAAAATGTATATTGTGTCGAGGTTCTTTAAAAAGGTGGGTCACTTATGCACACCTTCTTTAATGAACCATCCACTGTAAGGCTCTTTAAGAAACAAAACGTTGTTTGTCTATCACATCACAGTTCTGTTTTTAAGGCGTCATATTCAAATCATTTTTCACGTTTTATGTCTTGACATGGTATAAAAAAGTGTGTGTGTTCATGTCTTCTCTCTTTCAGAGTGACTGAGTTGATGGGCTACAGCCCTGAAGATCTCCTGGGTCGCTCTGTGTATGAGTTCTACCACGCTCTCGACTCAGAAAGTGTCACCAAAAGCCACCAGAACTGTAAGCCCCTCCTCATTTTCCACATCAGTGCCTTCACTCCCCAGCCTGGTACAAAAGAGCCATGCTGACTAAGAGCCTCTCTCTCTCTCTCTCTCTCTGTCTCTCTCCTCTTTCTCTCTGTCTCTCTCTTTCAGTCTCTCTCTCTTTCTATGTCTCTTTCTCTCTCTCTCTCTCTCTCTCTCTCTCTCTCCCTCTCTCTCTCTCTCTCTCTCTCTCTCTCTCTAAATCGCTCACGAGGGCCAACTGCAGAATTTCTGGGCAAAAAACAATATCACATGACAGTTTCACAAAACACACTGTACCCACATGAGCTGGCCTAAAAGCCCTTGTGTGTGTGTGTGTGTGTGTGTGTGTGTGTGCCAAAGTATTGAAGGGGGAGTCAGTAGTAAACGTAGAAAGTGCGTGATGTGATTAGAAAGCAGGGGTGAGCGGCCTACTTCTGAGAAAGAACTGCAGAACAGGTCAGTTCAGGTGCTGCCAGCCGTGTTCCCAAGGTTTACGGTTTCAGCCCCACCAAACAGAACAAGGCCAAACACTCATCCCTGGGTGGAGCATCACATTTACTCCAGCGCAGCTCTCAGGTGTGCTCTGCGCAGGGCTGCTGCAGTTAACAGTTGTCTCTGTAATCAGTACGCATGTAAAAAGAAATGCTCCAATGCTCTCTGATACATCAGGATGAATTTTAGTATTGATTCTAGTCTATTATATCCTTACTCAATAATGCATGTGCTCACTCAAATAGAAAACTCAAAAACACAAACAAATGTTATTACGTCGTTATTTGTTTACATTTATACAAAGACAAGCAGTAAGGTTTTGAGGCTGCTACCGTATGTTAGGAGCCAGTGGGCCTAGGCTCACCCACTTTTGTCACTGGCCCACCCAAAAATCTCATTAACAAATAAACTAAAGCTACAAATACAAATATCACATATTGACTGGTGTATTTTGATATACGGTGCTGTATAGCCATAGCTATGAGGTGCTGACTTTGGAATAGAATAAAGCTCACCACAGAAAAAAAAAACCCTTTTAAACCACCACTGGAAGCCCAAGCATGACTTATCAAACTCTGAACTCTGAACATGACCCAGTGAGCATTAAAGTTATGTTCAACGTTATTTCTTTTTTGTTCAAAAATGAGTGTAGATTCTTCCTGTTATGATTTAAACACATACAATAGATGCCTCATAGTTATGGTAAAGTTACTGCTTCGCTGTGGCCACCATCCACAGGAATAAAATACAGGGCTCGGACCATCCACAAATTTGTCGTACCATTTCAGAGACCACCTTTTTATTATTTATTGAGCAGTGAAACAAAAAAGCCGTACTTCCCTTCAACACTTCCTGCTGTGTACCTCAATCGGTCAGAATAGCTGATATAATATAAGCTGATTTAGTGCATTATAGAGCACTTTTAAACTAAACAATGCATCCCCAGTAAAAAAGTTCTTAATTACGTTTTTCTGTCATTTTACGTTGGCAAATCTATTGGCTAATCATTATAACTCCAAAAGGAACACACCAGTATGGACATACTGACAAACACACACACGTACAGTCACCCACGGATGCAGACTGAAACGCACTCATTCTCTCCCTGTCCCTTTCACAGCACCCAAACTGCAGCCACTGACCTCTTTTCTCTTTAGCGTTCACAGTGATCCGGAATCCCCCTCTATTGTGTCTTGCTTAATTAACCCTCACTATAAAGCCACATTAAGCCCACGTCACAAAGGTTTTTGGATGGCACTGTGCACCCGTCTGCCTTAAACAAACATTCCGTTGACTCTCTTTTCTTTTCCTTCCCTTTCCAAACCTCTTCCCTTTACCCCTCACTTGATCTTTCCCACTCATTCTTCCTTCACTCTCTGTCCCTTACCCAGTCACTCACACTGGTGTCTAGATTTGCCTGTTCACCATGCTAAAGTGTTGCAGATGCAGTTGTGCAAGTCCTAGAGACAAAGTACAATAGCATTCTACTGTACTTAAGTGCTGTTTTCAAATGTTTGCCCTTGACATGACTTTTACTCACTACCTTTTAGTTTTGTAATTAGATTGTAGATTGTAGTTTATATTGTCTTTGGAAATGATAAAATTAGACAGTCCTGCATTATTGAATTAAATGCAAATTTCTTAACAAATCCGCACTTCAAAGGTTGTGAAAACAAGGGGAGTTAGACAAATAATGAATCCTCACCCACTACATTTCCAAAAGTATCTAGACGTCCCTTCATTCAGCTATTTTAACATGCAGTAACTGCTGACGCAGGTGTTTAGCTGCGCATACACATATGTCTTCATAGAAAAGCACTGGCAAAAGAATGAAGTGCTCTGGAGAAGCCACACATGAGCCATCCAGAGGGATATAATCCCCCCGTGTTGGTCTGTTGACCAGTGAAAGTTTGTTCTGTGGAGTGGTGGAACCCCATCAAATACCTGTGGGATGAGCTGAAGTTGTTGTTTGTGATAAAGAACTGGAATCCAACAAATCCAACAAAATCAATAAAATTCTCCCAGCAATGTTCCCCTGTCTAGTTTAAAGCCTAGGACAGAGGAAAGAGTAGAGGCCGGTACTGCACCAAAAGTGGGGCGAATAAGTTTCCGGCATCAAAATTCAGCAATATGAATGATAATTTGTCCATATCATACACTGTCAGTTCACACAACTTAAACATATTAATACTATTGTGCTTTATTTGTTTTGAGTTTTTGCATGGACAGAATGTTTTGTATATTTACTATATTGTGTGTGTGTTTTGTGCTATAGATGAGTGTTTGCACTCTTACTTCAGTACATCATTTATGTATTTCTGCTGTTAATTCGTCTGAGCTGAAACATGGATTGGAAACAGAATGAGAGAAAGGAATTATGGCTCCTCGGTGTCTTCCCATCAACACCGTCTCGCTTTTATTTGTTTATCTCACTTTATCCAAACATGAGGAGGTGAAACTCAATATCTGGTGAGGTTTACAGACCCTGACTTTTCCACAGAGTGCGGGCAGGCACAGGCGCTGAGGCTAGCAGGCCCGGGGGCAGACAAATTGCATTTTGCATGCGCGTATGAGTTATGAGCGTGATTCAAAAGAGCCTTATTGGATTGGCTCTATTAGGGGCGACTGCAGCGGGCATTAGGATGTCTTGAATCCCATTATGGGTGACTTGTGACAGGCGAGATAAGAGCATCGAGTTGACCATGGCTGGCTCTCCCTCGCCTCGGCCAGGTGTCCCAGATTGCCCCCTAATCAGATGCTAGAGGTGGAGTGGCTTTTATCCGCTGTGACGTTAACGTGCAATTAGGCCCCTTTCATTGTGTGTTGAGGAGAGGAAGAGAGACCAGCAAAGCAAGTGTTGATCTGGATTAGATTTGTTGAAAGGGAAGGAGAGACGACTCGCCTGTGCATGTGTTTGTGTGTCTTGTTCACGGTATGAAACCTTATGAATAAACAACTCATTTAGTGGTCCCTTCAACATTGAACCATGAACTGTACCCCTGCATCGGTGCTGCTAGCTTGAAGCTTATCTTGCTTATCGGTGAACACACAGACAAACACACACACACACACACACACACACACTCACAGATACACTCAGTAGCACATCATACGTTGTGTCGCAGTGGCTACCCAAGGCCGCAGGCTCCTCAGAGAAAGGACCCTCTATGCGACTAGCTTTCTGGTTGTGTGGACACAGACGGCCCTGTGGCTGGGCCAACGTGACTGGGCTGCAGAGAACATGCGCCGGTTTGGGTTAATCCTGCCCGGACTGAACCCTGCGACCCCAAGCCCACTGCTTTCCCACGCCAGACTTGGACCAGGTTCAGGCCAGAAGAGCCACTGAGACAGCCTGTCAAAACCTCTATCACCCGCTCCGCACTGATCTGTGGCTCCGCGGCTGTCTCGCTCTCAGACCCACTTTCCTGTTTGTGTGTGTGTGTGTGTGTGTGTCAGCTACACTCCACTTCTGCCTCGCTAAAGGGGATTACTTAGTTTAGATTGCAAAATGTATACCTTCAGCTTTTTATCCAGCTACTTAACCCAAGACAGGCTTACTGTTCACTTATTAAGATTTATACTTGTTGTGCTGTATATTCTATGAAACTAATGTGTATAAGAGTTATGAGAGAATATCTGAGCACTTGATTATTGTCTGCTATTATCATTTGAGAATGTGTTTACTGAACTCATTTGTCTTCCTTTTCTCCTCCTTTTCTCCGCCCTTTCTCCCGTTCTGCAGTATGCACGAAAGGGCAGGCTGTGAGTAGTCTGTACCGGATGCTGGCCAAGCATGGGGGTTACGTGTGGGTGGAAACTCAGGGCACAGTCATCTACAACAGCCGCAACTCACAGCCACAGTGCATTGTGTGTGTCAATTATGTCCTGAGGTGGGTGGAAGGGCACACAACTGTTAAAGCATCGGCATCCCTTTTATATTTTCACCCATTAAATTAGTAGCAATATCCCTGAATGAAATGTTAACTTTTGAATTCAAAAAACTGTTTTCAAAAATCCAAAAAATTGAAATAAGAACAATTTTCCACGTGTCCAGTGAAAACTGGTTTGTTTGGTGTCCAAATTTTGCACCTTTAGTTTAGAACTGCCATTGTGACGCTAACTCATATAGCCCAGATCTTTATGGATACCAGCCCTGGTGTTGTCAGAAGCTGCTATGAAATGGTTACGAAAAAGATTTGAGCTATTTGGGCTATTTGACCTAAGGAAACAAAATTTGGGCTTCAAGAATGTTTTTGATACTAAACTTTATTTGGGGTAACTGGAAAATTGTATGAATTAGATTTTTCACTAACTTTGCCTTTAAACTTATTGTAAAAGCTTTAAATCTATAATTATTATTTAGGATCTTATTAACTGGTAACCAGTTATGAGAATGTGGAACTGAAGTATGGGTATGAGCATCTTTTCATCCTTCTCGTCTTCATAGTGATATTGAGGAGAGGTCCACGATCTTCTCTGTAGACCAGACCGGCTCTTGTTTCAAGACCCACCACATGAGCAGTTTCTTCATCCAGGCTGGATCTGCCATGGCCAACGACACTGGAGGAGCTCTCTTCACCAAACTCAAAGAGGAACCTGAGGATCTAACCCACCTGGCACCCACACCCGGCGATGCCATCATTGCCCTCGACTTTCGTAAGAGCCGGACAAGCTTGTCCACTTTTTTGTCCAGCTTGACCTTGTATTACAGTCTGGGATACCTTCTGTTTGAATGTTCGGAAAATACTAGTTCATTGTTAATTCATTAATTATATACTCTGTATTTTAATATTCTATTAAACACAAGAACTTCTGCTTTTAGATGTTTTATTTTATAAGTCACGCTTTTTGAGAAGTTATTAATAGACTAACTTCTTGAAATGCTTCTGGAGTACTAATAACTAATAGAGTGCTAGTATAAAATCCAAATCATTTTAAAGAAGCATCTGCAACAACATTTCTTTTATATGACTGAACATGCTTTTCACAAACACTAGTGAAAACAAGTGTTTTGCCAAAATAATCCTCTTTATTTTTTGCAAGTTCCACGTTACAGTAGGATGGATTCTTTTTGCATTGCAGGTCGTCCTGCATATGAAGAGTTCCCAGTGTGCAGTAAAGTGTCTGCTCACTCAGTTGATGAGGGCCACAAACCAAGCTTTGCAAGAGACAGGCCTAACATGGCCGCCACCTTCTCCGTGCCTCAGGCACCGCCACCCAGCAGTGCCACTCCCAGCCTGAGCAGCTGCTCCACGGTAAACACCCTTCCGCAAGTCTTTAAATGAGCTCCTCTATTATCTAGGGTGTTTGGAGTATTAAGCTCGATTTAAACCCTTTTCATTGTGAGATTCTTAGTGGTTTATCATGTTTTACAGCCAAGTAGTCCAGGAGATTACTACAGCTCAGTGGATAATGACCTGAAAGTGGAGCTCACCGAGAAACTGTTTGCTCTGGACACACAGGAGACAAAGAAGTCCTGCAGCCAAGAGGTACATTGTCATATTTTTTCACACCCATCATAACCCTCCCTTTATGAATGTCATTTTCTAACAACCTCTGACCTCAGTGCCTCTTCATTTAGCAACATTCACCGATTAGCCATAATAATTTCTCAGATCTTTTAAGTATTGACTGTTCACTTACTGCCTAATAGATGTCACACTTTGACAGGTACCATTGTAACAGGACAATCAGTGTTATTCACTTCACCTGTCACTGTCTGACACTGTATTGGAAAAATTGTATTATCTGTAAAGCATTTCACAGCCCATCTTGTTTGTTTCTGGCCAACTTCAACATGTTTAGTTGTTTCACTGTCATGGCTGCTGACTGGAAAGCTCATTTAGGGGCAATAACAGGTGCAGATGTTGATTCAGAATGAGTAAAATGCTTCAAAATCTGACAAAAATCTTGCAGTTGTATGAATATTTGTTAAGAAAACCATTAAAAAAAAATCTGACCGCATGGTAGAACGATTCTCAATCAGACTGCGCTGTCAAGACTAAATGCTGTATAATTTGTACTAGATATAAATGCTACCAGGGGCATTTATATCTAGTACAAGACCTGGGGTAGTTTTGAAGGAATGGTTGAAAATACATCTATGCATTGAAGGGTTGACTGGAATTTAAAGTTAAAAATATTTCACCTTCAAATATACATATATGGTATCGATTGTAAGTTTAGAGTCTGCGCTTTCTACACAGCTGCCCTTCTTCTCTTTCCATTCAGTGAGTGACCTGTCCTGTGTCTTTCAGACGGACCTAAGTGATCTGGATTTGGAGACGCTGGCCCCTTACATCCCAATGGATGGTGAAGACTTCCAGCTGAATCCCATCTGCCCAGAGGACACTCCATCTGAGGCTGCTGGTTTAGGGGCTGTTCAGCAGAGTTTCAGCAACATCGCCAGTCTCTTCCAGCCCCTAAACTCCCCTCCACCAGGCCACCTCCAGCCTAATCTGTCAGGGGAGAAGCAAAGGACCAGTGCCGGCTCTGTGGACCCCTGGCCGGCCCTGGCATACGGAGGCCCCATACAAATCCCCCCCTATCATGACCCAGCCTGTACACCTCTATCTTCTATGGGCGGACGTCAAAATTTGCAGTGGCCACCCGACCCTCCGTTAAACTATACGAATGCCAAAGCTGGCATGATAGACTCTTTGGTTGTAAACCATTCCTGCCAAGCTGTGCCACTGAGTCAGATGCCCCTAAACAGGCAAAGGTAAACCAGAGCTCTTTAGAATGATCTATATTTCCCTTGGCAGTGTGTTTAAAATTACATTTGCAGTGATGCTATCTTTGCAGTCTGTTAAAATAATGAATGTGTTGTTTGGCAGGTCCTTGGAGAAATTCAGGCCTAGTGAGGCCTATGGAGACATGAGTCCAGCGCGACTCGCTATAGCAAACAGCATGAAGCGCTCGTTCTCACAAATGACCATGGTAAGTGCTGTAAGGGGCGATACTGTAAGCCTACTACGTGCCATTTTCTACAACCCTTGGCAAAAATTGTGGAAGGATGTTTACCCAGCCTTTCTTACTATGTAGGAAATAAACCAATCAGAGACATAACTGTTTTGTTTAATAGCTGAACATTCTAACTTTGTGAAACATTTAAATTCCTTTTATATTGTGTGAAACTTTTGTGATGAACAGCCCAATGGAATTGTTCCAGAATTACTTGGAGTAAAAAGGCTTTACATAAACTTCCGTTAGAAGTTATGGTTTTGGGCATGTTTTTTTTTTTTTTTTTTTTTTTTTTTTTTTGGACAGCAATGATGTGTTAGCTTTTTTTGTTTGAGAACAATTAATACAAATACAGAAATACCCCACTGGCAGGGTAGGTACAATAACTAGGTCTCGCCATAATTAGTCTGGCAAAATGATTCCTACAGTTCTACATTGTGTGACCTAGACTAGCTTTTTAACTTAATTCAAAAACAAAAATGTGAAAAAAATGTGAACATAAAATTTGTTATTTAGATGAATAGTGAAAAGAGTGTGCCAGGCTTTAGCAGATGAGAAGCAAAAAAATAAGTAGTTTGTTGTTCATGCTGTTAAAGTGTGTGTGGGGGGGGTATTGTGTTCTCTCAGTGTTTACTTTAGGCAGCAGTGTTTAAGTGTAGAGGCTGTACTTTAGTCTGGCTCATGCTCACACTGAGCTTTGAAATAGCCCTGGATTACAGTTACCAAGAGGATGATTCAAATAACATGGGTGTGATATCTGTGACCTTAAACTGAATGAAGTATTAAAAAAGTACTGAGTTACTTTCATGGTAGAAAACTTTCCCTCACCTTTAATCTCAAGAATGATCAGTCTTGCTGTTAAAATTTGCACATGATCTAATGAGATATGCCAAACGTACATTTACTTTTACTGCTTTCATTATAACGTGTTACATTTTACGTCCCCTAGATGATGAATTTGTTCTGGGATCTTGTTTCGAGGGAAAAAAAGTAGACCACCTGGTGGTCCCTGAAGACTGTATTGGGATGTCCCATTCTAACTGCCACTATAAAACAACATCAATTATTTGTGTGTTCTGCAGGGGGAAGCGTCTGCTACTAAGCCACCAGAGATGATGTGGAAGAGGATGAGGAATGAGAGCTATGCTGTCTTGGACAGGAAATCTCACAGTACCAGTGCCTTATCAGGTGAAAAGCCCTTCATATAACTTTGTGTGTGGGAAATTCTTACAAAGACACCAGGCCTACAGCACAGCCATGCATAATCAGGCATAAGCAGCATAAGCAGTCTAGAACAGCCAAGGCAGATCGCATAATACCACTCTTTTGTCCTCTCATCTTAAGAGTATTTCCACTGTTTTTTATTCTGTACTTAATGAATGGTTAAGATGTAAACTACTCCATTCTAGAGAAACTGGCCCAGAATTGCTCACAGCAGTGTTGATGGGAACCGAATGTTCGACCGTTTTGATGAGGTGGTTCCCATTCTCAGTCCTGGTGATCCATGCTCTTCAGTTTTTTGTGTTTTTCTTCTTTGTTCATCTGACTCAGCCCACAGTGAGCTTATGAAGTACTTAATGAGATGATTCAGGTGTGCTAGATTCAGTTGTACAAAAAACGTGTACATAGTGTGTGATCACTCAGACTGGGACTGGGAACCCCTGGTATAATGCTTCTAACAGATACACTGTTAGATCATGTAAGTCTATCAGATTACATGATTCCTATTATGAAGCCAGAGACGTTGTTTAAGATAAACGGTTAGCCAAAGAAAATCATTATTACATATAAACAAAAAAAATTGTAAACAAAACGGCTATTTTTGCATTGTAGACATTGAAGCCTGGTTCCCATTACCACCACGGTAAAGAACTTCAAGGTGGAACGTTTCCCTACAGTGCAGCATTGTAAAGAATGTTAAACCACTGTGATTGACTGGGTTTACATGTTATTTCATTCATTTTGCAGAAATGTAAAAAAAAATCTAAGGTGTCATTAGTGGATCTAGATGTACGAAGAGAGATTTTTACTCTTATAGCTAAGGGTTAGGATTGAAATATTTGGCCAATTTGACCATCAAATTTTGACCAAACAAAAACACTTTGTCATGGCGTTGTTGTAATCCATAGCTTTTTTTTCATGTGATTTATTGCCTCTTTGGTATTGCTTGTGGAATTCTACCGTTACATATAAATAGCTATTTTGATTTGATTCCTAAATGAACGTAGTTTACAAAACATTTATGTCTTTGTTATACAGATAAAGGCATGGTCCAACCAGGTGGCATGGACCACCAGCACAGGAAAACCCAGCATCCCGGGAATCAGACAGGACTGGCAGAAAAGCTCTACCCACAACAACGCTGCAACTACCGACAATACAACATGCTACCCAGCACAAAAATGGAAGGTGAGCTTGTCCTGTTGAACCTGATCACATCTTTATGATTTGGTAGCAGAGAGTGCCTGCTGTTTTAGAAATAATCAATCCAAAAAGGCCAGAATCTGGCTATATCTGAGGACCCAACTGTGTATAATTGCTGTTTACATGGAGACTCACATCACTCACAGATAAGTGGAGGGCTCAGAAGCGTGTACGGTAAACAATGATTTGGTTTCGTGCTTGCGTCCGCAGGTGTAGCGAGCCGTCTCCTCGGGCCCTCCTTTGAGACGTACTGTCTGCCCGAGCTGACACGTTACGACTGTGAGGTCAACGTCCCTCTGCAAGGCAACTTACACCTGCTGCAGGGCAGTGACCTACTGCGGGCTTTGGATCAGGCCACCTAGACCAGCCTCGGTGCCCCCAGTCCCATTAACCCAGCTCTCTCACTCACCTACAGCATCATCAGCCACAGGCCTGATCATCATATCCACTGCCTATTGCAAACAACATACCCTACTGTATACAACAAGAACGTAGCTTTGATTCTATTTTTATTGTCTTCATCTTTATAAATTATATACAGTGCTATATATCCAGTATAATATATTATTTTTAGTTACAAAACAGCTCTTTCTTAATGAGTTGATTTTTTTTTTTGGATTAGTTGATGCTCTGATGCACAGTTGTGTTGTCCTTGTGTTATCTGTTTCCTCCTCCCTCGTTGGCTTGTTTTCAGCACGTCTCTCTTTCCGTCTGTGTCTGTCAGGCATCAAAAAGCAGCGGTCTACTGTCTTGAAGAAAGATGATCTACTGTAAGAATGTTATTTGTTCTCAAACGCTTTTATTTTCCCCCTCTAACTTTCCTACCTCTGACACCTTAAGCCTTTTACCGGTCGTATTTATGCATGTTTTAGTGCCTTCTCTGTTCGGTTTGTACTACTGTTGCACGTGTCTACCCTATATGTCTTTCTCCCTCTCTCTCTCTCTCTCTCTCTCTCTCTCTCTCTCTCTCTCTCTCTCTCTCTCTCTCTAGCTCCTACCCTTTGTATGGTGACCACTCTATACACTTAATTTTTTTTTGTTTCTTTTTTTTTGTCATTTTAGCTGTAAACACGATATTTAAAGGAAGAGGCTCTAAAGTTTCTACTATAAATTTCTCTATTATGTTAGAGTTGTAGCGCTCAAATACCTGGGTACTTTGTCTTATCTACTCAGTGGATGTGGATCGGAGTGCTGATTTTAAGCGGTCTGTAGTGCTGGTATCTGTTCATTTCTTTCTAGTGGCATTTTTATTTCCCTGTGATATGCAAAAAGCATATTATATTTGTTGGCAGGCCAGTGCAGTTTTATTCTTGCTCTAATAAGAGAAACAAACAAACAAACAAAAAAAAAAATCCTAGCGAAGTATATTTAGAGTAAAAAACAAAGGTTCTGCTCTTGAGATGTAGCAAATTAGATATTTTAAAAATATGTATATTCAAAATAATCACTTTTATCATTTATTAAAAGATACACACAAATGACCAGTTCTAAGAAACTGCCTTTAATATATGCATTTTTAATAACATCTCTCGCTGAAATTGTCTGTGAAGTTGAATTACTGTAGATTGATGATGACCTCATGTCTAAATGGTCTAAACTGTCAATTATGGACATTTTTGACTGAGACATGCCCTTCTTATGCACAGTTATTTAACAGTGTAGTTGTTGACTAATCTGCTGTCCACACACACACACACACACACACACACACACAATACTCACAGACATATGCACACACACACACACACACACACACACACACACACACACATGCACACACCCACACCCACACATGTACTTTGTTGTTAAATGTTGAGTCGTATGAAGCTAACCCCCTGGTGATTAGACAAGTGCATGCAGACATGGTTAAGTCTGGCTTTTTGTGCAAAATCCAGTTCCAGCTTGATATTACGCTGGAGATGTGCTGTCTGATGGAATAAGTATTTGAAATGTGTGTCAGACAGTGTGGGCACATGGGGATGAGCAAAACCAGCATAATGCAAAGTGGTTCCTTTTTTTTCCTCAGGTAATTCCGCCATTATTTATGGGTAATTTGCTGAAAAGGACATCAAATGCGCAATGGAAACAGTGACGCACTGAATTTACTTGATTCAGACGTGTCATTTCCACATGAAAAAAACAAATCGTCATCACCACTTTAGAGTAGGACAAACTTTATAAAGGGTTTCTGAATGATGTTTATTAATGCGTATTATAACCCAAATTTTAAAAAGTGCAACAGTCACCTGTTACACCTGATCATTATTCATATCTGATGATGATGATCAAGATTAGTAACCAGCAAGCTTTAGCATTATAGGATGTGGAGGTCACTGTTGCTCTTGATATTTTGTGACCTAATTAATAAAATGAATAAAGTCATTTTGAACCATTTCAAACCTTTAGAAGGGTAGTCTTACTGTAAAGTGATGCCATTGACTTACTCTTGGCCATTATTGTGCTGCATTTTATTAGTATTATAATAACAATGTATCCTCTGCAGTTTTATCAGTGCATATGTGTGATTATCATAAGATATTAACCAGCAAAACTCAGCCTCATTTGTCCACAAACAAACAGAGATACAGCATGAGGGTGAGATTCTTCCACTGGAATTTTCCATTGGAAAATGTTAAGTCCAAATAGTCCTGTTAAAGGAATACTCTGATACAACATAATCTCTGTCTCCTGGCTGTAGCATGCATTTGACTACCAGAGACAAGCACTTTCACACGTTTTCTTGTACTTAGTGAAAGAACAGAAAACTTAGAAACAAATGGACAGGTGCTGAAATGTTAACTTTGAGTTTTTCTGTCCTTTTACTAAGTGAAAGCATGTAATTGTCTGTAGTAAGCGATAGTACAATACATATGTGTCAGGTAGAAATAAGGTTGGAAAATGCTGAAGTATTCCTTTAACAATTCCTCCATCATTTTAATACAGTGCAGCTACATAATGTACCGGATATACAGTATTTGGCCATTGGGAACTAGATGGAGAGAGATATCATTCCCATGTAGTGAATGACAGAGAGGTGTCAGCTGCTCAGCCTGCCCACTGAAGCAGATCTTACCAGTCTCCCAACTTCTCTCTTCATGTCTTTCCTTCTGTTGAGAAATGACAAATTTACTGTATTTATGGAATGCTTCATAGAATGAGATTAGGAAGGGATGCTCTGTGTACTTCCTGAGCCAAGTGAGTGAAATCCAGAGCATTTCCAGAAAACGACCAGATAAATGTGACATGATTATATGTGCTTACTTATTGAATCATTATAAATCTATACAAAAGAAACATAGGCCATACTGAAGGCTGAGTTCAAATGAATACAGTTATGACAAAAAAAAACTCAGTCTCAGCAGATATTAGACATTACATGGTATGATTCCATATCATTACATGATATGATTTCAGTTTTGCACTGCCCAGTCAGTTCACCTACACATTGTGTGGTCTCAGTACATGAGGGTGTATTATCAAGGCATTATTTTTGGTTTTCCAATGTACCCCATGATTTAAGAATGCATCATTGCATAGTGACTAAAACAAAACAATAAGCATTTGTCGAGCCCCAAGCCTATTTGAGAGTATTTGTATGTGAGGAAAGCAGCGGTAAGTCCAGTCATTCAACTTCGGAGGCTATTCACCAGACATCCAGTAGCTCTAGACACTGTGATGCAAGAAGGGCAAAAATAACTTCCAAATGATTTTCCCTCATGATCGGTTCCTCAACTTTGAAGACAATATCAGCATACACCTAGACGAAATAAGAAATTTCCTCGGACAGTCTGCCTTTATCCATTTACCATTTTTGGATTGGTCAGTCAATCCAAGCAATCCTGTATTTTGATATGCTAAATTAATATTGACATTATTATGATATATTATTATTGTTGACATTACTGTATGGGAACTTTTACCCAGTAAGAAGTTGTATCTCTGCACTGATATCTTATTAAAGCATATTGATCTTCACTCACTGTCTTCTTCTATTCTTTCTATTCAGTTATTTAGTGTTTAAAATCCTCAGTGCACTCAGATCAAAACATGTTCTGAGTATTTTCAAATACTGATATCATTGTGTGTACATTTGTGGGTAAATGAATTTACTGGGGTCTTTCTTAAACATCATGACATACATGTAATGCAAAAATTGGGGCTGCAAAAAGTATGCAAAAATGAATAACAGTGTAAAAATGTATAAGTAACACTCGTAATTAAGAGTTTGTCACATTAGGAGTGTGCAGTTAAAAGTTTATTTAAAATACAAAACACTCCAACACATCAAATGACTATTGTTATATAAACCATAGTTAAAGAAACTTGCAGAACTTTAAATCGCCCTCTCACCAGAACATTTTAGGATAGACCAGGGGTGCATCAAAAAGAGAAGGCCAGGACCTAACACTCTTCAGTTTTTGATGCTGGATGTGCAGAGTCAAATCAAGTTAAACTTCATTACCCAGACATTCAAAACATGCAAAACAGAACCGCAAATACAATACTAAAAATAAGTCAATACCGCTACACAAAACGCCTCTAACCCCGCCACCCACACAAAACCGTACAGTGACTAAAAAAGTAACAGAAAACCTTTGATCACAAAAGTGAAACCAAGCAACTGCAGCATGACAGAACCCTGCTTAGACCTAGTTGTTTTAATTCTGCCCGACCTCTTTGACCAGTTTTACTTTCCTGGTAAGTTAGTGGCAGCTGTGCAGTTCCCAAAATCCTATCTGCTGTCTTGATTAATGATTAGAGTTTGTTTTGGACTCACACACATAAGACCAAAAGTCACTCTGGAGTACAGATCTGTAGAATGGCAGCAGAACACTCACATAATTAAACTCACATAAAATAATGAGTGAGGCTTTTTTGCTTTAGATGCTGCACAATCTATCAATTTAAGTTCATCTCTGTATCAAGACATTTATATGTTGACCCTTTCTCTATTGATTCACCATCAGTCTCAGAGGAGAGAGAGGAACTGTGTTCGTTTTAAACTTCAGCAGTGCTTTCAGCATGTTCACTATACCCCTGTTTTGTTTGAAGTGTTCTGTTCAGCATTAATGAAACGTTGGCTTGCGAATCAACACGTGAACCGTGAACAGAGCTGAAGTTCTGCTACATTCTGCAGGCCAGTGGTTTCCCAAGCCTGGTTCTAGAGGCCCTCTCCTCTGCACATTTAATATTTTCCTTGGCCTCAACCCACCTAATCCAGCTAACCAACTAATTAAGAAGCCTTTCCTAAACTGAAGTGGGATTGTTTGAGTAAGAAAAACATGGAAAATGTGCAGGGCAGGGGGGAATCCAGGACCCGGGTTGGGGAAACACTGCTATCAGGAATTTAATTTAGTTAGTGTCTCTGCCAATATAGTATGTTAAAAAAAATAAATTTAGTTGTTTGTGCTTTCATTTATTATCTGAATATGTTCATCATCATAACAAAAAGGTTTTACTATATACTCATTTATATACTCATTTTCAATGCATGTATTTATATAGTACATTTCTATATGTCTTGACTAAGCACTGCACAGTTTGGTGTTTTCCACACCACATATCAGATCCCATTGTGAATGGACTTGACAATTAGATAAACCTTTGGCCTTTCGAAATTCTTGAAATTGAAATATAATAGGTTTTATAGCTAAAACAAAATCACATTAAGGCAATTTTCAGGAGGATCAAAATCAAGTGTTATTAAAATATATTTTCCAGATTTGGCTGAACAAGACATCTTTGTTGCGTCTTTAGTTTTATAATGATGCTTTGAGGCTAATGTAGCTAAAGTAGATCTACTCTTTAGTACTGAGTTAAATGCCTTATTGTTACCTGTAAAAGGTTTTTCCAAATGTATATATATATATATATATATATATATATACACACATGGAAAAACTCAGGCTTCAAATGTTGCCACGGAAAGTTTAGCTATCCATCTTCTGTCTATCTAAAAATGCTCCTCTTGTCAATGTTTTTGAAACAAAAATAAGCATACATTCTCTACAGTTTTTCAACACAACTTCTGTTTACCATATTTAACACTTTCTATTTAACATAAAATGTAAGACTTTTGCACAATACATTTTATGTTTTACTTTCTCAAATATGTTAAATTTAGCAAATAAACAGCAATTGTGAATCAAAATGTGCAGAAGTGTGTTCTCTGTAGTCTGCGTTTCTGTTTCCCTATCTACCTACGGAGAATAATTTTCCAGCATTTAACGTATCTGGGCTGATCTGCTACACCTCGGGTGAGTGTTGTGTGTATAGTAACATTTAAAATGTCAGAACCCCATTAAAGTCTCTTTAAAGTCGACTGTTTAAATTAATCGGACAGCCTCTTCTCCTGCACTCATCAGGGAACGAGTGCCTTTTCCTAGCAGGAATCTCAGAGATGAGAGGGCTCTGGCCGTCTTATTTAACATTCCCCAGTGATGGCTAGTGCCGCAGCGTGCTGGAGAGTTCTGAAGAGCCTTAGGACAAGAGCCAATTCAGACACGTTAATTAAAGGAACATTCCACAGGTGAACTCCTCCATGTCCCTCTTCATTTACTCCAGCCATGTCAGAGAGAAGCCTGCTGTTGCACAGGCCGACCCGCCAGCAGCCTCAACCAAAAGCCCAGACTCTGACCACACCAATTAGATGACTGTATGGAAAACATGAGCATGAGAATTAGTTACGGTTTGGACAGTTGAACGTATACTTCATTATAAACATGGTGATGACCGCCTGCCTATAAGAGGGTCAGTGCCGTCTCTGTCCCCAGTTAACCTGGCATTAACGCACACCCCAGATATTTTCCTTCATATATCCTCAAGGTCACTCATGACTGTGATGTCTGCTGGACTTTGGCCTAGCCAAACTGCCTCGCTCCCTTTTTGTTATTGTCCCGATTTGCTTTTTGTTTAATGCGTGACGCATTTCCCCTCCGTCTCTTCTACACACGTGCATGCACACACACACACACACACACACAATGATGGAGAACACCTCCAGCAGCTTCCGTTTGTTTACACAGGTACTGCGCCCGAGACTTTGCGTCAAAGGACACAAAATGACACATGAAACGACCAATCTGAGGCATTTATACTAAGTCTGGCTGCCAAAAATGTTATCATGACATGGTCCAGTATATGCACACAGTTGCCTGATTTGTGTCTGAAAAATGTCCCTCGCTAGCTGTTCTTGCGGCATACTGCACATTTTGTTTCTGCAGGGCCTGAGATGGTAGATCAGTTCTGGTTTTACCAGATGTATTCTTTGAAAGCCCAGTCTCTGTCAGTTTCTCTCTCTGTCTGCCTTTCTCTTTATATTTATCTGCCTATCAGGTGATCTCTCTCTTTCTTTTCAACCGTTATTCTCTTTCTTCGTCTGTTAGTCTCTCTCTTTCTGACTTTGAAGGTCTGTCTAGTTTTATCAGAGCTGTTATTCATTGTGAGAACTCTTTCTCTCTTTCTCTTTCTCTATTTCTGAGTGTGTGCAATGACTCTGAATATGTCTGAGATAACAGAGTGTAATTTTAAAGCTCTTTTTTTAACACTGGAAGACAGAGAGAGGAAACTTGCCAAGCTCTGGTCAGATGTGGTATGTTGTTGTGTACTCCAAGGACATGTGGACTGCTTTTAAATTTTTGATTCAGTTTTTCTATTGGATCTGTTTCACAGAACATATAAATTTTTTCAAGCAATTTAGGTCCCAAGCTTCACTGCCTTAAAGAAGTTTGAGTTTCGTTAATAGTCTATCTGTGTATGTGTGTGTGTGTGTGTGTGTGTGTGTGTGTGTGTATTTGTGTGTGTGTGTTTGACCATCTTTTTTATGAGCTCAGGCTTTGGGAGCCTGTCCAAATTGGACCAGTGAGAACAAGCCACTGCCTAATTCTTATTTATCCTGGATCTAAACATGGGCTGAAAAAAAAAAACATTGCAGGAGGAATCATTGAAAATAAGCAAAACAGTTTAACATCGAGAGACATCTCCTCCTGAGAGTTTTCCCCCTGGGTATTTTTTCAGCTGGCCGCCTCAGTGATGCCACTGTTTGGAGTGCAGCTACAAGCCCAAACGCCGATCTGCTCCGGGGCAAAAAGCAGACAACTCAACTATAACAACACCCCCTCCAGGCTTTGTGAGACTCTTCCTTCCCATAGTCACAGGAGCAGACTCCATTCTTTCCTCAACTACAAAGATTTTCATTTTTGGATCGGGCTGATTCTGAGATTTGGGGGTTGTAAGAGCACAGGGAAAACAAAGCAAGAGGGGAAAACGGAAGGAACTGCCAATTCAGACCTGGCGACTTCCTTTCGCTTTGAGTCTTCAAAACAGTGACCATCAGTTCTGTCGCACAAAAGAACAAAGCTAATATTGATCATTCATACACGTCCATGCAAACCCTCTTCAAGTATGGTGCATTGCTCAGCAGCCAGCAGTGTCATAATGTTCATTAAGCCCACAGTGAACCTGTACAAAAGCATAAACAAGGCCGTACTGAAATGGGCGTGTGTTCTAAAACACTGAGTCAATAACTACATTTGTAATGGACCAGTGATATGGAACCTTTTCAAAGTCTCTCTCTCTCTCTTGCTCCCACACATACACTCCATAAATCTATTGTGGGAACTCTTTATAATTATATCCATTGACTGGAATGATTCCTCATGCCCCAAAACTTGGGCATTCTCTTAACTCGAAGGGCAGAAATTTGATTTAGTGCACCCAACAACCTTTCCATCATGACAGTGCATTAACTAAGCTGTCTGTCTGTTCTAATTGGACAATTATAGGACAGACTATGGTGAGGAAAAAAACATGTTCTGTTTGGGACGCTGATAATAAGCATTAGAAGCACACTGAACTCCCTCTTTTCATTTGTAATTCAGTATAATGAGGCTGGATTTTTTTAGAGCTTCGCTCTCATGTCCTCTCATCATTGCTATCCATTTAGCTTTACTTGCTCAGAACCTAACGAAAGACTACAGTGTAAAGGACAAAATGAGACTCTAATCACTGCGCTAACCTTGTGGATAATTGCTATAATAGAACACGTACGGGTTCCACATTTTTTGGCCCCTCAGCCTATCGAAATCTTTACTGATAATTTAAAAAGCAGCACCGGACTCTGTGATTATGAGGGAAAGATATAATGTTGTCTAAAAGTCATAGGATGCCCCAAAAATCAGTCAAAAAATGAAGTTGCTGGTCAGTGTGTTTTACCAGTAATATACAATATAGCATTATAATAAGTACAAAGAAACAGTGAAAGAATACAATACAATCAATACAGTGAAAGAATTCAAGATCTTGGTTACAACCAAGTTTGGTTCCCAACTTCTAGCTGAATTTCAGAGGTTGCATGAATTTATTGCAACATATGAAGTTCAAATCTATCAGCTGCACCTAATTTTTTGAGCGGTAGATTAGCTGAACTCGAATGCAACCATAAGAGGTCACAAGCCAGTGATTCCTTGTGCCGGTCCCAAGTCCGGATAAATGCAGAGGGTTGT
>JBBIGA010000146.1:10554407-10572293 GCA_037576975.1 Alestes dentex
AGGACTAAATGGAGACAGATGATTCGCTGTGGCGACCCCTGAAGGGTAAAGCCGAAAGAGAAAGAAGAAGATTTATTGTTGCACAGCTTATAGAAAGGGGCCACCCATACCAACATTTTCTCCTTATATCCTTTGCAGATCCTGCAACAGATTCTAAGGCAAACACATGTATTAAAATTGCATTTGGGCAGTTAAAGTCCAGTACTTGCCTGCAGCATCTACAAGCTACACCACGTGGGACAGCATATGACGTAACAACCTGTGCCATTCCGCACAAAGTGGCTCTACTACAGCAGGCAGGGAAGCCACACATGGTAGAGCAGTGAGGGACACATGCAAACACATCAGATAGCTGACCAGTATTACTATGAATTTGCATTTGTAGTTTAGTTAATTTTTTACCATCCTAATATGAGAGGAAACTGTTAAAAATAAAAACTTTTTTGAACTGGTTATATTGTTCAGCCTGAGGAAGAAGGTCTAAATTAATGGGTATACAAAATACATCTTAAATGACATGTAACTTTAGTTAACTGTAACGGTTAGCTAATTTACTTGATTTCTGAAATATAAATTATTATTTTTATTTGAGCTTTCTCTTTTTTTCAACATTCTGTACTGAAGATCTCTTAATTAAGGAAACACTTTTAAGGCAGTGATAAATTAGACCAACACCAATTGTATTAATCTGTTGTTTACTGCATAATTACTACTCACCTGTTCTTTCGCAACATGTGAGCACTGGATGAGAGGAAAGGACATTCTACACCTTGTTCTTCCAGTTCTGGTATGCAGCAAATAATGGATGAGGTTACAAAGTAGTCCACACAAATACTTTCCATTAATTCCTTACAGCTGGTCTTTCAGAAGAGACAGAAACTGTTTCCTTATGCTCTTGTGGGGACCTGAATGGTCCTGCTGTCTCTCTGCAGATGAGAATTAGTGCTATTGAACAGGGCCTAAGAAGACAACCATGCAATCATAACTCCTGGAAATAATAATCTCATGGGATGTTCCTACCCCTATCCCTAAAACTACAGGCTGTCTCCTGTTCTAGTCCAGTGCAAGCTCCTCTGCAGGAGTGACAGTTGTTGCAAGAGACCTGCACCAAAAGCAGTGGTTGCAGCTTTCTTTTATGCTACTTAAATATTTATAAATATTAGTATTTTTTCAAAAGCTGTGCACTCAAACACACGCTTCCAGAGAAGTGTCCTATGCCCCCAACTTGCATACATCAATATTATGCTATTTTACACACTTTCCTTTCTCGTCTGTCACTACCCGCCGGTCCCCAACAGTCCCCAACGAGAAAGGGCTCAGACCACACAAAACAACACATTTAACACTCACAATAACACACATGATAACACATAAACACTTAACACACATAATTCCCCCCAAAATGTCCCCCAAACACAAACAAACAGGCCAACTGGCCACTTTGGCTGTCTCGCAAAGGCTCATGGGAGAACCGAAGAAAAAAAGTGTCTTACAATTTCTTTTTTGTGAGCTTTTCTATCTATTTGGACCTAAAAAAACACCTTACAATTTCAATTTCTTTAAATATATTTTTTATTTTAATTTCCCAGCATGTCCACTGTAGAGGACAACAGGACGATATCCGTGTGAAAATAGAACTGAATTTAGAAAATGAAAAAAGTGATATTAACCCAAGAACACATTCAGTTTGATCAAAATAATACAATTCTGTATTACTCTCCTGTTACTTGTTGCTTGCAAGGACAGTGAAACATGTATTTTAGTTCAACAGTGAATTATAAGTCATAGAACATCCTCTGGATATTTTAGCTGTGATAGTCCTGGAGGCATGTTTTCTTTTTGGTTATGCAGAGGAACATTTTGCATTTGGTGCACCTCGTGTATGTCTTGCCATTGCAGTCCTTGTTCCCAACATGCAAACCCAGCACATGACACATCACTGGAAAGCCCAGGATGTCCTCTAGAGAATACTATAGGGCTTGATGGGATAACTCCAAATACTTAAGGAAGCTACATGTGAACAAAATGTCCAGTATAAAGGACATTAATGAATAGGCCGGGTCTCAGGAGGATATGTGTGCTAAATGATGCTGTTTAATTACTTGATCTAATTAACGAAGATTTATTGACCCCAGAGGCTATTGCTTTAGAACTTAGGCTAAGTATTATTAATATCTAGAGTTGTTTAAATAAATGTTTTCACATGTATGTAATCAGTCAGTAGGTTAGGTCCTTTTAGAGGCTGATGAGCAATTTAGACATTTTTCCTTTTATGACTGGAAGGGCTGTTTTATTTTTACATATGTGTTATGCGATCCTTGATTATTAAACATGGTTTGAATTAGCGGATAAAAGTCTCACCTGGGTTGCGTTAGTCAGTGGAACCGTCTTAGCCTGGAGCGAACCGTTCGCCTAACTCAAGCCAGACTATTCTAAATAAGTGCAGCTTTTCTAAGCTCTCGGTGTGGAACAGCCCCTGGACTCAAATAAACCAAACATGCACTTGCATCCTACTGACTCTGATTTAAGACTAAAATGTCTATTTTGTGTATTTGCATTTGTGCATTTATAAATGTCCTATCTCTGAAATGTTTAGAATTGCGATTCACTATAAACAATTGGATGATATCTTGATCCCACCAGCTAATCAGACCACATGAGCATGAAATATACACTTCAGTCAGATCACAGGAGGAAATCACTCTGCTGCCCAGTTGGAGCATGAAAAAGCTCAAATAGTCTGTCATATTGCCAGGAGCGAAAATTGACTAGGCCAATCAGTTTGCAGGAGGAAAAAATCGACCAGCCTATCAGATTGCACTCTACGGGTTAATCTCATTGCTGGAGGGAACATTTCACTAGCCAGTCAGAGCCTAGTTCAACTAGCCAGTTGCCTTGGCCAATGCAACTGGCCAGTTAGATCACAGGAGAGGAAAACTGCAGGTCAGTCAGGATCAAAAGAGCTTTGTATTTTGTTCTGCCTGTACTTAAGTACTCTTCTGATGTTTCTGTTTTTGTTCTTGTGTTGCACCATGGTCCTGGAGGAACATTATTTCATTTCACTGTGTGCTGTGTACATGACCGAAATGATAATAAACCTTGACTTTCATAATTTTTACCTGACATTTCAGCTAGACAGTGCAACTTTCATAACACTTTTATTACACTTTCATAACATTAGTTATATCACAGTGAAGTTGTTAATGAAGGTACTGTGAATATGTAGATTTATATGAGATAAGATAAGATAAAATAAGATGAAAGTGGCTTAGTGTAATAAAAAACTGCAATAAAAACAAACGCAATTATCGCAGTATATGATAAGGTAATGAGATTAACATTCAATAACATTCAGTCACTATGTAAACTACATCAGTTTTTTTTTTTTTTACATCACTTTGCTTCTTTTTTAACTGAGCTAGCATTAAGTTTACATAATATCACTACTATGGACAAATTCTGTGTCTGCCGTTTTTTTTGTAACCGTTTTTTTTTTTTACCTTTACATATTTTTAGTAATTAATTGCATTCAGGACTGAGAGTTTGTTGTGGAGCTTTTATTTTGAAATGCTTCCTCAGTCCATGCAGGGAGGTGGTGAAAATGATGTTGAGCTGCAGTTGCTCGCTACTCAAAGTACTGAATAGTGAGAGATGTACTGCTGTCAGAGAGCTCAAAATATGAATGTCATTTTAGCACTGGAAGCTGCGTTATTTATTTAAGGTGTTTGTTTCATTGTAGGTTTAAGAGTTTCCTTAAAAAGGGGTTGTTGACAACATGCTAGTTAGCTTTTACTGAGGCGCTAAATTCGAATCTCTTTCATTTGAACTCTTCTCTGAGGCCCTGGAAGTTGTCTAGGTAAAGTTATAATGAAGTATAGAGCTGTCATACTCCGAAAGACTTTACTTTTTAACTAAATTTCATTTGGCAGGAGCTAGTAAACTGTAGTCACATTATTAGTCCTTCTAGTTTGAGGTCACTTTGTTATTGTTTTTGTGAAGAGTCTAAGATGCTTCGGAGGAACTTAGCATCCAAAATGTACAAGGAGCCAGCCACAGATGATGATTCAGATGACCTGTAAGTGTTGTTATTCATCATTCTCGAGAAGTCCATACGTTAGAGTGGAAAAGTTACCCATTACAGATAAAACAATAACATTACACCCATGTCAGCAATAGGAGCACACTGTATGGACTGAAGTATTGAGACGCATGACCATTGCACCAACAGGGACTTTATTGACATTGTATTTAAGTACGTAGGCTGTAATTTGGAGTTGGTCCCCTCTTTTGCAGCTATAACAGTTTCCACTCTTCTTGGAACGCTTTCCATAACATTTTGGAGTGTTTCTGTGGGATTGTGTGCCCATTCATTCAGTAGAGCATTTGAGACCTTCCCCAAACTGTGTCCACGAAATTGGAAGCATGGTGTTGTCCAAAATGTCTTGGTATGTAAGGGAACCTAGCCGAAATCCTGAGAAACAGGCATGTCCCAATACTTTTGTCCATATAGTGTAGCTGCATTCAATAATTAGAAGATGTGGCTATTTGCTTTTGGACATACAATATATTGATGAAGATGGAATTGTATTGATGTGATTGACAAGAGGATGTAAGCTCTCGTGCCGTATCTCCAGGTCAGGCCGCCCAACGAGTGACGAGGAACCAGAGGAATGGGTACCAGAGGTGAAAGAGAAGACCAAAGGAAGAGGCAGGAAGAAGAAAGATGAAGCAGCTGAGAAGAAACCAGCCACAAAACGAGCAGCAAAACCTAAAGAGCCCAAACCTAAAGCTGTAAGAAAGCCCAGAGCCCCTAAAGTTAAAGAAAGCGTTTATGAAGAGAAAGTAGAGAAAAGTGATGGGACCTTCCAACAGACGGAATCACTGCAACAAGTGAAGGTGAAGGAGGAGGTAAGCCCAAGCCTGTCTATGTTCTGATGACAGGAGACCACCTGCTCTTATATGAGACTATGTATGTAGGAGATCTCATGTCCCAATTTTTTTTACCAAGTGACACTGTGTTCTAAAAGGTTGTTTAAAAAATAACAATAACCCAATTCTTTATTCAAAAGATGCTTTATAAGTCCATCTTTCTGATCAGAGGCTATAGCCCATCTGTTGTCATGCAACTCTGTGTTATCCATCCTCTATCCCGTATAGTGGTTAGAGGCTTGATATTTTTAGGCGATGCACCACTCTCATCCTGATAATGTCAGTAATATGTAAAAACTCCCAACGATGCTTTTATACACACCACCATACTTTTCCTTGTTAGTGTTGTGATACAGTGAATTGTCAGCCACAAAAGTAATATCTGTTCTGTAGTGGCCCTGTGATCAAAGCAGAAATTGACCAATGATGTATAGGATAAAGGATTGCTGATAAATTACACATGACCACAGGTGGGCTGTGGTCTTATTTTACCCCTATATGGTGCACATAAAAATGACTATTATGTGTTTAAGTATATGTGTTTCATATACACTGATCAGCCAAATCATTAAGACAACCAAACAACCTGTCTGATACTGTGTAGTCCCCCATTGTTCCACCAAAACAGCTCTGACCCATTGAAACGTGAACTTCGCACAATCTGTGAATATGTTAGCTGGCATTGTATTAGCCGCAGGTCCTGGTCCTGAGGTCTTAGTAGTTTGGAGATTAAGTAAACACCTTGCATTAACCACAATAGCTGGACATTTGTTTTTGCATCATGGCGGGATGTGTTATCCTGCTGAAAGAGGCCCCAGCCATTTGGGAGTGTCATTGACATAAAGGGGTGTAATAGCAGTGTTAAGGTTGGTGGTTCATGTAAAAGTAAGATCCACATGAATACTAGGACAGAATGTCCTAGTTTTCCAGCAGAATGTTGCCCAGATCATCACATTTGCCTTATTCCTATAAAACATCCTGGTGCCATCTCTTCCTCAGGTAAGCAAAGCACACACAGCTGCCTGTCCACATGACATGGAAAATAAACATGATTTGTCAGACCAGAACATCATCTTCCATTGCCCCATGTTTCATTTTTGGTGCTCACATGATCTTTGTAAGTACTTTTAGACTGTGGACATGGGTCAGCATGTGTGCTTAGACCAGTTTTTGGCTACTCAGCGCCATTTGCAGCAAGCTGTTCACCGATCTCCTTCCTTGGACGACTAATAGAACACTTCACAAGATATGCCATGTTGAAGGTGCTCTGATCCAGTCATCTAGCCATCATAATTCGGCCCTTGTCAAAGTCACTCAGATTCTTACCCTTGCCCAATTTTTACCCGCTTCTAACACATTCAGAACTGACTGTTGACTTGAAGCCCAACATATTCCACCCACTGACAGGTGCTACTGTAACAAGATAATAAATACTAGTTACTTCACCTGTCAATGGTTTTAATGTAGTGGCTGAAACATGTGTACATATGTGAATAAATATGTTCTGTCTTTTTGATGATTGTATTGTCAAATATCAACAATGTCCCTGATGCCGACTGATTTGTCTTGCAGAGGCAATCCTTTAGCATGGACAAGGCATTCAGTAACTCCGCTGCACCCACAGAATTTATGCTGGGTGATGAGGCATCATCCAGTAAACAGTTTGCTAAGGTAAAGAAAGAGGAACCGAAGGATGACTTCACCTTTGATGAGCCTGTGCAAAAGAAGCAGAAGACCACAAGTGCACCGCAAGGCCGACCAGTCAGGCTGAAGCCTGGGAATTCTTTAGGGGATGATTTGCAGATGAACTGGAATCTCATTCAGGTGGGACTGTGCATTACAGTTGTAAAGTCCCAAGGTTATTCTTTGTATATTATTGTCATTCATTTTAATAATTTACTGCATGCTGTGATTTTTTAAAAAGTGATCCTGTGCATTGGAAATCCATCTCTACTGCTTTTTGGAGATTTTGAGCCTCTGCTCTATTGTTGTTTTGCTCTGCTGCTTTTTCTGTTGTTTAATTGTTGCTTGACTGTCATTCAGGTTTTAGCTGAGAAGACAGGAGTGGAACAGTGGGTTTGTGGGAACATTGTTCATCTGTTGAAGGAAGAGAACACCATACCTTTCATAGTGCGCTACAGGAAAGAGCTGGTTAACCACATGGATGCTGATGCTGTAAGGGATGTGCAGCTTGCTGTGGAGGATCTTTGGTGAGTGTGCAGAGTGAAAGCAAAATGTAAGCGCAGTGAATTATTGAGTTGTTGAAGTTATAGAAAAATCACCTTTTTGGTGATAATATAAACCACAGGAAACACATAAGTGTTCAAGAAGTTAGGCCGCAGCTGAGAAAGGCTGGTCTTCCATAGCACCATCCTGTAATGCCTCTTCGTTTGTGTCATGGCATACAAAACTGAACAGTCTACCAAGGCTACATTGTCACCTCATTAGAAAGGAGGCAACTTTCGGGACCAAAGCTATAAAATTGCATGAACTGCTAACAAGGAATTTGTCTGGATTTTGTCACCAGAACACGCTCAGTTGATGGTATTAATGTGTGAAATAATATGCTGTTTTTATTAAGCATTTACATCTGCACTAGCATTTAACATTTTCATGATTTTGATGACAACCTTACAAAGAAGAAAAGTTGTGGCTGGAAATGCCATATTTTGAACAGTAGATGGCAGCAGCGATTGCTTCTTTTTATTGCCTCTGTGTGTGTGTGTGTGTGTGTGTGTGTGTGTGTGTGTGTGTGTGTGTGTGTGTGTGTTTTAGTTCAGTAGCAAAGAAGAGTCAGTCCATCTCCCAAACACTAAAGAAGGAGGGAGTTCTGACCTCAGAACTGGAGCAGGCCCTGAGGAACTGCAGAAGTGCTGATGAGCTGGATCATGTGGTTAGAACACAGTCTGCTTCTTTGATCAGCTTATGTTTGGTTTATTTGCCTTATCTTTGCTTTTAATACCTTAACAAGTTTCTGCAAAATGTCAACTTAAATAGTATTTGTAATATTAATTTCAGTGTTGTGTTGTTTACAGTACACACCCTATAAGAAGGGCAGTAAGTTGTCAAAGGCACGACGTGCAAAACAACTGGGTCTGGATGCCCCGGCTCTAGCTCTGCTGCAGTCTCCTCAGACGCTGGAGCTGCGTTCCTGGATAAAACCCAGCACTGAAGGTACTTCACTCAAACGCTGTATGACATTTTATCATTTAACTGGCTCTCATGCATCTTTATGCCCATGTTTTGAGCATGATCTTGATCTGAGTGTATAAACTTGCTTTACATTTCATTGATGCTCTATAGTGTAATCTCATCAATTTTTCTGTCAAATGCTTTGCTTTCCCCGGATCTCCACTTAAAATAGCAGATATATTGGTCACTAGAGGGCGGCAGAGTACTTTGAGTTCAACTGATCATGTGCCTGAGATTCAACAATAAGGGGACATATTATGCAAAATTGCTCTGGGTCCGACTGGTCGACCATATAGGGCTGGATAGCGCCCTGGTTTTCTGCCATTTTCACTTGTGTTCAATGCACAGCAAAAGCATGGGATGGGTGGGGTGTGGCCAGCAACAGCTTATTTGCATAAAATTGACAGAGCCCTTAAACGGCTCATTTTGAAATGGACTGAAACTGTCAAGAATAAAGCTGGTGAGATCTCTTTATGTGAGAGTGATTTTGTGCAAAGAACTTCATGAGCATGTTTTTATAGCCCATAGACCTATTATAACTTGTGTAAAAAAGAGGTATAATATGTCACCATTAACAGTAAAATATATCTTAACAGTAACTTATCGTCAATGGCTGTAAAGCACCTGCTGTTTTGCACGGTTTAAAAATGTTAGTGTTTTCATGTTATGTTAATATAGTCGTTATAGTCTAGTCTAGAATTCCACATTTTAAAAAATGTTCAAATCCTATATTTCATTTAATACTTGGTCTCATAACGTAAGGGGATGACAAGTACTTGTGAGAAACTGTCTTGTTAAAGCCTCTATGAATTACTGTGTGGTAAGTGTATTTTTTTGCATTGTACAGGGTTGTCCACTCTTGAGGAGGTAGCCACAGGTGTGGAGCAAATCCTGGCTGATATGATGGCAAAAGATGGCGAGACACTGACCTATATCCGATCACTGTGAGACATACATCATCATCATCTTCATCCTCCAGTTTTATTATTTTTAATCCCCAAGTGCCTCATTACTTGCTATTTGTTTTAGATCTCTGGCCCTGAATTTTATTTTTCCAGAGTTGCCCAGCCTATTCTTTTTGTTCATATTTTGCAGAAAAAAGAACAGCAAAGTTTCTTTACCTGTAAAATGAACATCTACGTGTGTTTATATGGTTGTTTCCCCAAAGGTGTGACAGGAGTGATGTAACAATCCAGTCAACAGTATCTAAAACAGCTCTGAAAGAACAGCAGCAACAGCAGCAGCACCAGGCAGACCAAAAAAGCAAACCTAAAGATATCTCCAAGTTCAGCCTGTACTTTGAATTCACCTGCAGTGTGAAGCGTATCCAGCACCACCAGGTACATAAACAGCCTCACATCATGAAACAGATGCTCATTTTAGATTTTTTATCTTGTCCAATAACCATTTATTTCTGAAAAGTATCTGTATGGAGTAAACAAGTGTCTGTTTTTGTGAAAGCCTCTTCTGAGATGTTTAAACATTTTTCATATCATTTTTCATATCTCTACTGTATATTTCATATCTTCATATCTCTGCTGTGTTCATATTATTTATTTAAAGGAATATTCCATTGTCTGTCACCATAAATCTTTACCTTTTACTTATTTACCTTTATTACATCTTTACCTCTGTTATAAAACATATTTAGGATAGAAATTATTGTTGAATTTTATGAATAATTACATGTGACATGCAATGTGAAGTTCATCCATCAAACTCAAACAATGCAGGCCTTAGAATGAGACACACATAAATAAATTCCTTACCAAAGATCTTTCTTTGACAATTTATTTAAATTTTGTATATTGAAACAGCATAGTAAAAAAAAGCAGTTGCTTTTGATTTCCTCAAGATTCTTTGGTGTTCAAGTGTGATCAGGGAGGAGCCTATGAAAACTCCACCTACATCAATACTTTAACCATAGCTTGCAGATTCAGCAGCTAGAGATAAGATTAAACTCCTGATTCCTTCAATAATTCTATTGATACATAAAATGTGTTATTGATAATTTATTATAATACGGATCATTTATTGATATCATATCATCTTAACATGTTATTGGTTTGAACCTACCAATAAAGCCCCCTTCATGTATTTGCTTGCGAAGGAATAAAATCTGGAACTAGGCCTTCTTGGTTCTGCCTCAGTGACTGTTTGTGGTTCCACATGATTCCAGCTGGTGGTGGAAAAGTGGTGTTAGTCTGCTGTAATAGCCACTTGAAATGCCAGACATTACTTCATATGGGCACATACATATATACACACACACCCACACACACACACCTTTCCCCACTTTCCTGTACATAATGTCAGTCCTGTGGCATTTCCTCAAGTCTTCTGTGTCACTCTGCAAAGCTCTCCTGTCAGTGGTGTTTAGTGCTACCTCAGTGTGGAAGCCCCCCAACTGCTGGCACCCTGGTTTACTCAGAGTTGGTTGCAGGCCACATGTCACAGTGGCTCTGTCATCCTTACGTCCCTCCATCCTTTTGCTTTCACCCCCTTCCCTGTCCCCTAGTCATTCCCCCTCTCCCCTCCTTAACATATGTGACATGTCCCCTTCTACGTGCCTTTGGATTAGGGGCTCGGATTGACAGACATTCTTCCATGATGACAGCTGCTCATGGGCTCTGTGAGAGAGGGGGACGCGGAGATAGAGAGCATGAGTGGGTGGATGAGTGAGTGAGTGAGTGAGTGAATGAATGAGTGGTCAAAGGCTCGTCTCCTCTGAAGCGTTCAGCGCGGCTGGTGTTGTTAATTTGGTGATGCTGACTGTCAGCGAGTGTTAATTTGAGCTGGTTGTGACCTGTGAGCTGTCGCGCTGCGGCTAAAATGAACCTTTTCATGGCTTTGTAATCTGGGCAGGATTGTGGGATGTGTTGTGACAGGAGGCATGTGTGTACACACATACTTGCTTGTTTGATTTAGCACGTCGCAAGTGAGTGTATTAAGGCCAGATTTGTGTGTGTGAGTGTGGTGTGGACTTGTGTTTTTAAACCAAACACCGTCATGTATGAAAAATGTACCTTTACGCTTGTGACGAAAATGGCCATAGTTTACTTACTAGCTGACTGATTGATTAATTGACTGTGTGGTTAGCAGTTAGGATTATGGGATATAAATTGTACAAAGATATAAACTTCGTATGAAGCTCGATTGAGAGATTTTGTTACTCCACTTTTGCTCCTCGGAAATGTGCCGGTGTAAATGTGCAGCTGTGCACTGATCACCATACCACAGATGTGGTAAACAGTGTGACCGGATTGCTTTGTTCTTGTACCGTGTATTTTTCCATTTTTTTATTTATTTACTTTTTCATACCTGCCCAGCTTCAGTAAAACTGGCTGATCCTTCTCATAATTACTTCTAGTCAATGTTGTCCTTCAGGTTTATAGGATCTGTATGATCAACGATACAATATATACTGTATAATGTATGTGTGTATGTTTACAGTGGGTCTTCAGATGCCTAGTGGCAACAGACATTGAATGAAACAAAGTAATATTGCAATACAGTGATAATTGAATATGAAAAATGAAAAATCAGTTCTCTTTGAATGTCTGCCTTTCTCCTTCACATGTCCTTCATAATTGTCTGTGTTTGAGTTTGAGGAGCTACAGTGATTGAACGTTGACATGTGGTCTTTATGGCAATGTGAGGCCGACTTGTGCCTGACTACTTGGTGTACTGTCCATGTCTGGTTGTTCTTAAGTTTGATGTACATATAGTATGTTATGTCATGGTTTCTTATTGTTCAGATCTAAAACAGATAGTAATACCTTTTTGAATGATGTGGATAACTAAATTCCAAAATTGGACATTCATCAAGATTTTAGTTGCAAAATGCAAAAATACCAAAGTCCTTCTGAAGCTCTGAGATTGTCAGCTGTATTGATGTGTTTTACAGGTTAAAAAAAAGCTCTTAAAGTAACTCACTGAAATCTTTCCTTTCTCCTTCAGTCCTTTGCACTGCCAAAGCTTAAGTTTTACAGTAGCTCTATTTTGGATCATACAGCAATTGAGCAGTGCAAATACGAGTCAGGATGTTAAAAAGAGAGCATCTGGCTTTGTGCTGAGAACGGGTTTCCAGCTGCGTTCTATTTAATATAGGATGTCGGTGCACTATAATTTGGTCTCTCTCTGTAGCTCTTAAGCACTTGTTCTCTTTGAGATTTGCCATTCTGGATTTGTTTTGTATAGGTAGCTCTAAATGGATTACTTCTGTGCTGTTCTTGCCTAACATTAACATTTAAGAGAGGTTGAAGGAAAATTGCTTGCTTATGTGCTTGCAGCTCTTTCTTTCCAGAGATTTTCACGCTGTGTTATTCACATTTCCACCATGGAGGGTTTTTTTTTCCTCATAATAACTTAAGTAAAATATTTTAACACAGATAATTTATCAAATTATAGACTTCAGTTTACTTGAATTTCAATTTCGCTTCAATTTGAGCAAAAATACACTGATTATTGAGTGAAGGGGGAAAATGTTTCATATTTTGAAGTCTCTTGGATTAGACAATCTACTGATTTCAGTAGCAGCATGTGCGACTTTTGTTGTGTATTTTTCCTGTCCAATTTTCAAGGAAATGATAGCAGCTTTATACCGACATATGTGAACAGATCAATGTGTCAGAAAAGACAAATCTATGAGTTGCTGCTGTTGCAGTATTTCCTACTGCGTCAAGAAATTTAGTAAGATGAGGATATTTAAATTTTTTTTTTTTTCTGTACTTTCTGGAAAAAATGGTATTTATTTTGTACAGAGAATAATCATTGGTGTATCTTAAGCCTCTTATTGTGTATGTATGTTTTTTTTCTGTATGTTAAAAGATAAGGAGTGGAAGGTTCAGCTGTTCCTTTTGTTTTCATTGAGGCCTTCCTATTGCGCCTTTCCATTGCTATTCCTTCACCTTATTTGGAAAGTAAATATTGAATCGGAATCGCTCAGTCTTTAGAATAATATTCATTTCTGTCGCTTACATTCCTCATATTTTTCCAATTATGATTTCATTGTTATTGAAGAACATGATATGTTGAATATTTAACCCCCTCCCTCACTAGTCTGCTTTAAAATGCCTTATTCTGGCCTTTCAGAACAGGAAAGAGAGATTAAATACAGCAGATTACAATGGTCTGCTAAAGGCTGAAAATCTGTTTTGAACCATGCTAGTCTGTCCTCTTATTGTTGCATTATTGTTTGCCTATCATTTAGATTAATTGATGCATTTATGAATTTATTTCAGTTGCTTTTTTTTTTTTTCCTTTTTAAACTTTTTTAAGCTGTATTTCTTCGCATTTCTGAAGCTCAGAAGCTTTGCGGATTTATATTACTTCTCCACTGGAGTTGATTTGGCACATTTTTTTATGACTGTCTTCTTGTATGCAGCAATGTTCCTTGTCAGATTAATACTGCATAGTGTTGTATAGTTTATGTTTAGGCTTCACTGTAGGTTTGTTAAGCTGTTTAAAAGATTAGTTAAAGGAAAGGACAGTGATGTTAACAGAAACAGAAAAAGCACTGTAAAGACTTTTTGTAGATAATAGCTGCAGTGATTATATGTGTGTTTGTTGGTGTGGCAGAACCCATTGTGGTTTGTATCTCATATGTACGGGATCAAATGGAGGTGTAACTTTGCTGTTATGTGTATGTCCCGCAAGTTGTTGCCAAGGATTTCCTTCATTTCCGCTGACCCCTGCTGTCTCCAGTGGTGGTAATGGTGATTCATAGAGAACCCTGGTTGCTTTCGCTCTTTGTGTGATTATGAAGGAATGAAAGTGGAATATGTTGGATGCTCACCAGGCACAAGTCTGCGGGAGGGGCTTCGATGAAGAAAGTTTGATGATAGTTTGCGTCTTGCGCAAAACTTCAAATGCGATGAACATCGTATGACAGAACACAAGTAAACAGTAGCCTTAGGACAGTAAAGTGCCAAAAAGAAGAAATACAATTTTCATCATGTTTCTGGCTGCATTAATTCACATTCACTGATCAGGCAATTAGCTTAGCTGCTTAGCAATGTGAAGGGTTTGTTGTGTTCTTGGTTCTGTGTGTGTGTGTGTGTGTGTGTGTGTGTGTGTGTGTGGACTGGGGGATGGTGGCAGCGTGGCATTTGTCAGCTTTGCTCTTCTGCTTCAAGTCCAGATTGATGGGTCATCTTTCCCCTCTTTTTTCCTTCCAAAAGATTTTCCTCAGAAAAGGTCAGACACTTAAAACTATTTGCTTAACAGCATGTCACTTTCCTTCAGAGGACCAGCTGGGGAAAATGAGAGAGGCAGGTTTTTTTCTTTTATTTTTTGCTTGTATACTTGCGTGCACGTGTGTGTGTGTGTGTGTGTGTGCGTCCACATAGCCTTGTTTTAGAAGGAACAGGAGGGGGTTGTACTGGCAGTGTTGTACCGTGCCAGGCCGTGTGTCTGCTGTCTCTACAGGTTACCCTCTCGTTTCAGACACTGGCCATTAACCGAGGGGAGAATCTGAAGATTCTGTCAGTGAAAGTTAACATCCCCGACTGGGTGAAGACTGACTTCTGTAGGTGGTGTGTCAACGTCAGGTCAGCTTCCCACCCATATACACATGCATGCACACACCTTACTTTTTTCTGTGTTTGAGTCTTGTGTAGCATTTGGTTGCCAGCTGTTTTTATCACTGCCAGGTGTAACTGTTTATTATGCCAGGCTTTGGGTACATACTCTTGTTTCTGCTGCCATTGCTCTTTAGCTTTTCTTGTCATGTAAAACAAGATTTTTTTTTTTCTCCACAGAATTTTCTGTGTAACACTGTATAGTTATACATACTAATACATATACACTACAGGCCCCCTCAAATATAAAAAAAACCCCTATATACTGCATTTTCAAAGTTTTATTACAAGAAAACATAAGAAATACTTAAAACAAATGTAACTGCGTTTCAGTATTTTATAGTCCCTAGTATCACATGATTTAGCCACAAAGGCTCAAACTGTTGGTTTTGAAGAAGACATATCAGGCCCGTCTTTAATGCATTGACATTCACTTTGTATTGGATTATGAAAAAAGAAATTCTTCAGCATTACACTGGTTCAATCTGGTTTATATATCACTGGACAATATTTCATTCTTTAACAAGATAATGATACCAAGTGTTCTTCAAAATTTTGCCAAAATTATATCCAGTCCAAAGAAAAAAAGGTTTTGAGAACTGTCTTGGCCTCTCCAGTCTCCAGATCTTTCTCCTATTGAGCTGCAGGGACGAGCTTGACCAACAAGTTCAAAATAAGCTCCAGCAAATGAGAGAGAACTGTTTGCATAAAAAGGTGCTGAGAGGGTTAGGACACAAGTTGTTTCCAAAAATTGTTGGAAAAGGTGTGAATCTGTGCTGCATAAGCTCGTACGCAAGCCTTTGCATCAGTTAAATTGCACTTACGGTGTATATTGTTCCATTACATGATTTAGTTTATTATTCTTTTAATATAACATTTTATGTATTAAACAGAACTCGCTTTTTCTGCTGGAATTGAAAGGCAATCATGTAAAGTTATTATGGATATACGTTGTGGAGACAAAACATTTTATGTTTTAGGAATTCTCTATGATTCTCTATTCTTTGCTCATGGTTTTTGTCTATTCTTGTGTACAACTAAGAAAAACACAGTGTCAATTGAAAAATTAATATAAACAATGGAAAATCTTATGTTTTCCCTCAAATGTATGAAGAATCAGACGTTTTTTCTGCGATATATCCAATAAAAAAAAATTACTTGAATATTCTATAAGAGTACTCAAACAAGTACAATTTATCACATAAATGAGTTTGATCTCATTTATTGAATCCGAATGGACTCTTATTAATCCCTGAATTAAAGCCATAATTGTAATGTTTACTATACCGATATGTGTCTCTGTGTGTGTATGTATGTGCTTCATATGTATGTGAGTGTGTGTATGTCCTGTGTGTTTTGTAGGTGGAGACCTCAGGGGTTTGCACGGCCAGAGTTGATGAAGATATTAAATTCTGCTGCAGAAGATTCCTACAAGCGGCTCATAGGGCCCCTGCTCTGCAGAGGCTATAGGTTAAACTTTTAACTTTAGTGTTGGGTTTTGATTTTCAAAGTAGAACTAAAAAAGACCAAGCGCAAACAGAAGAAAATCTCTTGTCTTTCAGGTCTAAGTTGACTACCAATGCAGAGAAGGAGTCTGTTGCTATGTTTGTCCGTAACCTGCGGCAGCGTCTGCTCATGTGTCCAGTGCGTGGGCGTGTTGTTATGGGGGTGGATCCGGGATATCGCCATGGCTGCAAACTGGCCATCCTGTCTCCTACCAGTAAGAGCATGTAACACAGCCACTTATTCCCTAGTTTTTGCCAATTCTTCTAAATGAAATTTTAATTTGAACTTGTAGTATTTCCTAAGCACAAGGAGAAATTATTGTTTATCATGCAGTGAGATGTTTGGATTCGTATCCAATAGCCGTTTGATCCAAAACAAAGTAGCTATTTTCGGTGTTTGAGCGTGTTATCTAAAGATATTTCTTTGTAAGAAATGGTTACATAAAGATACAATTTTTTGCCAATGGTGTTCATAAATGCTGTTATCAAAAGGTGTGTAGTTTGTACCAGTGTTTCTGAAATAAACTCTGAAGGTGTTTGTCTAATAATAGCATTTTTAAAAAATCATTTATTTACCTGAAATTTGGTAATGTTTATTCTTTTTTTGGTAAAACCTTTCGGTGGGCTATAGTTTGATTGACAAGCAGGAGGGGATTGCCCATTGTGCTGTCTCAATGGGTGGGGCTCCATGCTGGGCAACACGTGTGCCCAGCTTGCGGGCGGCTGATTGGCCTGGCGGGTGTGTGTCAGGTGGCATTGCTGTGCTTTGACACCTGCCCTGCAGCAGCACCACATGTATCCATACACACACACACCCCCCAAAGAACCCTTCATGCCAGGCCCAGCTTGACTGTGACGGGTCTGTGGGTGTGTGGTCAGGCGACCTTCTGTTCTCCAGAGGTGTCGAGTGTGATTAACCTGCTCTTTCAAAGCTGACTGCAGATGGCAGCGGTGCTGCCCCTCCTGAAGGTTGGGGGGACATGAGTGGAGACCCCTGAGAGGATGAGAATTTTAGAACTGTAAAGTAACAAATTACAGTTTTAAGTAAATATTCCTTTGTAACAGCATTTGTTTTGTTTCAGTTTGTTGAAGTATATTGAAGTATTCAGCTCGGCCATTTTAATTTTAATGACACTTAAAAGCTAAATATTTGGTTATCACAATGCAACTTCAGATCTCTAGCTTCTGTGTTCCTTTTACTTCGTTATTTTGGAACACCAAACACTCCAGTCCCATCATATTTATAGCTGTTCTATTCATTAAGATGCTTATACTGCGGGTAAAGTAAGTATTGAACACGTCACCAATTTAATTTTTAAATTTAATTCTAAAGGTACTACTGACATGAAATTCTCACCAGATGTTTAAAGTTTGCTGAACAACAATTAGACAAGACTGTGAAATGCTGGGAGAATATAGTCTGGTCAGATGAGACCAAAATGTAACTCTTTGGATGCCATTATACACACCATGTTCGGAGATCAACAGGCACTGCCTATCACAACAAAAACCATACCAATAGTGAAGTTTGGAGGTGGGAACATCATGGTATGGAGCTGTTTTTCAGCATGCGGCAGAGATGTTCACAAGTCATTTTTCCCAAGTCCAAGTCAAGTCTCAAGTCTTTGAGTGGCAATGTCAAGTCAAGTCTCAAGTCTTTGTGCTCGAGTCCAAGTCAA
>JBBIGA010000146.1:10572393-10583692 GCA_037576975.1 Alestes dentex
AGTCAAGTCACAAGTCTCTGTTTGTGTGACTTAAGTACGACTCGAGTCCGAGTCTCAGACTCGAGTCCCCATCTCTGACATACGGCGCTTGCACGCTGCATATAATTGAAGAAGGGATGAATGGAAAAATGTAGCGGGACATTCTTGATAAAAATCTGCTGCCATCTACCAGGATGATGGTGAAATGAGGGTGGATGTTTCAGCAAGACAATGATACCCAAACACACTCCACTGAAAGAATGTAAAATAAAGCTGCTAGAATGGGCCAGCCAGTCACCTGACCTGACTACTATAGAAAGTCTGTGGAAAGAACTAAAGCTCATAGATCATAGCTCTTTATAAAATAAATTTCAGTAAGCATGTTCAATATTTTTTTCCTGTGTCATTCTATTTTTATTACTCATAATTTGTGGACATCTGTGGTTTGATTTCTTTGCATGTGTGGATTGGATGAGTTTTTTCCGACTTCAGGTGACAATTTCATGCCAATAGGACCTTTAGGAATATATTTACTTAGAAATGTGGTTACCTGTTCAATACTTACCTGCTGTATGTCCTTTTAATGTATTATTCAAGTATGTGCAACTTCAGGTCTGTACACTTATAGAATGCTAACTGCCAATTCTTTAAATCAGCAAACAGACTCCCATGCATTGTGCTACGTGATTTGGGAAGAGGTAGGGTCCAATTATGATCTCTTAGACTTTCGGCCACGCATGACTGGCATCCCTTTTAGCGAATTTGTGATCTGTTGATGATCTGACAGTACTTAGACCAGGGGTTGCCATTTTTACCTGCATTGGGCCAGTGTGGCTGCAAGTTTTCATTCCAGTCAAGCAGGAGCTGAGCTCACCTGACTAATAGATTGTTTGAGACCAGCTGATTACCCTTGTGGAAACGGGTCAGCTTGGTTTTAGAAAAAACCTGCAGCTATATCGGCCCTTTTTGGATAAGATTGGTGACCCCTAACAGTCACATCAATAAACATCTTTCTTACTCTGAAAAATGATTCTTTATTAATAATTTTGTTTGGGTTTTTTTTCATTGGCTACCACTACAGTAGCAGTATTAGTGCCTCCAATACCCTTTACGCCCCTGGAGAAATAGAAAACGAACAAAAAGCTTAAGGCCTTGCATTTCTTAACCATGATTAGACAGGTTTTAGTGATCAGTTAAATTTTACTTGTGCCAGGTATTTTGCCTCTTATGTAACCACACCTGGTGGTTTTAAGCTCCTGTCTTGTTTTGTGTCTGTTTATCTTCTCAGGTCAGATCCTTCACACAGACGTTGTGTACCTGCACGGCTCAGGCAGAAACAGAGAGGCTGAAAAATTGAGCCGCTTAATGCTTAAACATAGGTATTGCTCTTTTGAAAAGAACAACAAACACAGGAGCCATTTTCTAAAACATGCTGTTGTTTAACTTTTTACTTTAATTAGTATGTATTATGTAAGAGAGCATTTAAATACTAATACACTGAAGTCCAGTATGGGCCCATAACCTAAACATGAGTTAAAACACTTTTTCTCGCTTCTTTACCTCCTCAACATCAGCTGCCAGACTGTCATCATTGGAAACGGCACTGCATGCAGGGAAACAGAGGCCTTCTTTGCTGACCTCATCAAAAGTGGCTTCTTCAAGCCTTTGGACGTGTCCTACTGGTAAGATTTCAGTTTAACTGCATGACCTTAATAAACAGTGACCCACTGTCTGTCTGGTTGTTTTTGCTAAGGACTTGTCAGATAAGGGCTGCTAGAAGAGAGGCCATCCTAATTTGGTCATTAAAAGCAACACTTAAGTAAAGCTGAGATGCAAGCTGTGTTTGTTTGAAGTGCATTGAAACTCCTCTTAGAATCTTAAGTGCAAGTACAGATTGAAATTTGGAAACACTTTATCAACAAACTTTCAGAGGTAAGAAAATAGCAACTGTGGAACGAGGCATGAAGGGGGGAAAAAAAGGAGAGGAAATGGAACCGGTCTGGAATGTATAACTCTTGTGGGTTTTAAATCGTATCTGGACCTTGTTTGACTGTCTCTAATTAAAAACAAATATTTCTCACCGTCCTTCAAACCAAGCCGGTCCAACGTGCTCCCATCCAACTCAAATATGGGCTAGATCTGGGATCGTCTCTTTCTCCATCTAGCTAGACTTGTGTTTGTTGACTTTTGGTTCCTACTGGAGGTCTGCCCAGAACCGCTCTGAAGTGGCCGTTTATGGAGTGCTATGATGGCGGTTTTCGGTATAGCTCTCTACATCCCTCAGTATGGTTCTGCAGCTTGGATATACTGCCAGGTCAGCCTCAGTAATTCTCAGCAAAGCATGATGCGTCAAAACCGACATCCAAAGGCGCTCCACAAGTGGATCCATTTCAAGCTCCTTTCTAAAATGGAAGTGGAAGATTTGAGATCTCCACATAACCAATACTGCATCTACTGTCAGACACTGGCCGCCACATGCTTTAAAACAGTTTCCGGTCTTTTTACTTACAGGCAAGTGTTACAGAAGGCAAAGTGCTAGTTAACCAAAATCATACAGATTGAATTTCTTATTTGAATGTTATGACTTGATATTTAAAGAGTTCAGCCCAAGAACTCAAACCGTTCTTTGCATTTTTTTTTTTAACCAAAATAAAAGTATGTTTATTTTTCATTACCGTATTCTCAGTACAGTTATTTTGTACTGGAGTATTCATATATATTTTTCTTAATGCCACTTAATCAACTAATTGTTGATTTGGGCTTTCCTTCAACTGACATGGCAGATATGTTTCCTTCAGCTCATCACCGACAGTGTTGAAATACAGATTTTTTTCAGTATTTTTAAAATGTTCAGGGTTTAGAGGCCTGAAATGGACACGTCCCTGTTGCCTTTTTTCTTCCAGTGTTTTGTTTGGTCAAGTTTTATCAAATAAATGTCCTAAAATAGTTGAAGCGCATTAATTTCACAAGTTCTCTCACTGCGGATTGTCAGGTAAGCTACCTCAGGAAAAAGGATGAAATACGACCTTTCAGAGCTGGTAACTAAATGTCCTCCAAGGTCTTTGGTCCTGCTACCTGGTTTCAGGTCAAAGAACACAAATTATACAGTATTGTAAATATTTTCCAAAGCAGCATTTTTTACTGCCTTCACCATTATGTTTTGATATAAAATGTTCTACAGGGGACAGTTTGGCATCAGAATTGCAGATTAGTGGTCTGTCCTCAACTGATTAGTGGTCTGGTGAATAACTCTGCTTGTTCTTTGCTTTCAAATGTTCTCTACATGACTTTGTGTCTTGACTTTGATCAGGCAACGAAAAAATTTCAAGAGGTTTTTTGAGACTAAACCAGACCAAGGTATTTCTTTTCCTGATTTGTCCATTTTTATGGAGGTTTTCGTTGAATGCTCTTATGTGGGGGGAAATTAACCATGCATGAACTTCCACTGGGTCAGTTATATCCTCTGATGGAGGGGTGAAAGGAACCGCTCACTTCCCTTACTTTCTATTTTTATTGATAGTAAGAGACTGCTTACTTGTGATACTGAATGGCCTGAGCTTTAGAATTGTGGCTAAATTTAAAGTAATTAGTAATAGAGAAGCTGCTTCATAATTATATAATAACACTGCACTCTCAAATATTTTTTAAACTATTGCCACATGTGATCATGGGAGAAAAAGTATAAATGAAACTTATTGTAAGGTTTTTTGTAATAATAATAATAATAATTAAAAAAAATAATAATAATAACTTCATTTATATAGTCCCCTCTCTCACACCGAAGGTCTCTTTACAATTACTGTTTAAAAAAAGACAGAGGAAGGAATGTGAAAGTGTTGAGAAAAAATGTTTTAGGATGAGTCTTAAAAACAGTGCACCATAGCGTCCCCCATAGATGTTAGGAACACTGAGAGGGTGGCAAAAGTCATAGTGCCCTCCATTGATGTCAGAACCCACCACTAAAGCAGTACTGGTGGAGCTGACTGTTTGAGGTAGCTTGTTAGACTGCAGGAACTCTGAGAGAATTTTATTAAATTAGTAGCAGTGCAACAGTGTAAAAAGAAACAGTGGGCACTGGGCTTTTGAAGTGTGTTGGGTGTGTGGGTGTTTTTGTATGTTTGCATCCATATCCTATTAGTTTACACTCATGTTTGTATATTTATATGTTCTGGAGAACACCTTCAAATGTGTTCCCTTCAAAAGAACACATTTCCTGCACTGCTCCAGTTAATTAAAACCCTGGGTTCATTCACACCGTCTGCTTTATGTCTCCCAATGCCACAGCCTGATGAACAGGCCTCCCGGTGCCCCCACCCTTCATCTTTCTCTATCCCCCTCTGTCCCCGTGTCCCCCCTAGCCTTCTGTCCTCTTCTCTTCTGCCTGGGTGCTCCTGCGCAGTGACAGGCAGCGCCAGCAGCCCACATGCAGTAATCAGCCTGCGGGAGGATGGCGCTGTGCTCAGTAACCCTTCTGCTGGTTCTTTTAAAGAGGATTTTGCCACTTCTTCATAATTATGTATACTTCTATTATGATCAGTTTTTTTCACTTTGTGATGCGTTCTTTTACTAGTGAAGCACCATTAAATAGAATTTCTAAATAATTAGCACTTTGTGGCCAATACTCAAATTATTGCTGTCCATATTTCCTTTTTCAGTCCATCTGTTTCAGTTCATCCTCTGACAGTCACCCCTGCTTTTTAGTGAACATTCCTTACTTCCCTAAAACTTCATTCCTTGATCTTAGTAACCCTTGCTATTATGTTGAGGTAAAGATCAGTAAGTTTTTGCAAACATTTTTAACTTCCGTGGCACTTCTTAATTTCAGTTGTATGCCTTTGTAGCATCTCTGCACAGCATGAACATTGCCTTATATTTTGTTGGGGTCAGTGCATTCCTTGCATGTCGGAAACAGAGACAGTAACTTTAAGACTTAAGTTGAGGTAATAACGAGTACAGTTGTTTACCAAAATTTGTTGCTTTAAGACATGTTTTTAATCCATCATAAGGTAGCATTTGAATAACATAGCATCTATGAATAATGTTCCATTTTGCATTTTCAGTACCAGAACAGAGAAACTGACTGGCTCTGTCGAACAAGACTGGTTGTGTCTGCATAAAATAAAGATGCAACAAAAAAGGATAATATAGAAAAGAAAGAACAACTGTGCACTTAAAAAAAAGCCAAATTAAAAAAATACAGTTTTAATTATTTTGGATAATTCTTGTACTTGATTTTAGAATTATTGATTATCTAAATCTTGATTTTAGATCATGATTTTATTTAGATTGTGTGTTAAATCACCCAGCACAAAATGTAACATATTTTTTAATCTTTTAATATAGTTATTGAAATAAATATTGTGTGGTGGAAATTAAAACTGATATTACTTAAACTGACTAGTTAAGTTGCTAAAAGCCTTAGACATGTTCTTGAACAAAATAACCCAAATACAACATATGGACAACTGACCATCATGCTTATTTGATCTGGTTGGACATCACATTCTAAAACCATGGACTTTATAATGGCGTTTCCCTCCTACCTCTGGCTTTAAGAGCCTAATCTCTTCTGGGAAGGCTTTCACCAATATTTTTGAAGTTTGTCTGTGGGAATTTTGCCTGTTCGGTTAAAAGAGCATTTGTGAGGTCAGGCACTAATGTTGGACAAGAAGTCCTGGCTCATAGTTGATGTTCCTGTTTTTCCCAAAGGTGTCCAGTTGAGTTGACTGAATGTTAGTAAGAATGTTAGTATGTTGGTTAGAATGTTAGTAAGGTCAGGTACTGATTGTATGATTAGTTCAGGATTACAAACACCTCCCAAACACATCCTAAAGATACTGGACAGTGCTTCATGACTCCAGAGAGGTTGTGGGACGGGGTGGGGGCTTTATACCCCTCTAATCGATGTGGGGCGTTAGACATGTTGACATTTGGCTCTTGACCAGCTACAGAGCAGCCCATTGTCTTCCCAGTGCTTTCCTATGATGAATTTGCATATAATACAAGCTCTCTTTGCCCGAACAGTTGATCTACTGGGTCGACAATGGATGCTCTTCAGCGTATCCAAACTCACCAGTTAAGCACGTCAGAATACTTTTGGACAAATAGTGTATTTTTCTATAAAATAAATTGTTCTTTAAAGAGGTTGACAGCTTTATAGCTATGTGTCCTCATAGCCACATTATTTAGTGCCTGTTAATCCAAATGAATTTTTCCGATAGAAGCCCTGTGCTTTTTGTGGGGCCCCTGTTTGGCCAGACACTCTTTCTTGCCAACTCTCTTTATGCGTGTGGACAGCTACCAAACTTGCATGGCATGACCTAATTACCTCAAACAGCAAGATTTTAATTGACCCCCAGCAGGAAGCAGGTTGATTAGGAATGTTTCCTAGATCAAGGACTGGTTTGTGCATGTGTGTGTGCATTGCCTCCACTCATTATGACTAACAGTCCCTTAGTGTGCCTTCAAGATGAACAAAATCCTTTGGGAGTGACCCAAGCAGGAATGACCTTGGCTGTCATAATGTCTTAGCGGTTTTCTTGAGAAAAGGCAGTGGCAACTTTTTCCACAGCTGTGTCATAATTCAGGAATGCCATATCTTAACCTTAATTTTCTTCTGAAAGGAGAGTCACACATGCTGACATATTAAAAAAAAAAATGTCCACTAGGTCTACAGAAACAGCCGAGTCAGCACTAAATACTAGCCTCTTTTGACAAGACGTTAATATAAAGAGTTTTTGTCAGACTACTTTTTGGTATATCTCTTTGCTGTTTGGACCTTTATGGCTTATGATTGTGCAGTATGCCATCGGTATAGTTGTCAGGTTTACTTAAAAACCCAGCTGGAGAAATGTTTGAACAAGTGGAATGTTTTACAGCCAGACAGGCTTAATTAATTCCAGGTTTTGGACTCTTCTTGTAATTTCATCTGCTTACCTCTTAAGTTCTCTCACAGTTTTGTCCGATAGAACATGGCGGAAGAAAAGATTTTGTAAATAATATGGCACTAGTTTCCTGATTGCTGCGGTTTGTTTGTGCTGACTATGCTTCTTGCTCCTGAGGGGTGTAGTGACATGTATGCTGTATAACAAAAGGGCCCGTAGTGAAGGCACCAACCGATCACATCAGCTCAACTCTCAGGGCGATGATCCTGATACAGAGCCTGGGCTGCTGACCGCTCGGACAGCCCTGTCAGCCACGTCGGCAAAGAACACGGAGTGACCACCCTGTCTTCCCCTAGGCTCTGCTTCTGCCACCAGCCAGCCCGTCAGTGGCCATTAGCTTCAGTTTACATAGGACTGAGGTGTTCTAAGAGTATTCTTGATCGCCCTCGCTCCCGGTCTGCTGTTTTAACAATTGCCATTCTTTTTTCTCTTTTCTTGATGCTGTTATAAGGGATTTTATGTATGAATTTTATGTAACTAATATCACTTCTCTTATAACCAATAAATGTATCTAACTCTAACTAAGTTATTATTTAGCCTTTTAGAAGGTCTGCTCCTATGTACCTTTGACATTCTTTATTCTGTCAGTTATTTACAAAATTTAGATGCCTTTAATAATGGGAGATTTTTTTTTTGTTAGTAATGAAGAAATCCCAAAAGGGCATGATGCAAACATTTTAACATATAATTTCTTTTCAGCTTCCTTTTTGCTGCTGGTTTTGGTCATGATGCTGCTGCTGCTGCTGCTGCTGATGCAGCTTTTGTTTTGTGTGTTTTTGTCCTTTGCTGTAGTGTGTCTTCAGGTAATTAGATGCTGGCCTGCTCTTGGTGAAATGACATCATTTCTGGCTGCGGGGCCTTGGATGACGAGTATATAGCAGCAAGAAAATTTGTCCTTAAAACTGTGGAGGATTCTGGGTAGGATGATGAGGACAGTAAGGGATGGAGGATAATTACAGTCACAGGCCTGCAGCTATAGGCCCACTTAAGGTTAGATGTCTGAATCATAAAGGACAGCCAAATTCAGAGATTCCTTGAAGAACTGTCTCAAGGCCACCCCAGACAACTCCATACATCTTTTATACATGTGAAACTTTGATTTGGTAGGTGATAGTATACTAACAAACATATTTATCTCATGTCTGTAATGTCTTGCACATATACATAGATGGGAGTCTCTTGATTCTTATTGAATGCAAATAATTTTCTGTGTCATATTTGGTCCGCTTAACACTGATTGATCCTCGTCAGTTGAGCATGACATTGCACTAGCAGTTACTTCAAAGTTTTCATTGCCTTAAAGCCAGATGCCAAAATCTCAGTTTGTCAGTTTCCATCTATTTGGTTCTTAGTGATGTCATAACTAGAAGCAGTCTCCATCAATAATGGATTTACTGTGCTGCACATTTTATGCCTCATTTGCTTGTGTTTAGTGGTTTGATGTTAAAGTTTATAGCCTTTGGAGGAATAAAAAAAAAATGCAAGCAAGTTCAAAACATGGAAACTTCAATGAACTGTCATTCCAGTGAAAATGGGATTAAGAGTTGGTACATGGCTAGTTTGGGGATGGTCTTTTGTTTGAGTGCCTGTTTTGTTCAGGTTGCCATGGATGTAGCAAACAGACGGTTTAACAGTTTGGAACAGAAACTTCATACATTAAATGAGATAAGAGAAACTGCTGGTCTTATTTGAACACCAAAGGCAGTGTGAGCACTGTAATGTTAAAGTGTTGTTAAAGCATAAATGGACAGAAAAGCTAACAAGCAAAGACAAGGAAATAAAACCCATAATCTGTTGAAATACAAGACTGTTATATTGCAGTGCAGCATAAAAGCTATCTACTGCCTATGAGAAAACCTATGTGCAGCAACACTGTGTGCTTGTTTTTCTAGTGTGTACACACCTTGTAGTTCTCATCCTCAACTGAGTCTGGTGACCTTTTTTCCACCAGGTTGAAAATTAGTGGACAACAAAGGTACGGGATAAGTCTTAGCATTATTGAGGTCTGGTCACTCAGGTGGTTAACAACATACCACTCTGGACACAACGTGGGGAAACATCCCCCAGCCGTGAGGGGCAGCACTTTCCACCAGCTCTGTGTGTGCATGTATGTGTTTGAGGGAGGCGTGGGGTGATGACTGACTCTACCAGGTTGACGTGAGTGGCTGTGAGGCTTTGCTCTTTTCAGATGTGTGTGGTAGTGGCAGCTGGAGTGTGGCGTTGACGAGGCCCCCACACTGACCGCGTGTCTCCTGCCTTCTAGCGCAGCATGTGAGACTGACAGCCCCTGACACCTGCCATTTGGGCCCTTTTCATTGCGAAAAATGTTGCCATTTTCAGACTGCGTATAAGCTTGCTATCTAATCATTTCTTATGGTCAGAATCCCCAGGCTCAGGCATCGCTACACCAGCAAGTGGCCAAAGATTCTTTCCGTTCCTTTGTTCTTTTGGGGTTTTTTTTCATATCACTGTCTGTTTTTATTCCATAGTATAGACATCTTTGTTTCCTTCAGGCATGGGCACGAGCAATTAACCAAGTGCTTTCTCAAACAAAAAAATTGCAAAAAATCATTATTCATTTGTACTTTGTGCACCTTTTTTGCATCTGAAAATTGTGACAGCTGGGCCCAGATGACTGTGCCATAGTGTGATTGCACACACTTCTCTTAGTATCAGAATCAGAAAACTTTATTGATCCTGGAGGGAATTGCTGGGCAGATTGATTTTTAAACAAGTTGTTAACAGATAAAATGTCACATATTTATATTAAAGTGTAGATAAAAAATTACCTCTGTAGCAGGTGCTGAAAAGCCCTTCGCTGAACTTTGTCTCTCTCTGATGTAACTAAGTCTGTGCCAGTATTGTGTAGGTTTATTAATGTAAAACTGAGATGCCTTAAGATCAGTATGTTTGAAATATAGGCGAAATTCTCAGTGTATGTGGTGGTAGAAGTGAATTTGTATTGTTCAGGTTGCCTGATTTATTATTAGTCTAGAGTTGTTTTAAAGACCTTGCTGGAGAAGTGTTTGAATGAGTGGAATGTTTTGCATCATTACAAATTTGATTCTACATGTCCCTTGCATTCTACTTGTAATTTCACTTACTAGTTCACTCATAGGTTTGTAAGTATTAATATTCATATAATCTGAATATAAGGTGGAAAGTAATGCTGCTCATTGCTCTTTACTCCTTATAGATGATAGATGATTCTACTAAAAAGGCCTAAAGTGCTGATTTGATCAGTTCACCTCTCAGAGAAGTTTCTCAAAAAGTTTCTAGTATTACTCTAAACTGTACTTGTATTGTACTGTATTTTGTATAATAGTGGTTAACTGTGTCACTTCAAACTACAGGTTTGCTTACTTTTGTACTATTTCTTGTATGCTGTGAAATGTTGTTGGACCTTGAGCATACCCATCAAGATTAAAATATTACTATTCTATATAGACAGCTATAGATTAGCCTGCCTATTCATTTGCTACATGAAGCAAAAGCTTTCAGGCTAGCCTATTGGCTCCATGGCTTGTTTGGTTTGTTTTATCTGACAAGTGAGGTGCATTAAATAGAAATATTATATAAATATTATGTTAAGTATTATCTATATCTAAAGAGGACTGAAGAAATTGAGGTTTAAAATGTTGTTTTTAAAGATGGGACAGTACCACAAAATGCACAGTATACAGTATGTTGACTTGTTTTTATATATTAAAAAAAACAAGAAAAACAAAACTGAAATATTACTTAGTGTGAACTTGACCTACATATGATGAAGTAATTATAGTTACAGTATGTTTTAATGTTAATGTTAAGCAACATGATGTGCATTGTGAGGAGATTCCCAATGTACTTCTGCATAATTTACGAATACATAATTATGAGTCACCTTAATGAAGAGCTGCATGCAGATTGAGTGGGTCAGAAAAATTTTATTTTGAACATAATTGTGAAGAGCAAATTTCCAAAACTCACTTAGTCCAAAAGCATTTTTTTTTTTCAGAAAATCACGTTTTACTTGTTTTACCTATTGGAAAGCAATTCTTACAGGAAATAATTTTTTTAATTGCAATTTTATAGTTACTTGTCTTTTTTCAATGCCTGTTTCTAAAGTGCAACTCCTGCACATTTTAGTATGGGCAAATTTCTTTTAAAAATATAATGAAAACAATTTTTAAGTAAATCGATATTCAGGCCTGTGACTGTAATAAATCGTCACAAAATTATGTACAAGTTTAATATTTGTATCCTACTACATGACACAGCATCCGCCATCTTTGTTTATGATCTACCGCCTTGGAGACTTGGGTAAGTAAGTACCACTCGCGACTGTGCGAGTGGACTGAGTGAGTTTTGGAAATTCACCTAATCTTGTACTGTGT
>JBBIGA010000146.1:10623081-10633977 GCA_037576975.1 Alestes dentex
CTACTTTAAAACCTCTTGCCTCTGAGTACAGCTGACTGTGACGACACATGAGGCCCGGACGTCACATTCAGCTGTACTCAGAGGCGGGAGGTTTGAAAAATCCGCGATGGACTGAAACCGCGACTGCTGATCCTGTATAATGTAATCACTTAGAAATTATGTTTAATATTGCAGTTCTATAATGTTATGTAATAGTTTACTGTGACATCATTTGGTAGCACCAGATATTGCAAGTAACACTCTCTGAATACTACATACCTTCTCTCTCACGCTCGCTCTCTCTCTCTCTCGCGCTCTCTCTCTCTCTCTCTCTCTCTCTCTCTCTCTCTCACACACACACACATACACAAAAGACCACACAGACCAAAACACATCCCCCCTCATGATTCATAATTCAGACAGATTAAAGAGAGCAGTGTCTCTGTCTGGCTCTCTGTCTGTTTCTCTCTCTCTCACTCTCGCTCTCTCCCTCTCGTGTCTCTGTATCGTCTTCTCCTCTCTGCAAAGTCTGTAAGATCTGGGCGGTGCTCCAAGCTTTTTGAAGTCTCGGCTTGTAATTTGGGGGAAGACCCAAGTTATTAAACTGGCCCTGCCGACAGATATATCATTAATGGGAGAGCAGTCTGGGTAAAGAGAAAAGCAGAGTAACACTCTCTCAATGGTGAACCCCTCCCCCAGCCTCTCTCACTATGAAAATAAAATCATGTGAACAACAAATGCCTATGCTGGTTTTAACATTACACTCAGTCATGCCAGAGGACACTGTTAACTTAGTGTGGCTGACGATAATGTATGTTATGTTCATTACAGCCATCAGGTCATAATTGAGATTAATGCTATAATGTCTTTAAGTAGACTTTGAGTGGGATGTAATTTATAGTATGATGATTTTTTTCACCAAAAATACCACAGCATGAAAATGTTACCTTAATGGGGAATTATAGTGCAACACATGAGATTCTGTAACAATTTATTTTATGCTGAATGTCTCTAGTAGGTACAAATCTTGAAAATGTTTTTTTTTTCTTTTTTTTTTTTCTGGGCTCATACTAAAACTGATAATTGACTCCTTGTTTGGCCCATACTAATAACGGATCTTTTATTTTGTTGCAGTTACATTTAAAGTTCTCTTTATAATCAACAGGAGTTAGAGCTTGTGCATGTGTTCATGTTTGGACAGAGGATCAAACTTGAGTTCTTTAATGTGTGGGGCAGTGGTGTTATCCACTACTCTATTCATTATTATGAGATTTAAAGGAAAGAAATTTCTGCCTTTAGTGACTAAATACGCATCAGTCCAGGTTTAAACTAAAATGTAATGCTCAATAATCAGTTATAGTATCAGTTATAAAATCAGTTAGGTTGCCATTATTGGACTGGTAATAATTATGAAAGTTTTTTAAAGTATTTGTCACTGTGTAACTTTAATTCTCAGCCTTCAGCTAATCTAGCATAGCAACTACGGCATCACTTCCATGCCTACCAGTTATTAGTCAATCTACGTATTTGTAATGCAGTGAAAAAATGACAATATATAGAAGTGCATACTCACCCAAGCCTTGCTTCTGTTTGTGAACAGAGTTTGTTTGCATGACTAGAGTCTTTTTTTAGCTGGTGGAGAGAGTTGTTAGCTGAATTTGATTTAATCCATGGAATTCTGGCAAGAACACAAGAACTTTTTAAGGTATTCAAGGTTTTATTTGCGCAAAAGGTCTCAGTTTATGTAGTTAGATACAAATACCCCCTTTACAGCACGTTCCAAAGCACATTTATGTCAGCCACAAACACTGCCTTTATTGCTTTTGGGTTTGTTTTGTCTGTCCATGTTTTGCATATGTATTCGCACAATTTATTACCATGATAGGTACAGATGCATCCTCTGCAGTGTGCATATCAAGTTTCAGAGCTTCCTTGTGACACTCGCTGTCTGTGGGTCAGAGCTGTGTACAATGAAATGGCTAGGTGCTGGCTTTCTCATCAGGAGGTTGCAGGTTCACTTCCCCTGCTCGGTGCCCTGATGAGGCTCACTCTGTAGCCAGCTGTATAAATAGCTGCCATGTGATCCATGCGTTAGGTAAGGTGTCCCGGATAAGAATAATCAGAGATGAATGTTTCCTGAACCACAGAGCCTGTGGAGAGGCCATGTTTGTCTAAACGCACCTTCTAAAAAGAGTCTTCCCCAGAAGAGGCAGAAGTGGTTGTGTGACTGTTGAAGAGAAGGACTGGTAGTTTAATTTGTTTTAGGCAGCTTCATTTGACCCTAGTCCTAGCTTTCTGCAGGTCTTAGATCAGAATTAAGCTGTTGCACCAACGTGTGGTTATTAAATATTAAATATTTAAGACTACAGCTGCTCCTGCTGCTCCTGCTGCTCCTGCTGCTGCTGCTGCTGCTGCTGCTGCTGCTGCTACTACTACTACTACTACTACTAATAATAATAATATACACCCTTCATATTTATTTAAAAAAATGTTTCAATGGCTCTTTAGTTTTCAAAGTTCTGTATGGAACCATGAACAGTTAACACAGTTAATTGTGTTAGAAGCATTTAATTGGATCAAAAGAAGCATTTAATTGGATCAGTTGTACTTTTCTATGATGGGCCCGTTTTATATGGTTCTTTTAATGAACTTTTTACAAATAGTTCTATGAAGCATCAAAAACTGTTCCTTTGTTGTGGCTTTTTTGCTACTATGTAGAAATTTGCTCATGCTCTACCTGCTGAAACACTCTAATACCCTACAGAAAAATACGACTTAAATTGAACGCGTAATTTCTTATATTCCTTAAGTAATTGTGTGCTGTTACAACTGTTACTAGAATTGTTACAGATATCAAGTAAGATGAATTATTTTTCTTGATATTCAGTCCAGCATTGTCTAATACATTTTTAAATGGAAATTTTCTTTCTCTTCCCCATTCCTCTTCTGCACCCCTTCTCCATCTCATCCACTTGTTCTTAACTTTATTGCTATCCTACCCTCATCTCACAGACTTTGAGCAGGCAGACTTTAAGCAAGGTATCGTGTCCATGAGTGACCTTCATGAGGGCATGCTCCTAACAGGACGTGTGGAGAACACTGCTCTATTTGGGGCCTTCGTGGACATCGGAGTGGGCCGTTCAGGCCTCATCCCAAACCGTTACATCTCTCAAGATAAACTGCCTGTGGACAAGAGGCGCAGAAGTCTAGCACTAGGACCAGGAGAACGAGTTGAAGTACGTATAATAGATGTGGATCTTCAGCGTAAACGAATCACCTTGGACCTCATCAGGGTTCTCAGGTAGAATCTGCGATTGAGCTCTGGGAGAGAGTCAAGGACAGTTTCGCCACTCACAATAGTTGATATAAAACTTCGGGTATAGAAATTGTGATACAGTTGTTACTAGAATATAATTGCAGAAAATTGACCTAACCAATTAATGAGGCCCAAAGTACAAGGGCAAATGTTACCCTCAGTTCTGTTATGTAGAGGAAAATTTTGTTTGATTGTAATGTAGAGTAATTGTTCTACGGTATTATTGTGATTCTGTTCTGTTCATTTCCACACAGTGCAATGCAAAATATTGTCTATTAACGCTAATGGTTAGGGAGTTGGCCCTGTGATCAGAAGGCCGTGGGTTCGAATCATAGGACTGCTAGTGTCATCTCTGAGGTACCTTTGAGCAAGGTACTGTCCCCACACACTGCTGCCCTGGCGCCCCTCATTGGTGGCTGCCTACTGCTTCACTTGGTGAAGTGGTTTAATGCGTAGCAAGAATTTCACATTGTTCACACTGTGTGCTGTGCTGTTTTCATACATGACTTTAAAGGGCCACTTTACTTTACTTTAATTCCTGCTAGTCAAATGTGTACCACAATTGTACCAATACAAGACTGCTGATGTCCAAAGGTTTACAAGATTTGCACTGATGTTGTACATCTAAGAATAAACCAGTGAGTAGAAAAATGTTGATATTGACAAGCCATTGTTGAGGGGTTTTTTTTCCTTCTTCCATGTGACATCCCATTAGTATAGAATAGATCATAGTATAGACAGTCATTAATAATGTTTACAGTTTTGGCAATCGTATGCCCCTATCCCCCAATCACATTTGTTTAGAGCTTGGTGAAATCATAATCACTTCAAGGAATGCTTCTCAATTTACTTTTAGTCCACAGAAGGTAATTTTCACTTGTCAGAAACAGTTTGGAGGGTTCTTTTTATTAATATAAAGCCAATTTTGTTGAAGGCATATGTATAGAATTATGTTATTAAGATGCTAAGACTCAATTTGTAGGTTTTAACTGAATTGTAGAAAACTGAAAAGTTATAAAAGGATTATAGGTCTTTATAAAAAAAAAATGATGCAAAACTCTTTTTGCTGGATCTGGTGTATGACACTGAGAATTGAGATATGATAAAGTTAACTTCCAGAAGGTCTATATTTAAACAGTAATCAAGTCTTAAGGTTGGTAACACAAGGGTGGTGTAAAATAGCTGGTGTATAATAGATAACTGCAGTCGATGTATATTTATTTAGTAATTCTTCACATTCTCAAAATACTAAATGTAAAAAAAATCCAATAGTATAGATATATCTGACAACTTGAATCCTTTTTATGTTGATTCAGTGTTTAATCCTTTTTATGTTGATTCAGAGAAAGCTATCACTGTGCTACCTGTCCTATTTGCTTCCAATGCTGTGGACTTCTATATATTGTAATTGAGAAAAATAGATTCTGAGGGTTCATCTGACTGGGAAAGAACAAAAAGGTTTTCAGTTATCATAATTTAAAAAATATTATTCCAGTGATACATCATCAGAGAACTTTGATGCATCATCAGAGAACAAGTTCCATTGTGTCCTGTTGGGAGAAACTACAGTCAGTTAACTCCCTCAAGATACTGTTGCGATAGCGCTCGGACAGAATGCAGTTTGATTGACAGCTTCTCAGGAAAGGGAAAGGAGGGGGTTGCACAAGCAGCTGCCAGACTGCCAATATGACTTAGGGGGCCATGGGGAAAAAGCTAAACCCAATTATCCTGGGCTAGCCACGTGCTAATCAGCCACTTCAAAATTAATCCCATATTCCCTCTTCTCTATTATCCAGTCTGTTTGTGTGTGTATATGGCACAAATAAAGAAATGGATAAATAAGGAACTTGCAGTGCCTTGAGCGCTTTGCGCAAACCACAGAGAGAATACCAAATCAGATGAAATTTGCATTCAGAATGTTGCTTTTTTGTTATGGAGAAGTTTCATCAGACATAACCAGCAGTGGCAGGGATACGGCTATTGCCAGACTATGATCAAAAGCTTGAGATTTTTCCGCTGTTTTCATACGTCACAGTTGTTCTCCTGTCACGAGTGGCCTTTAGCGATGGAATATCATTCTATATGAAGGCATTTGAAAACTGAAACTGATTTGCTCTTATGTTTCTCTTCAGGTTCTGATTCCTTTTTCAGGGTTTATTGTGTGGCCCTGTCCTTCCTAACGTGTGTGTGTGTGTGTGTGTGTGTGTGTGTGTGTGTGTGTGTGTGTGTGTTTTAAGCTGTATGCTGTGTGCATGCAAGTGTATTTGTTTTAGCCTCTGCATGTGGGCATTGGACTTGATAGTGTTCCCAGATTTGGAGCAATCTGCAGTCAGACTGAGCCTGGCAGAGCATCCCTGTAGTCACCTGTGTCATTAGGAGCCCCTTGGCCCATTCGCGGCCTCGAGACGTGAGCCAGCTAGGGCGAGAGCCACTTAAGTTAAAATTACTTCAACACCATCCAGAGAGCCATCTAGTCCTCTGACTGAGCCAATGCTGCTCGCCCTGAAGACTTGGTTAAGAGCAGGTGTGGATGAACCTGGGCCTGGCTGTGATGAGTATCTAAAAATCGGAGAGGAGTAGAGGGCAAACACTTCCCTGAGGTATTACCTTGTGGCTTCAAGCATGGAGTCGAAGCCATGCATTCAGCTGTCCCATTTGTGTCCCTGAGAGGCTGATGTATTGCTTAGCTTCAGGGACTGCCATTAGAGAGACATCCTAGAGGAGAGCTAAAGGGGGTATCAGGTAGGAGCAGTGATCTCAGTGGTCCAGGATGGATCTCCCTGCATTGGACCTATTCATTTTTGCTTCAGCAGCCTGTTTTTGAAATGGGATTTCATCAAAGCTCTTACTCCTTGCTGTTGAGTTTTTCATTGGCTACATAAAAAAGGCAAAATAGGAGCAAGTTATATAAGCATGCAAGGCAGTGGGTCAGTGTCAAAGATATTTGTGTGGGTTAAAAAAAAAACACCTGCATTTGAATGCATGTGCTAGACCCATATTAAAGTAATGTTTGCATTCATGTTTCATTCATGCTTCTATATAATTTTATACAATTTTAACCAAATCTATGATAGTTAGCCATATAATATAAAATAGTGACCATATACTTTTGTCCGAATTGTTTTTTTGACCATGTTGGACATCCCTTAACATACGCTTTGGACATTAATACATATAAACTAAATAAAGTATTCTATCCCTCCCTATTCAGTGGAATACAATGGAAAATGACTCAACATCAAATGCACTTACACTGCCCAGAATGTGTTCAGTATTATATTTTGTTATAATGCATAAAAATAGTATCTAGCTAGATGTAGAATTCTGTTAGCATAGAATGGCAAAAATGAATAGGATGAAAATATAAAAATGCATGGAATGAAAATGTGAAAGATCAGACTAACTGATCAAGCCCAATTCAAACCAGGTAATCGCTCTGTTATGTGGTTTGCTAAAATGACTCTAATTGAAACAAAGTACTGCCTTTTCAGCAGGTATTGTGGATTAGCATTAGTGTGTCCAGTTCCTCGTAATTTTTTAGACTGCTCCTTTACCATGCCACAAATAATTGTACACCATGATGCTGAGGTAGCAGAGGTGGAGATCTGATTTGGCTACCACATTGCCTGTGCTTTAAGCAAATCGCCAGTGAAGTGAAAGGGCCTTGCTGTGAAAGTACTTTGTGTTAGCTGTGAGGGGTGAGTTTATATATCTCCTCGGAGAGTTTTTTGAGTTCACACTGTTATTCTTGCCTGAGTTTCCATGACCCTATAGGGAGCAAGTCAGTTTGTGCTGCAGGCCTCTTTCAGAAAGGGTAAGGGGTACGTGTATTAGTTTGTGGTTAGAGTGCCCTTCAAGGGGGAATAAGTTTGGCTTTGTTTAGCATGTTGATACTGAGGAGTGAATGATGGGTCCCAAGGCCGATGGATGATGAGGTAAAGTGAGGATGGCAAGCATCAGTGCAAAGCAAAATTGACACAGGATATAAACGACCATTCTCCTTGCTACTCTCAGCTCCTCTGCCTGATTGTGAATGTTTTTTAGCTTGGTTATGTCCCTGCACCAGCTATGCCACGAGGAAGCAGTGTGACAGTCATATACAGTCGTAAATGCTTTCTGGAAAATATGTAAACTAGTTTTCCTTTAAAAAATATGTGATCAGTGGGAAAATGATCACACATTATGACAATGGAAAATGCTGCAAGGTACCAGACGTTCATAGTTGGATTATTGTCTGATACAATTTAGGCTGAAAGTCAGTATTTGCCATTTCAGTGCTATCATAAATTCCAGTCTGTGTGCAATTGAAGAAATGGAAGGCTGAAAATGATACTGCGGGGAAGAAAGGAGCAGGCTATCCAAAAATTCTTTCTGACCAAGAACAATGCGAATGAAGCTGGAGGAGACGTGGACGTGGATGGCCATGTCACCTTCAAGTTGTCACCGCTTTCATAGTGCCGAGAATCTACTAGAAAAATCCATGACAGTGGCTATGTAGAAATGCAAGGTGAAATGTACTTTCGACACCAGAATTTTTGGCACCATTCTTTAAACTGCGTAAAAACAATGTATATAACATGCTTGGAGAAATGTATTACCCAATATAATAATAGATTGCATTATTGCTTGTCTAATACAGTTTATTCATATAGTAGAGTTGGTTGATTTTAAGAATTGTGTATTCTTTTTAAAAAATTGGTAAAATATTTTACATAAAGTTTAAAAAAAAAAAATTGAGAACAAACATTTATTTTCATAGCATCTCCTGGAGCATTGTTGTCTGTGATTATTTCTTGAGGTCACAAACATGAATAATCTCTTTGTTCATCCATCGATATGATCAACACCAAAGAGCCGTCAACTTAAACGTGACAGATATTTGTGTCCAGGCAGAAATAACAAATGGTCATAAAAAAAATTGTTAATTTAAATGTAAACCCTTCTGAAAACATATGTATTGAAGCAAAAACCCAAAAATATCAAACGACTGGATTTTTTTCTGCACTGATGACTGGTCCAAAACCTCTTTGACTAATTTCGTCCAACCTTGTTATGAATTATACAAAGCAACTCAGTGCTGTTATTGGTACCAGGGGAGGCTTCACCAAATATTAATGATGGGGTGCAGTGTTAATCTTTTATATTCAAAAACAGTTCAAAATAAAAAGATGCCGCCTATGTGTTTGTTTAAGCCTGAAATACACTTGCTTGTGTGATTTATTGAACTTACTGATTTTTACCTCATTTTCATGAAGTTCATTTTCAGGTGCCAGTAATTCTGGTGATGACTGACTGCAAGTATTTCTTAATTTTATTTGCAGAGCACAATTGGAGACACATTGTGAAAAATACAACAGAGCATGGTAGCGTGCATAGCACTGGTATATACTGCTGTGGCCTGATACACTCAGACTGTTGAAAAACCCACCGATGTGCCACTGCTGTGTATCTGCTGTTCTGTGAATTAACAGTCCACCACTCAAATAAGATCTTACCATTTGTGGTTCTATAGAGGTCCATTTTCCGTAAAGGCGTTCCTAGCGACTGGCAACTGAAGTTGAACTGCATGGAGTTGAACAAACAGTGAAGAGCAGAAGCTACAGGAAATTTTGTGAGTGTCTGATATTGCAATAAAATCTCAGATTTGGATTGACTGCAGCAAATTAGAAAATTCTATTGACTGTCCTTTGTTCACGCTGCTGTCTTTCAGTCATTGCTTCCACTCAGCTGCATCAGTTGCCTTCAGGGCTGTTGGATGGCTGCTTGCGTTAGGCTGCACCTTGTCAACAGAGCTTATAAACGCTGTTGTCCCCAAATGAGCACGATATCAAAATCTCCACACAAGCATCCGATTAGCCAGCCCCAGGAGAACCCCCCCCCCCATCCCACCAGAGCCCCCTTTCCCTCCCTTTTCTCTCTTGCTCAGAGCTGAAATTCATTAGGCTCCTTCACTGGCGGCCATTAGACTAACTGTGTTAGTGCGGCGGCATATCCCCTGCAGCCCCTCAGCTCATCTCCAGTAAGTGGATAATGTCTTTAGACTGATTATGAGAGAGATGCTATTGAGAAGGGGCCCTGCCGCGGTGTACATCATGCAAGCTAAATATTTTCACAGAAGCCCAGGTGTTCCTCTACACATAAGGACAGGGCAGGCAGATAGAAAGAGACGTGAGAGAGAAATGACCATTTCCTTAAATGGAAACAGGCATTTTCACTTTTCATAATGTTAGACGAAAACAATAGAAAATAAAATAATAAGTACTAATAAAAGTACTATAAACCAACAACAGATTATTCAGTTATCCATTTTAAGATGTATTATTCAGTAATTATAATGAGTTGCACAATGCCAACAGACTGGCATTTATCTGATTTTTAGCGATGCATATATTGAATAATAATAAAATAATGATCATATATAACCGTTGTTACATACATTTTAGTAATAAATAATGTAGATGTTTTCAACTTGCCAGTAGTTTTTAAATATGTGAAATATGTATACATGTAAATATAGAAAATATATACATATTGTACATACATGTACAACGAATGCACAGTGCATTACAGCTTGTAGTACCCACACTGACCCTTGTCCACCACCGAAAGCGCCTATAATGGGTACCCGAGTATCGGAACTGGACTGTGGAGAATTGGAAGAAGGTGACCTGGTCTGTTGATTCAGTTTATTGTGCACCATACGGACGACCAGCTGCATGTGTATCGCTTACCCTGGAGAAGAGATGGCACCAGAATGCACTATGGGAAGAAGGCCAGTCGGCAGAGGCAGTGTGATGCTCTGAGTAATGTTCTGCTTGGAAATCTTGGATCCTGACATCCATATGGATGTGACTTTGACACAAACCACCTACCTACACACTCTTGCACTCGTGGCAACAGTATTCCAGAGGTAAAGGCAGTGGCCTCTTTCAGCGGGATAATGATACTTGACATGCTGCAAAAAATTGTTCAGGAATAGTTTGAGGAACATGACAAAGAGATGCTTTTGCTGCAAGAGAAACATCAACACATTATATATATGTATATATACATATATAGTATTGCGAAATTAATATATGCATATAAATACAGCACCGGAAACAAATAAGCCCGCTGCAAAAATGTTCAGTTTCTCAGATTTTATCTTTTGTAGTTGCAAGTATTTAACTGAACAGCTATGCTTTCATTTTAAGAACTGCTGACAATATTTATCCTAATTTCCAAATAAAAATATTGTTTTCTAAATCATTTTAAAGGAAATGGCAATATATTAATATAAAACAAATGCTAGTGTTTACAGAACTTGAATAATTCAAAGAAAACGAATCTCTTGCTCACTCTTAAACAAAATGGCAATAATTACCTTTGTTCATCTAGTAGTGTTTTGCCATCCAACTGGTCACATTGCAAGAGGAGAGTGTTGATTACATCAATTTTTTTTATACTTCATTAAATAAGATATGATTCAAGTGATCACCTCGTAAAGCAGCATGAGGTGCTTGTGTAGGAATTTAACAGACACTGGCATGGAATGGTTGTCATACTCTTAGAGATGCGCTCTCATTTTTTTTTTCCAGAGCTGTATGTGTGTGTGTATATAT
>JBBIGA010000146.1:10639088-10653635 GCA_037576975.1 Alestes dentex
TTCTCTCTCTCTCTCTCTCTCTCTCTCTCTCTCTCTCTGTGTTTTTCTCTCTCTCTTTCTCTCTTTCTCTCTGTGTGTGTGTGTGTGTGTGTGTGTGTGTGTGTGTGTGTGTGTGTGTGTGTGTGTGTGTGTGTGTGCGCGTGTCTCAGCGGGGAAGAGGAAGGAAGGAGGTTGTCTATTTAACTGAAGTGCTGCTTGGCCCCTACACCTTTAAGACAGCTAATGATGATCTATTTCTCCCCATGGCCAGCGGTCCAGGAGCAGGAGGAGCACTGCCTGTCATCACGTGCTAACAATCAGCAGGCCAATTAGCAGAGCTGTCTATTAACACTGCCACTAGCTCAACTGCTCCCACAGCTGTTCAGCTCAAGTGTGGGCCACTAGACTTGCAGTATTCCTGAGCAATAGTTACAATGGCTACATCTGGGAAGTAAATATCATGAAGGCCCAAAAGAACCTTTACTGTGTGGTTTCATATACGTGTACTGATATACTCTTAAATGTACTTATATACTTTATGTTTAATTCGTTATATGCACTATATACATGACATAATGCATATTGTGCATATTTGTATTATATACATTATATGCATCCAGCTTGTTGGTACACCTTGTAGCTTTTTAGGTAAAATTTAGCCCAGTTAGCCCTTCATCTGGGTTCAGTTCCTGACCAGAAGGCCTCTGTTGACTGGATATTTTTGATTGACAGACTTATCTCAGGCAAGCAGTGACACTAAGGATGTTTTAAAAATTCCAGCAACAGTGTACACACTCCAAAGTACCGCTACCATGCTGTGATGAGTATCATCCCAAGTCATGTCTGCTCAGTGGGGGTCCTAATAAACCAGCAGCTCCCTGTACAAATGTCATTCCCAAAGGTCAGCTGGACCTTTTTATTTTTTCTGAGCAGTGAAATTGTACCACTAGCTGCTACACACTATAGGCAAAGTGTTTAATTTACTGATGTCATTCCTGCTTTTCAGCGTGGAATTCTTTACCACGCCTATTTCCAAGATTCAAGATTACCAAGTGAAATGTGCCCCTGAATCAACCACAAGACAGTGCAACAAAGTTTGCAAATGGATTAAATTAATAAGACATTTAAAAAGGATAAAAAACACAGAAACTCTCCCAGGTCTTGTGGAAAGTCTTCCAAGGAGAGTGGCTGTTATGGCTGCAAAGGGGGGATCAACTCCATATTAAAGTCCATGTAATCGAATGCAAAGTCGTTAAAGTCCCTTTTGGTGTAATGGTCAGGCGTCAAAATACTTTTGGCCATAGAGTCTATATAAAAATATATTCCAAATAATCATTACAGTTATAACAAGATCTGTACAGGTGTTAGCTGCCTTAGCTTTGTCCACCTCTTTGGACAAGCCCAAACAGCAGCTATGGTACCATCACCCAGCTTTTAAGACTCATGATGCCCATGATCCCCAAGACTGAGCAGGAGAGATTCATCATCACAAGCTAGAGCTTTACACCATTATTCCACATCCCTCCTAGGCCAAGCACAACATTGTAACTTCAAGGCCTGACAAGTTCAAAAGTTGCAAAGCACTGACTTGGGACCTTTTTACAGAGTGAAAGAATCTTTTTTTTAATGCTTGGTCTGTTGATATGGTAGTATGGTGTGGTAGAGAATCTTGCACTTTTAGCACATGTACTAAGATTAGCATGCTGATTCTTCATACACTGCAATGGAGGAGCCACTGAAACTGTTGTACTCAATGTTATATTTGAGCACCAGGAGCATTTTACAGGTAAGCCAAGTGGACATTATATTTCATTTCAGCATGCAATCAAATTAAATACATTCAAATACATTACCTGCTTGGTAATGTGGTAAGATAGTGAGAACTGGCTATTTTTCAATATTTTTCAATATTTGTAGTTTCTTATTATTTTTCTAGTGCAGATGCATCTATGTAAACTTGACTTCTGGTTGAGAAACCAGTTATCCATTCGTGTATTAATATAATCAATGCCATGTTAAAACAATGTTAGACCGTTTTTCTTGTTATTTGAGGTCTGTAGCAGCCCTTTACATGGTAATGAGGACATGTGGCAGAGGCTCTTATCCAGACCGACTTACAATTATTAGTTACAGGGACTGAGGATTAAGTGTCTTGCTCAAGGACACTGTGGCAGTAACGTATGGACTGATCTAAATGGTCCGTTCAATCAGCCACTGCTTCTTTTCTCACTTCCACTTCCACAACATCATTGAACAGCTCAGCATGCTTGGAGGAGAGCACTAACTGCCAGTTCTTTTCTATCAGATGGCAGACATCTATGCTGAAAAGCATCATGCTGAGTCATGGCAGAGGGGAGAGGGAGGGCCATCCGGCCAAACCCAGAGAGAGTGAGGCCAATTATGCTCTTTTGGACTGCAGGCCAGAGATGGTATCGTAAGCTGGCAATGTCTTGACTACAGACCCAACAGTTGCACCCTATTATAAGGTTTTGTTATATGCTGTTTTAATAATGCATGCTACTTCTGAACGTTGACTCACTGTTTAAATGTCTTAATTGACTTTCATTTCCACACACTGTCATCTCTCTCTACATTAGGCATCTGCCCTCGTCAAAACAACAGATCATCATATTCTCTCTCTCGACTTTAAATTAATCAGTGATCAGTCTGAGATCACATTTCGATGATAAGCAGCATTTGTATGGCTTTATCACACTTACGTTTATGGCAGGTGACATAAACCTACATTAACATTCATCAAGGCCTTATTCTACAAATGTCAGTTGTCATAAAGGCTGTGGTCGTCAGTTTCGCCACAGAAATTGCTATGACAACAGACACATGTTGGAATTATCATATAATTTAACCATTATAAATGTTTCTACAAGTTTACATGAGTGTCTTGGAGCCCTATGGATGCTGCCCCATAAGAAAGTGTTACTGAGAAATGCCCATTGAGCTTGCTTGTTGAACTCATTTCTCTTAGTAGTTTAGTTTTCCCATGCTTGCTTTGCATCGTGGAGAGGAAAAACGACTTCTCTCAAATTCTCAACACACACAGCAAAAGGGACATAAAAACAAACAGTGTAATGCAGACTAGAATTTTTAATGATGAAAGATATGTTTGCCTCATGGCTATTTCCAGTTGTTTTTGTTTGTTCTCTTGATTCCTGTTGAAAGGCAGGGAAAAAGCAGGCGTATTTATATTCCCTTGAGAAAATGACAGTTCTGTTACAGAAGAGAGATGAAGTTTAATTTAAATAAATAGTGAAATGTATACTGATAAAGGCCATTCTTTAATAAGATAGCATTCACTACTTCTACCATGAACAAAAATATGGACAATCATTCAAATCTCATCAGCAGCGTCTTGAAATGCAGAGTAAGGGGCCCACAAACAGGTGCAAGGCAGATCTGTCTGTGCCAAATGATTTTCTTTCTAAAACACACTTGTGGGTCTTAGAGACTTGTTTTGGTCCTGGAGAGCATATATATACTGTAAAAATAGTCTTTTAACACATAAAATCATCTTATTCAATATGTTGAGAGAAGGCAAAAGACCATGTTTGGTCCGATCCCACAAAAGAGTTACTGTCTCACAAATTGCTGAAAAGGTTCATTCTGGCTATGATAGAAAGGTCATAGTCACAGAATGCATCACAGTATGCTCCAAGTGCATCCCTTCATACCAGTGGTATTCCCTAATGGTGCTGGCCTCTTTCAGCAGGGTAATGAGCTCTGCCAAACAGCAAAAACTGTTCAGGAATGGTTTGACGCCAAGTCCGCACCTTGAACATGACAAAATGACAAAAAAAAAAAAATCCTCAGATCTCGACCTCAAGCATCTGTGGGATGTGCTGGACAAACTAGTCAAAATCATGTATGACCAACAACTTCCATTACTTAAAGGATCCATTGCTAATGGATGCACTTTCAGAGGTCTTATGAAGTCTTATGAGTTTTTTTATATCATTATATCATTTTTCAATTAGATGAGCCCTTTAATATGATTTTACTGGCTAAAATTCCATTTTTATTCAGATCAGATTAACTGTGTGTTATTATCAGGGAAGTAGCCAAACTGTGTCCCCTGTACTGAAGCTGAATTCTTACTTAAAAGCTGTCAGTGCTCAGCGTCTGGCCACATTTATTTGAGCGAGTGTGTGTTAACCCGTCCCTGTGTCTGCTGCTCTAATCAGTGTGCGTGCTTTGTGTCCGAGCTAGATTCAGGAGCTTATAATTTCCTGCATTTCCCGTGGTCCCCTGCTGCATATTCAGCTGGCCTGGGCCGCAGCATGCCTCAGCCATTGTTTCTGCAAGGGATCAGTTCCCAGCTGAACTCACATCCTGCCTGGGGAGGAAGTGCTGTGGCAATGCAAAAATTTGCCCACGTAAGACTTTATTTTTTTTTCCTTTCTTTTTTTCTGTTTTACAGAACATGAGAGTGTAATGAAGCCTAATGAAGATGTATTAGAGAGTAAAGTGACTCCGACTGCTTTGTTAAATGAGCAGGGCAGTTAACATTCCTTTGATGCAATGGAACCCTACAGTGGAGCTGCTTTGACTCAGGCCACCGCTCGGTAACAGGCTCAGAATGCATTCTCCTCACCTGGTTGGGGGAGCGCTGCCAGGTTTAATATTCAGCCGTGATCCTCTGTGCTCAGTGTAGCTGGTTAGTAAAGACACACATGTGAGAAAATCTGGCTGTGAGTTTTGACATGCAACATGTGATCACTGGCAATTCATAATAAGTGTAAAAGAGAATATTGGATGCTATAGATTTTAGTATATAGGGGATCCTAGGATGAGCCCAAAAATAGAGCCACAAACAGACCCACCTACAGGACAAAATAAACATTTTAACAGCTTAAATGATAGTGATAAGCATGATACAAAGTACTACACAATTTTTGTTATAATTCGTCTGTTGCACTTGTGTGGAAGCATGTGCAATACACACCAGTCCAGAGCAGTAAGCTGAAATGGCTGTGTTATTATTTTTTTCATCCACATTTTATATGCATTGACATCATCTCAAATCACATCAATATATCTAATAATTTTCATTTTCAGCTGGATGTCAGAATATTGTAAGATTATTTAACTTTATTATTGCTTTTTTTAAAATCTGATTTTACTTAGTTTGAGTGATTTTTCTAGTGAAATTGTCAGTTGACAGATTATTTTGCTTGTCTTATGCATTATTTCATGGAATAAGTATAATTATGTCACTGTAGATTGTGACTTTATAATTATAAGTATGTCACTGTAGATTTTTTCTAGATAACAATTATACATATTTTTTTTTGCAGTGTATTCAGAGTGGAAGTATTTGTTTTACAACAGAGCAGTAATCAAGTGCTTAGTAATGAGTAATTATTTTTTGGTGTATCTTGAGATCACATTGATTTTCTGGGTAGTCATATACTGTGATACAGTGATAAATCAGAATTTACCGTGCTAGAGTACAAATACAGCCCATTGGGTCTGCAAGCTTCTGGCATATATTGCAAACTTCTGACCTTAAAAAAGGTTTCTAAACTCTTTAAATGCCTCACGGTAAAATATATGCAGTAAATACCCTGAAGTGGCTGGCAAGCTTCAGAATAGAACTAAGAAGTGCACACATTTCTTCTATGACATCCAATGCAAATATGGGTTTATTCTGGCAGGGGAAGCTGAGCTACGCTGCCGTGTGCTGTTAATTGTCCTGTAATGGTCTTAGTGAAAGCAGCAGGCACCATAGTGGGTAGCTGTGCGGTCCCTCTGCTTGCGATAGTGCAGGCCTCCTTCCTTTTAGCTTGGATAGCACTTGGAGGCAGTTGCAGGATCAGGTATAATGATGTCTTTGGCCGCCAACGCGCTGTAAATGAACTCAAAGCGGCTGTGTTTATGGGCGAATGGGCTGCTTGGGGACAGATCAGAAGCAGGCCTGGAGCTTAGGCTCAGGTTACTGAAAAGTCCCAGACAACTGATCTCAGATCCGATGGCTGCAGATATATCCATAAGAAAAGGAGCATCAAATCTGATTCAGCATCAGCAGTGAAAGATCTGCTTGACAGCTTTACGCCTGCTGGTGATAAGAGCAGAAAGACCCCGGAGAAAATAAGAATGTGATTTTTTACAGACCTTTAGCAAATATGTGACACGGTGTACCTGAGGTGCGTTATGGCTTGTTAAAGTCTGAAACACTTTCCAGAAGTGCGGCATTTATATACAGCTTATGATTACAAGGCAATTGACTTGTATATGTTTTGTCTACATTGTGAAAAAAGACTTAAATGTACACATGCCTTCCAAAACAATAAAAATTTACGTCAACACAATGACTACCAAAAGTGTGTAAACTAACATGAAAAACTGTGTTGATATAATTTATGTATGTAAAAATTATTTATAGGATTACATTTAATTAATGCATGGTTAATGCATGTTTGTACAGATCTCCTTTATTTTGGGCCTGCTCCCTTTTCTCCATAGCCCAGCAAGTTGTGTAATACTAGCCACACAGACAGTTTTGTGCTCCTAATTCTGATCTCCAGATTAGCAAAAAAAAAACAAAAAAACAGAGGAAATTGTGGCATTTATGAAGAGAGTGTGAGGTGGAGGGAGAGGTGGAGTTCTGTGGTGTGTAAAAGAGAAGGGGGGCGGGGGGCGGAGGGCAGAGGGCGGTTTTTGTCATCATATCTCCAAAGCCTCAGTGCTGTGGTAGGTTCATGGAAAACTACTTAGAACTCCAGACGTGCTAGGCTTGCCAGAATCGGCTCTCAGTCCAAAAGGAATTAATATTAATATTAGAGCGAGTCGACCCTGACGTGCAATTTAGGCCAGAGCCTGTATAAATCTATCCCAGAAGCCCTTGCTTCCGGCCAGCCGGGACCCGGAGAGCTTGGAACGTGGAGAGTTGAGCGTCTGAAATATCCATCGGCCAATTATCTCCCTCACCCGGGCCGAGCTGGGAGCTCTATAAAAGCCAGCCTGAGATGGGTCTGAGAGGCTTTTTTGTTCTTTTCTGGATGTGGCAATGTTACTCCCCTCCATGTCCCCTCTGACAAGCACTTAAATGTGAAGGACAAAAAGAATTCTGCGGTTCATCTGTCACCTGTTACAGATTTGGTGTATAGCTCAAAAGTAATAGTGCAGAATTACCCTGGACTACAGAAGGAAACCCCTACTGTCAATTACTGGAGCACTCTGGATTAGTACTCTAAAGTTCTTCAGGGTTTGTGCATGGTTTAGAAGGGAGACGTATAAAATCACCTTGCATGTTCATGGCTGTTTTAGAGAACTTTCAGAGGACAAATTCAGTTTATCAGCTGAATATTAGACACATGCACACACACACACACACACACTGAGACACACACACACACTCTATCTCACACACACTCACTCTTTCTCTCTCTCTCACACACACACACACACACACACACACACACACTGACACACATACACACACTCTCACGCACACTCTCCCTCACACACACACTCACTCTCTCTCTCTCTCACAGACACACACACTCACAGACACACACACTCACAGACACACACACACAGACACACATACACACACTCTCACACACACTCTCTCCCTCACACACACACACTCACTCACCCACTCACACACAGACACACACACTCACTCTCTCACACACATACACACACTCTCACACACACACATACACACACTCATACACACACACACACATTCACACACACAGACACTCACTCACATGCGCACACACTCACATACACACACTCATACACGCGCACACGCACACACACTCACACTCACATGCGCACACATACACACGCATACACACACATGCACTCACACACACACACACACACACACACACAGCAGGATCTCTTTAGTTCCTTGAACTTCCAAACCATGGGATGTAGGAAGTTCCTGTTTGTGTCATCCGACTTTAGAATGCAAAGCATTCCAGCGCTCAGAAGTCAGAAAGATGACGAATAAACAAAAAAAAGGCTGAAGATATTTCACAAAGCAACATTTCTCTGTGTAGCTACATGACTGAAGCCCAGAATCAAACCTGTTGAATAATATTTAGTAAAATAGAGAATAAACCTGACTATCGGTCTTGGGGCTGTTGGGCTTGTGTCGTCTGGCCTCTGAGATCCTGCTCCGGGAAATAAGCCCTCCGGTTTCTTCCAGTTTCAGATTAATAACTCACCTGTCTGTTCAAGTCAGGTTTGTTACTGTGCTGTGGAGGAGCTACTGCATTTTAATGGCCTAGTATTGTCTTATGACAAGGTTTGTATTAACAATGTCCTTTTCTCTCCATGTTCCTGTGACATCACCTCTCCATCTCTCTATGAAATGAGGGCAGCCGAATTTCACCCAGTTTACTAGTTAGACCTCTTACATTAAGTAACATTCCATTGTACCTTTCTGACTTTGAGTCTAATGGTGTTAATCTCTAGCTTGAGCAACTTAATCACACAGGCCACCATGTGAAACATGGAGAGGCAGCAGGAACGCAATTAGAACGGCAAAAGCAACCGTTTTTACAGTGTCGCAGTGTCAACAGTGGGGTTTATGGTGTTGTGATTGATAACTTTATATTGGTTACATGTTTTAGACTGCAGCTGAAAGGTTTTTTTTTTTTTTCATGTGACCACTGTTCAGCCCTAATGTCATGAAATGTCAGCTATGTGGTTATTGTGACGTTCTTTTTGACGATAAAATAAAATAAAAAAGACATGAAAAGGACCGACCACCAGACGCTCTGCGCTGATATGAAAAAAGTTGTTGATTTAATGCCCTGGAGTGTAAGTTGCTGTGTCAGGGATCCCCCATCCTGAGACGGAAAATTCAAATATAGTTGGGTTAGATACAGTAAAACAAAAAAAATCTGCTTCGTGATTTTGAGGGTGAGCCCTCAGCCTGGAGCGCTGCTGTACTCGGCAGGGTTTAGTCCCAGCTCTAACACAAGATCCACGTAGTCCAGGAGGTCGGGAATGTGTGAATATCACACGTGTTCAGGGAGGACTGGAACTGGACTGAGAGGATGAATCTCCCGTGCAGGTTTGGCGGACAGGCTTTTCCTTGTTAAAGTGTGGTGGAGCATCGCTCCTGTATAATTAGAGTAGATCTCCTCTGAACTCTGTAGAGGGAGGGAGGAAGAATCGTGTTCTCGTTGTGAAGAATTTGAGGTTTTGAAGGTTTGTGAGTGCCCCGGTATTACAGTACATGTCTGTGTGTCTTTGTCCTTGTGTCCAGGATATGTCCAGAGTCTGATTCGCCGTGTGGTCAACAATGTGAACATTGTGGTGAATAACCTGATTCTGAAGTACGTTGAAGACGACATCGTGCTCTCGGTCAACATAACGTCGGCGGAGTGCTACACGGTGGACGAGCTGTGGGACCGGGCCTTCATGGACATCATCCGTGAGTGTTGAGGCCGTCTACTCCGGCGCTATTTCAGTTTACGACGTGTTTAACTATCGCATTCCCATATCCAGACCTCTTCTGCATATTGTTTTCATGCTCTAAAACGAATAACGACAGAACGCACCTCTGTGAAAGTGGAGCTTAAGTGCTGAGTGTGTCCATGCGTCTGAAGACGCGTCCGATTCGCTGCCGTTATCCTCCCTGACCGCCGCGCTCCCCTCTCTCTGCAGCTCCCGAGCTGGTCCTGAGGAAGGTGATAAATTTTGCAGACTGCACGGTTTGTTTGGATAAGCGAAACGCGAGTGGGAAGATTGAGTTTTATCAGGATCCCCTGCTGTACAAGTGCTCTTTCAAAACTCGCCTCCACTTCACCTACCACAACATCAACTCCAAAATCCCAGCAGTCATCAAAGTAAGACGCCCTCTCTCGCTGCTCGCTTCTTCCTTCTCTGTCTCTTTTCCCGTTGCACTGTTTTAACGACTGTAGACAGATTAGTTAACTGGATGTTCAGGCCCGTTTTCATGCCTTTATTTCGAGATGCTGCATCATAACAGTCTTTAACAAGAGTTTGGACCAGATGCTATTCGAGTCTGCAGTGATGTGCTTTCCTGTGACTTCTTCCTTTTTTGGGATGCAGAGCTGCTATCGGGCATTTTCTTAATTGGTATTTTTATATGCTTTGAACATTATTCACCTTTTAATGTTTGTGTGTGTGTGTGTGTATGTTTGTGTGTGTGTGTGTGTTTGGGTGTGTATGTTTGTGTGTGTTTGTATGTTTGTGTTTGTGTGTGTTTTTGTGTGTGTGTTTTGTGTTGTGTGTTTTGTGTGTGTGTGTGTGTGTGTGTTTTGTTTGTGTGTATGTTTCTGTCTGTCTGTGTTTGTGTGTGTGTTTGTGTGTGTGTTTGTGTGTGTGTTTGTGTGTGTGTCTGTGTCTGTGTGTGTGTGTTTGTGTGTGTGTTTTTGTATGTGTTTGTGTGTTTGTGTGTGTGTGTGTGTGTGTGTGTGTGTGCACTTTCCAGATTCAGACGATGGTTGAGAGTCTGAAACTGTCCCTCACTGACCAGCAGCTGCCCATGTTTGTGCGCGTGCTGAACCTGGTGGTGGCGCTGTATTATGGGGAAATTGGAGCTCACAGAGATAAAGAGGAAAGCGTTTCTGGCACTGAGGCAGTGATCAACATCTCCAGTAAGTGGATTCAACAGGGCTGCCTTCAAATCACATCACCTTTCACACACTTCACACAGTTCAGCGGTTTGGAGAAAAATCGAATCTTCACATTTTTCCACTTATTCTAAACGCAGTCGATCAATCAAGACTTGTTTAGGAGCTACAAAGCTAATATTAATGTTCTTAACAGATGTCAGAAGGCACAAATAACAAAAAAAATTCTCTTAACCTGCTTAAAAAGCATCCAGCCTTTCATTAAGATGGCACAGTCTGTCGACATGATTTTCAAAACGATACGACTTAATGTGGAAATGGAACAGAGGCTTTTAAGTTTTATGTTTTGTGACGATTGACCTCTATTGTTGGCTACGTTTGCCTGATAGCTTCTCTGTTATGTGCTAACTTCGGACTCCTAACAAGTCTTGGTGGATCGATAAGGATCAGTGATAAATTGTGTTTTATTAGTTATGGTGTTTGAGATGATATTTACTCTTAACTCACCTGAACCGAGGAGTTGAGAACACTTAATGCTCGCCTCTGGTGTGTGAAGAGCTGAGATGATCTGGTTAACTGTTCGGATTATTTACATCCAGACCCCCTAAAAAACGATGCTTTAAATGTATCCAAACAGGATAAACGCATTTGAGGAATATACATTCTTATGCTTTTATGCACAGCAAGGTCATGTCAGTTTGAAAATGTGGGTTCACTGCACATATTCAGCGTTTTTACTAAAAAATAAAGTAGAGATTCTGTCCCATCTGCATGCGTATGTGCTGTAAAATGCTGGAATAAATACGTGGTAGAGATTGAAAGTGTGTGTGATGAGAAGGTAAGTGCTCCTCTCTCTTCCTAACGTGGAGAGACACCTGCTGGTGTGGCTGAGCAGTGGCGGATCATAGAACACGCTGCTTCACCTGCACACCGGTCCGGCATACCGCTCCTTTATATAGACACACACACACACACACACACACACACACACACACACACACACACATTCTGTATAACGGCGGGATCCGTATGCATTTATACAGACACACTCAACGAGCAACACAGCTCACCTGACAATTCACACCTCACACATTACACAGAATTATACTTCTCAAAATAACACACCTGAAACACACACACACACGCACACACACACACACACACACACACACACCGTTCTCTGCACCCCAGTTTGGTTTGCTCCACATTCGTGTTGCAGCAGGTCAGCTCCTGGATCTCAGAGCAGGAACACCTCGGAACACCTCGTTCGTATCGCGCCCATTTCATACCTGACCAGTCAAAGGAGCTCGTGCCACCGCGCTCCCGTGTTTAGTTCAGTTTCTGAGAAACTTGTCACTACAGGATTAACACTTCAAAGCAACGGGATTAGTTTTATCGCTCAATTACTCAAAATTATGATTTATTTATATCGTTCTGCAAATCGATGTGTAAGGCTGCCCGGGCTAAGCCAGGCTTATCACACCGAACTGACACTTCAAAGCCCGCAGAGAAGAAAAGAAAGGAATGACAGAGAAAAGCAGAGAAAACCCCTCTCCAGCTGCACGAGGGCTGGAGTTCGAGATTTAATTAAAACGTCAACTTTTACTGGCTAAGCTGCTGGGAATCCTTGGCCTTGACCTCACAAATTGCTGCTTTCCTGATAGGACGTCTGCTGCGGAATCACACATTCCAGCATGGCAGCGTTATTCTCCCCACGTCTTCCTGCGCTCCTGTCCTTTTTCTTCCCTTCTTCTCTGTGCCTGTCTGTAAAGGAATTGTAGGCCCTGAACTCTGTGTGTGTGTGTGTGTGTGTGTGTGTGTGCGTTGTGCGTGCTTGCGTGTGCATGTGTCTTTGTGCGTGAGTGCCTGCCCGTGTGTTTGCGTGTACGTGTGTATGTGCGTGCGTGCGTGTGCGTGCGTGTGCGTTTGTGTGCGTGCGTGTGCGTGCGTGTGTGTGCGTGTGTTTGCGTGAGCGTGCGTGCGTGCGTGTGCGTGCGTGCGTGTGCGTGCGTGCGCGCGCGTGCGTGCGTGCGCGTGCGTGCGTGCGTGTGCGTGCGTGTGCGGTGTGTGCGTGTGTGTGTGTGTGTGCGTGTGTGTGCGTGCGTGTGCGCGTGTGTGTAGGTCCTGCGGGAGAGGGCCCGGACCCCCCGGGATCAGGGCCCGGTTCCAGCCCGGACCCGTACCTGCAGGCGGAGGACGAGGAGCAGGGCTGGGTGTCGTGGGCCTGGTCCTTCGTCCCAGCCATCGTGGCCTCGGAGGAGGAGGAGGCCGGGTTCTACACAGATGCAGAAGGCAGTGGAACCCCTAGTTCCTTGCAGCCCCCCCTTAGAGAACCCATAGTGTCAGTGGGGTTCTACTGCACCAAGGCCTCAGTCACGTTTAAGGTGAGAACGTGAAGACGGCTCGCTGCTGTACCGGCCGCCGTGTACGACTGGATGATGTCCAGATCTTTCCCAGTTCAGCTGTTTACGCTCAGTGTTCTTTTGTAGTTAGTTATTAGGTTGGACAACAATCACAGAACAAATGTAAGAGCACAGTTCTTCTGAAAACATCTAATTAGAGCTTTTGCTAATTACATTTCTGATAATTTTGTATGCATGTAAAACATTTAGGAACAACATCTAATTAAAAGACTGAGCAGAAAATTCCACCAATTTAATCTGATTAATGTTTTTAACATGTAACGTGAACATCCTCGCCTGCACTTTATCCACTATGGCCTGGTGCTGGTTTTCCTCAGTCCCGCACACACAGCCGGCCCGGTTCTGGTTCTCGAGCGGCCGCTGTAGGCACTTTCGGCGGAGGATCGGACCAGACAGGCCGCTCGCTCTTAGTACCTCTGTCAGTGTTTCATCAGTAGGTCGTTAGGGATCATTAGGGTTAAGTGTTTGGAGCTCTTTGACCCTGAATGTGACCCTAAGCTTCGTACACACTGGAGTGGTAGGCAGTAATTAGATAAGTAGGTTTGAGTTGGGGCTCTGTGGTTCAGGATCTGATCAGGTGATCGAGCTCTGGGTCTGATTTAGATTAGCAGAGCTTTGTGAGTTTGGGTTAGATCAGAACTATTCCAGAGTTGGTTTATGTAAGTAGAGCTCTGTGTGTTGGGGTTCTGTGTCTGAAGGGTTTCTGAGGCCTGTGTGTTCATGCATCTCAGACCCCAGGCCCGTTCTCTCTCTAACCGCGTGTTCAGTAACCGGTTCTGTGTTCTTCTGTCTGTCTTTGTGTGTCTCTAGCTGACCGAGGGCAGTTCTGACAGCAGCTACTACAGCCCTCAGAAAGTGAAGTCACAGGACGTGCTGTGCGTAGAACAAGAGGGCATAACTGTGGAGGTGAAGAAACTAATTCTAATATTTCCTGTCCATCCCTTCTTTCTTCATCCTTCTCTCCTGGTCTTAAATAGCCTCTTTGCTGCCCACAAAGCTGCTAAAGGTGTTTCACACTCCTTCTGTACTGCTCTACACTTTTTTCTCTCTTTCAGTCCTCAGCTGTGAGTCGCTGATCGCGTCCCGAAGTGTTAGAACTGTTAACTTTAACCCAGCTGAGGACAGAACTGTGTAACTAGACTGTCCACAAAGGACAAAAGGGCAATAGAAAACAAGCTGTATCCCTCCCTTCTTTCTCTCTCTCTCTCTCTGTCTCTGTCTCTGTCTCTCTCTGTCTCTCTCTGTCTCTCTCTGTCTCTCTCTGTCTCTCTCTCTGATTCTCTCTCTTGTTCTCTCTCTCTCTTTCTCTCTCTCTCTTGTTCTCTCTTTTTCTCGCTCTCTCTGTCTCTCACTCTCCCTCTCTCTGTCTCTCTCTCTCCCTCTCTGTCTCCCTCGCTGTCTCTTTTTCTCTCTGTCTCTTTCTCTGTCTGTCTGTCTCACTCTCTCTCTCTCTTTCTCTCTCTGTCTCTCGCTCTCTCTCTGTCTCTCTCTGTCTCTCTCTCTCTCTCTCTGTCTCTCTCTCTGTCTCTCTCTCTGTCTCTCTCTCTCTCTCTGTCTCTCTCTCT